>JARFXV010000953.1:220000-326230 GCA_031761425.1 Cosmopolites sordidus | reverse complement strand
TCCAGCTTTTAATATCTCCACCGTTATACTATCCTTCCCTGGAGCCTTGCCATTTTTCATCGAGTCTATAGCCTTTGTCACTTCCTCCACCAGGATACCCGGCACCTATTCTTCAGTGGGCATTGCTGGTCTTGCTTAATTCTGATCCTCATATAACTTTGAATAAAATCTTCGGACAACATCTAACATTTCCGTCCGTTCCCTGCACATTGTACTATCCTCACGCATTAAGTAGAACATTTGTGTCCTTTTCTTTCTTAGCTTCTGCTTAGTTTTGTTAATTTCCCTGTTTTCTTTGAGAGTTTTCTGCACTAGCTGTATATTGAATCGGCGCGTTTCCTCTGGAATACGTGTTCTTATAGTTTTGCAAAGCTCAACGTACTCGACCCTGCCAAAAGAACTGTCTGCATTCTTCATTGTCCGCCGTTTTTTTATTAAATTAATGGTCTCATTAGAAATTGTGGACTTTTTGAAACATTTATCTTCTGGTGCTATTGAAGCCCCCGTTTTAAGCTCATTGTTGGCGATTTATTCATATTGGTCTGTAATTTCCATCTCCTCCGGGTCTTGTAACTCAGCAAGGCGATTTAACAAGGAATTTCAAAATCTTTGCCCCTCTCCAGCAGCTTCCCAGAATCCACTTTGCCCATTTTTAATCTTATCATTCTTTCGCGTTCTTTTCGGCAGTTTATCGTAATCTTTGCTCGTACCATTCGGTGGTAACTTCCCACATTTAAATGGTTAAGGACAGAATTGAAAAATATTGCTTTATCGTTTGACACGATGTAATCAATTTCACTTGGGAGTCCAGATGGACTTTTCCATGTCAATTTTCTGTTGATCTTTTTGTCACGACAATTGAAGACATCAGACCCCCAATTGCCTGAAAAAGTGGGAGGAAATTGGATTAAAAGAATACGATTAGTCAGATGTAGCCGCGGTGGACATTTGTCCGAACTTGTTTTCAAACATTAATGGCATTGAATGTTATTTCACAAAAAATAAATAGTTTTAAGACATCTAATTTATTATTGCGTGATAATTTATACATAATAACAATCTTTAAAATATTGACTTAATTCAAAGAGTTTATTCAAATATTAAAATTGACTATCGTATTTTTAACTTACTTTGATTCAGTAGAGCCTCTAATTTTCAGTGTTGTTTTCAGTTTCAGTTTCAAAATTACTTCGCCAATATGTCAATATTCTTTGAGATTAATTTAATGTTAATATAAGGTGAGGAATAATTATCTGATCAATTTCAATTTATTTTAAGGATTTTTTTAGGGATTTCCAAAGCATTATCTTTAACCACTATGTGGAAAAAAAATGATTACAGGAGAGTGTTATATATTGGCACTACTACTACATTATTGGTCAAATTTCGCGTCGAAAAAAAAATCCCTAATTTCGCGAAGAAAAAGTGCTGTTTTACCACGATAATACACCTGGCAATTAGTCCATCGTTGCAATAGTGAATTCAGTCAATTTACACTACGAATTGATGCAGCTAATGCAGCTACATTCTCTAGACTTGGCCCCGACCTACTTCTTTCTGTTTCGAAATATGGCTGAAAAAATTACTGATTGGATGAAATATCACATCAAAGGATGAAATCATTACCGAAATAAAAGACTATTTTGCAGAGTTCGACAAATCGTACTTTTTTGGAATGCATACAATGTTAGAAAATCGTTAGGTAGCTTTTTTGCTCTACATATATTTCGCTTTGTTAGAGCTATCTCAAGGGTACCTTGAACTAATAGTAATGGTCAAATACAGTGTTTCCAAGTATATAGGTAAAAATATTTCCGTTTTATTTCTTTTTTCTTAACGTCTAGTCTAATTATCCAAAATAAACCAGTGCTATTAAGAGAAAAATCGGGCTATCTTATTTTATTGCTTTTATCTATTACCGGGGTGTATTGGAAATGTAGCTGGTCATTCGTACTTATTATATGAGTATTTCTTAAAAATTTTTGTATTTCCAATATTTCTAGTAGGTTGAATTCTTCACTTTTCTTTTTTGAGTGTAATAATTTAACATTATTTATATCTATAAAATGATTGTTTTCAATACAATGTGTAGACATTCCGGACATGTGTTTCATGATGTCATTCATTGTTTTGTTTTCTTTTATTCTACAAGCCATACTTTTAACACTTTGATGGATATATACCGCTTCACAATCATTACAGTTAATTTTATATACACGCGATCTATATATATATATATATATATATATATATATATATATATATATATATATATATATATATATATATATATATATATATAAACCCGATGTATCCGTTTTATTCTTAATATTAACTAACATTCTACTATATTAAGTTTATTTACACAAATAGTCTTAGAACCTAGTCTATTTCATCTTTTACACATTGTCGTACTTAGTTTAGAAGTTTAATTAATACATTTAAACGATTTGCCTTTTTGCTTTTTAATGTTATAACATTCTTGTAAATTCACCTTTCTTTGTTTATTTTTTAACAATTTATCAATTAATCCTTCTTTGTAGCTCTAGTTTAAACCTCATTTAAAAGAATAGTTAAGTGAATCATTTAAAATCCTAGTATTTTCAAAATGTTTCGCAAGGAACCAACTGCGGAATCCATAAACATTATTAAAGGAAACTACGTTGAAAAATATAAAAAAATCAATATCCAATTTAAAAAATATTTGAATAAAATTATAAATATAAACATCAATAATTCTTACATTTCTTTTTTAATAGGACATAGCTATCGCGTATGTATAGTGTTAGACTAGGGATCATCATTAGATGTTGCTTAAATACGATCTCAATTGATGACCCTTTCTTAACTTTTTTACGTATATGTTATGTTTCAAATATGATATGATAATATGCAGTCAATCACATATTAATTACTCTCCGTTGTTTTTAGTATATCATCTCATAGGTTTGAAATAAACTCACCAACAGAAATTGTTACCAAATGGAAACTCAAATATATTTGTCAAAATATCCAGTGTGTTTCGGGCTGTATATAGTAGGTTACTATGCCTTATTAAAAATGTTTAATTAATCGGTTGTGAAAAGTCTGGATCATACCACGTTAAAACTCTCCAGTAAAACTAAACAACTTTGCTTGAGTGTTCATAGTAATGTAGATTCAAAGAGGTCGGCAAACACCGCATATCACTCCACATAGTTACCTCTGATGGATCCAGCAGATTTTTTAGAGCCCAAATTAAGTCAGATTTCTATACTAACCAAATGATTCAAATTAAACTGAGAACATTTATTAACTCTATACACACGTGATTGCTGTTTCGCATTACAAAAGGAATGTAAACATTTTTTTTGTTTTTATTGAGGTATTTTTTAAATTAAATATTGTTTTTTTAATCCAAAAATCGATTTATTTTTCGATATATCTTTCATGTTAGCTCCATACACTTGGCTTCACGATTTTCCAACTTTTTTATGCCTTCCACAAGTAACGTTTTGTCAAACTCTATAAAATAGTCCGTTATTTCGTCGATGATCTCATCACTTGATGTAAATTTCTTTCCAGTCAATCATATCTTCATATTTGGAAGGATAAAGAAGTCGGCAGCTGCCAAGTCTGGAAAATAGGATGCATACGGTATTAATTCGAAGTGCAAATTGACCAATTTCACTATTGGAATTACGACTAATTGGCGGGTGCATTATCCTTCGCGAATGAGGGCATTTTTCTAAGTCTTCATGAAATTTGATCAATAATGAACTAAAAAACTGTACTCTGATAGTCTTTCTCTCTTCCAAATAGTGGATAAAAATAATACGAATTGAAGAAAAAATTATGAAAAATAAATTGAAATTTTTTAAAGGTATTTATTGCCCATCATTTACTAACGTTAAATTTATCTCAAGGAATATTGACATATTGGTGAAGTATTAAATGACAACAAATTTGTAAAATTACACAGAAAAATATTCCGCACTACTGCATTAAAGCAAGTTAATATTGGAATACATTCTTTAAATATTCTAAATATGATTATTTTGAACAATAAGCTTTTGTCAATATGTAAAAGTTTTCACACAGCAATACTGCATCATCTGGCCCCTTTCAAAATCATTCAAGTTCAGATATATATATATATATATATATATATATATATATATATATATATATATATATATATATATATATATATATATATATATATATATATATATATATATTATATATATATATATATATATATATATATATATATATATATATATATATATATATATATATATATATATATATATAATATATATATATATATATATATATATATATATATATATATATATATATATATATATATATATATATAATATATATATATATAATATATATATATATATATATATATATATATATATATATATATATATATATATATATATATATATATATATATAATATATATATATATATATATATATATATATATATATATATATATATATATATATATATATATATATATATATAGATCATCATCATCATCATCATCACCATCAGCCTGTATCGATCCACTGCAGGATGAAGGCCTCTTCAGCATGCCTCCAACCTTCACGGTCCTGGGCTTTCCTCTGTCACTCGGGTCCAATATACTTAACGATGTCATCAATCCATCGTGCTTTCGGTCTTCTTCGTGGACGTTTGCGATCAAGCGGTATCCACTCCTGGATTGCCTTGTTCTATCAGTCATCCCATCGCCTCGCTATATGGCCTGCCCATCTTCATTTCAATTGCTTTACTATTCCAATGATGTCACAGACTTTTGTTTGTTCCCTGATCCATGCGCAGGACTTCCTGTCTCATCTTGTAATGCCAAGCTGCTGTGCTGTGCCACCCGAAGTTTTTGAATTGATTGCGATGTGAGTGTCCAGGTTTCACTTCCGGATGTCATAACGGGTAGAACGCACTGATCGAAGACTTTTCTTTTCAGGCAAAGTGGGAATCTGCTCTTAAACACTATGTTGAGCCTACCAAATGCCTGCCAGCCACATTTAACACGCCGTTCCACCTCCCGGGCGGTATTCCCCTCCATTGAAATCTTCTGCCCAAGATATATAAAGCTATCTACAATCTCTAAATCCCTTCCTAAAACTGAAATTCTTCTGTCCTGAGCGAAGTTATTGAACATAACCTGACTCTTTTTCAGGTTTATTTTCAAGCCAAATGGTTCGCCAGCCTTTTGCAGTTCTTGTATGCGTCTTTGCAGCTCCTCTGGGTCTTGTGAAATGAAAATAATATCATTGTTTATTATGGTGTGAAATGAAAATCATATCACCATTGATCTTTACACCATCCTGTTCCCAATCCAGTTTACGGAATTCTTCTTCAAGGCCAGCTGAGAAAAGAATAGGCGATATTGCGTCACCCTGCCGTACACCTCGTTCTACATTAATTCCCACTTCAAGATCATCAAGGTGAATTGTGGCTGTAGCTCCATTATATATCGATTCTAATAGGTTTACATAGGCTCTCTCTATACCTTGGCTAAGCAGTGTATCCATTATCGGCATGCTTTGAGATGGAATCAAATGCTTTTTCGTGGTCGATAAAAGCCAAGCACAGTGGCATGGTGTATTCGTTGTGCCTTTCTATGACCTGCTGTACAACCTGGATGTGATCCACTGTACTGAATCCACTTCTGAATCCTGCTTGTTCTCTTGGTTGTGCGTCATTCAGTTTTTTTAATATTCTTTTAGAAATTATCTTAGTGAAAACTTTGTACATTACTGATAGGAGGCTTATTGGACGGTAGTTCTTTAAATCTTCCTGTTCTCCTTTTTTATGTAAAAGGATCACTTCTGCATTTTTCCATAAGTCAGGTACTTTTTGTTCTTTGGGGCATTTTGAGTATAATTTTGCCAGTGTTGTATGTAACGTCCGACCACCAGCTTTTAGCATTTCGACAGTTACACTGTCCTTTCCTGGAGCCTTGCCGTTTTTCTTTGATTCTATAGCATTTGTTACTTCCTCCACTAGGATATCTGGCATTTGTTCTTCCGTGGGTATTGTTGTCTTTGATTGGTTCTGATCTTCATATAACTGGGAATTAAATTTTCTGACAATCTCTAACATTTGGGTACGCGTCCTGAACACTATGCCATCCTCACGCTTTAAAGCATATATTTGCGTTCTTTTGTTTCTCAGCTTCTGTTTAGCTTTGTTAATTCCTTTGTTTCCTTCCAGGGTATTTGCACTAGCTGCATATTGAAGCGGCGCGTGTCCTCTCTGATATGTTTTCTTATAGTTTTGCAGAGCTCAGTGTACTCAACCCTGCCAAAAGGACTCCCTGCATTTCTCATGTCTCGCTGTTTCTTCATTAAATCAAAGGTCTCACTGGAGATTTTTGTTTATTTGAGATATTTTTCTTCTGGTGCTATTGAAGCTGCCGTTTGAAGTAGATTGTTGGCGATTTCTTCATATTGAACTGATATTTCCACCTCCTCTGGATCTTGTAACGCAGCAAACCGGTTTGACAAAGCAATCTCAAAATCGCTTCCTTTCTCCAGCAGTTTTCCAGAATCCACCTTGCCCTTCTTTGATCTTACCATTCTTTCGCGCTCTTTTCGACAGTCAATCCGAACACTCGCTCGTACCATTCGGTGGTCACTTTCAATATTAAAATTGTTACTTTAATATCCGAAATTCTAATTATAACGAAAGCTTACTTTTAAATAACATTATTCACATTCGGGGGTTACCTTGAAAAGTTCTGTAGCCCAATGAATATTGTATCTACCTTATATTCAGTATAAGGCAAATATATTTAATATTACTTAGTACTTACGTAAATGATAGTAGATATTAATGAAAAAAATGCTCTAAAATAATTACAAATACTCGTGATACAAATATGTAAGTGAAAAGTGGTACAATAATTAATAAAAAGTATTTAAAAGTATTGATTGAATAGTTGTATAAGATGAATTAATGAATTATTTAAGGTAAAACCATCTAGAATTATAGAAATAAATAATTACATATTGAACACTATTATGACACTTATTTTATACATAATTTTATATAATTATTCTTGTTACTGTTAAATAACATATCTTGTTACTTTCATAGACATTTTTAGCTTGTTTTTAACAAGTATTTCGCCTTTCAACCTTAAATACTCTATATCATGCAAATTTTGAAAGCTATATTAGATATGCAATGATTTTATATGGAAATTGCTGCAATATAGAAAAGATGTCAGAAAAGAGCATTACACATCTAGTTGAATTTGAAATGTGCTGAATTATGCAGGGAGGTATATAAAGGCAACGGGCTTGTTGACTATCGAAGCAGTTGTAATTTAAGAATGTACAGTGCTGTTTCAATCATAATATATGCTTATTTAAACGAAACAAACCCCAAATTGCGTATTCAGAAATATAAATTATAGTTACCCATTAACATAGTTTTCACTTACGCACCAGGGAGCTTACTATTGTATTAAGGGAATTACGATATTGTATTAAAAGCTTAAAACAGATTTTTTAAGTAACAAAGTATCTTCGAAATGATAATTAAGTGCAAGAAGAGGAAAATAATATGTACATTGAAAATATATAAAATCTCTATGAAAAATGTTTATTATGCCTAATTTTGTTTTAATTTTGTTTAACTTTTATTTTTTTATATAAAACTTTATATTACTATTAATTTGTAGGACTGTCGCTGATACTTGTTATGCACTTTTTCTTTTGAAAAAGAACACCAACGTTGACCAAAGTGAACTTAATTTATACAGTTTTTAGGTTATTTGTCAAATTTTGCAGAGGGTGAAATTAATGCAACTGAATTGTTATGATTTGAATAATTATAGAGGGATCACAATTCTTACAATATCCTATAAAATATTGGCCTATATGATTTAAAAATAGATTATAGCCATAGATCAATTCTTCTGTTGGAACCTTTGGTGTGAAATACTAAACTTGAAGAGATTTACCACTAAACACCAAAACGATTTTTTGTGCCGATTGTGTCGATGACTGCGTCGAGCAGTTCAAAAAAGCGTTTGGGTGTTTAGTGGTAAATCTCTTCTAGTTTATTATAGCCATACGCAAAAAAATAATCCATCGGAAAATATCTGAGCTTTTGCAGAGAAAAAAATACATAAAACTCGTTCTTAATACTTTGGAAAAAACTTATGAATACGACATAGGCTCTCATAACCTAAAAGCCAAACCAAAAAGCAACTAAAGAGTTTAACACCTCTCCATACCTGATTAAACTGATTTAAGAAACTCTGTCTAGTGTTACATCCATTGGTCTGATTCAGAGTAGCTCATCATGGCCATTTCTAACCCATTCTAGCTTGGGCTATCCAGAATGGCCTAGTCTATTATGCCTTTTATTCAATATATATTTTGACAGAGCAGTAAGAGACTTGAGCATCAACACAAGCGGCACACTCATAAATAAAAACATTCAGATACTGATGTATGCTGATGATTTGGATGCTATAGCTGGATTAAAGAGAGACCTCATACATGCCCCAGAACTCATACAAAGTACTTAAAGAAGCTTTTAAAAAAAAATCATTATCATCATCATCATCAGCCCGTGTCGATCCACTGCAGGATGAAGGTCTCCTCAGCATGTTTCCAACTTTCACGGTCCTGGGCTTTCCTCTGCCACTCGGGTCCAATATATCGTGCTTTCGATCATCTTCGCGGACGTTTGCGATCAAACGGTATCCACTCCAAGATTGCCTTGGTCCATCTATCGTCCCATCGCCTCGCTATATGGACTGCCCAACTCCATTTCAATTACTTCACTCTTCCAATGATGTCACACACTTCCGTTTGTTTCCTGATCCATGCGCAGGACTTTCTGTCTAGTCTTGTGATGCCAAGCATACATCTTTCCATTTCCCTCAGGGCTACCTGAAAATTTTGAATTAATTATGATGTGAGTATCCAGTTTTCTCTTTCGTATGTCATAACGGGTAGAACGCTCTGCTCGAAGACTTTTCTTTTCAGGCTAAGTGGGAGTTTGCTCTTAAACACTATGTTGCGCCTGCCAAATGTCTGCCAGTCACATTTAACACGCCGTTCCACCTTCCCGGCGGTATTCCCCTCCATCGAAATCCTCTGCCCAAGATATATAAAGGTGTCCACAATCTCCAAATCCCTTCCTGATACTGAAATTCTTCTGTCCTGAGCGAAGTTATTGTACATAACCTGACTTTTTCAGGTTTATTTTCAAGCCAAATGGTTCGCCAGCTCTTTGCAGTTCTTGTGTGCGCCTTTGCAGCTCCTTTGGGTCTTGTGAAAGGAGAACGATATCATCTGCAAATCTAAGATGGTTTAAGTTTGCTCCATTGATCTTTACATCATCCTGTTCCCAATCCAGTTTACGGAATACTTCTTCAAGGCCAGCCGAGAAAAGAATAGGCGATATTGCGTCACTCTGCCGTATACCTCGTTCTACATTAATTCCAACTTCAAGATCATCAAGGTGAATTGTGGCTGTAGCTCCATCATATATCGATCCTAATAGGTTTACCTATGCTTTATTTACACTTTGGCTAAGCGGTGCATCCATTATCGCATGCTTTGAGATGGAGTCAAATGCTTTTTTGTAGTCGATAAAAGCCAAGCTCAATGGCATGATGTATTTGTTGTGACTTTCTATGGCCTGCTGTACAACCTGGATGTGATCCATTGTACTGAATCCACTTCTGGATCCTGCTTGTTCTCTTGGTTGTGCGTTATTCAGTTTTTTTAATATTCTTATAGAAATTATCTTATATCTATGTATATATATATATATATATATATATATATATATATATATATATATATATATATATATATATATATATATATATATATATATATATATATACAGATATATATATATATATATATATATATATATATATATATATATATATATATATATATATATATATATATATATATATATATATATCCGAGGCCAGTATCAATCCTTGTTTAAGTACTTACCCATAAGTCTACCGGAAGCCTACCGACTGGCGAGTGACCGACCTAAAACACTTCTCAGAAGGCATCCGGACTTAATCAGCCTTTAACTGTAGATATATGTGGGGTAGGGAATAAATACAAACAGAAGAAAGCATTTATGGTTCATGAGGGAGGACGTAGGGGCGCCGCCCCTCCAGCATTTGTGACAATAAACAACTTTGCAGAGCAAAACACCATATTTTATTTCCGTTCAGTTTCTTTCCTTTAACTCATTTTTCTGGTTCACCTCCTGTATAGGGTTTCAATACCACGAAAAGTAAAAAGGAGGAAGGAAAAAGCAAAAAAAAATTCTTCACCACTTATTTCTTCTACGCCCTCCCACTTTAAAAACTTACCAGCCGCCACTCGAAGAATGAAAGAAAAACAACCATCCGAGCGCTGGAATTGAACCAACTACTGCACCAACTACGGCACAGCAGCGGTAAGCGACGGTAGAGAAAAAATAAACAGGAACCAATGGCCCCGACCCCTTGAATAGGCCAAGACCCATCTAAGCTGAGCCAAGGCCCATGTAAGTTGATTATATTAAGATTTAAAGATTAAAGATTAAAAAAACTTTTCAAAACAAAACGAAACAGATCAACAGTTGATATTGAGGTTTTAAGTGGGTGGGAGTCATTTACATAGATAACACATAAAGAACACATATTTATTCTTATTAATTTTGGTTCATATTTTTTTTTTTAGTTCAAAAGTTTTATATCTGCTTTGCGAAATATGTCGTCATTTTTGCAAGTTGATATTATTGTTCTGATATTGATATTGATTGACACTGATCACATTATTAATACGTTAATGTTTATACTGATCATATATATTCAAGAAAATGAAAAACAAAAATACTTAAATGCAAAATAGTGGATTGACTAAGGGGAATGTACTAATGTACATTGGTATTTGAATATAAATAAATAAATGAGTAAACACATTTTTATCTTTTCTAATAATACCTTTTCTTATTGTAAATAATTGTTTCGTTTTGTGAGAAAGTCTGATCCATTTGTTTTAAAAAGTTACGCAGTTACAGTGTGATTTTTCAGGATTCGTTATACTATTTTTTATAGTTCATTTTTAATCAAATTTGATAAACTTACAGTAGCTCTGTAGCTAATATTCGCTTTTTTAGTTCAGATGCCATTGTACACCTTTACATTTTTGGAAAATAAATACATTATTATTGTTATTAATATCCTTTTTCGTCTTTTTGTTCTAAGTCAAATTGGATTTTAAATGAAGTGCGGGCTGTAACCAAAACGAAGTCCTTCCTGCTAAAAATTTGCAGGTGATGCGAGTACTTTATGTTATTTTTCAGATTATTTGGTGTAATGTTAGTTGTTGAAATGATCAGTGGCATAAAATGAACCTGGTTCAACTCCCATATCTGCTTTATTTTGTTCTTGGGATCTGTATATTTTTGTGTTTACCTTTCAGCTGTCTTTTGAATGTTGGGGGTATTAGGAACAGCTATGTCGCTCAGGAATGCCGTTTTCTTCTTTTTGTCTAACGATATACTTAGCCTATTTCAGTGTATGATTTCATTAGTGAAAATAAAGTTTTTCGAAGAGGTAGAAGTCAATGGGAGCCCAATTAAAGTCGATGGGACGGCGCATTATCGTGCAACAAGCGCCAGCTGTCTTGTTGACGGTAGTGTGGCGGCACGCGATGAACACGCGACAACAGACGCTATAACATCATATAACAGCGTTATAACATCAAGATAACAGCATTGATCGTTTGAGCAGGTGGAACGAACTCCTTGTGCATAATTCCCTGCGAATCGTAGAAACAAATCACATTGTTTTGATTTTTGACTTCTCCAGATGGCTTTTCTTCGGATTTAGCTGGCTCGGGTTCTTCCATTCGACAATTTGACGCTTGGTTTCTGGATCATATTGAAAACACCACGTTTCATCACCAGTAACAATGCTGCACTTGAGGTTTTCGTTCTTTTTCGACTCTTTAATCAAGTCATTACAATGTAGGATTCGGAGCAATTTTTGGTCAACAGTCAATTTGTGTGGAACAAAGCTTGGAACACCTTCCGAAATCCCAAATGATCAGTCAGAAAGCAATGAATTGAATCTTTGGACATGTCCAATTCCATTTTCATGTTTCACAACGAAGATTTTGGCTAATTTTTTTATAAATTCACGCGCAATTTTAATGTAATTTTGAGTAACCACGGAATATTTCCAACCAGGATGTTCGTGGTCTTTGTCCTCACGACATTCTTTGAATCGTTTTAACCACTCGTGGACTCTGCCAATCCTCACTATATATTTGTTTCATTTTGAACGTTTTAGTGAATGTTTTATCAAGTTTAAAACAAAACTTAACTACTGACACACTGACACTTTAAGCGCTCTAACTTAGCTTCTAATAATCCAAATGTCACGAAATTTTGTCAGAACGTCAGTAAAGGATGCACTTTTCCAACGCTTATTCCTGTCAATAGATAGCGCTACTATAAATAGTTATTTTTAAAAAGTCCTGTTTTCCGTGAAACACACTTTGAATATCATTTGAAGGCCGGTAATTCCTCGGTATTTTGCAGGATTATCCGAGAGGATTCCTTTGGGAAGTAAATATGTTTTACCTTGAGTAACAAATCGAGAATTTTTTTGGTTCTCTTATAAACTCATTGAAATATTTTACTATGAAAGGGTGGAGATATGTGAGTTTTTTTATACCAGTAACTGTAAATATTGTGATTTCCAGCGTCTTTCCAGTTGTGCAGGTTTTTTGTTACATCCTCTAATACAGTTATGATAATTTCAGGATAGGGTATTTGTTCATTGGGCTTGTAATTGCTTCTTTCTCATTAAGTCAACTGGCTTGATTATTATATTGGTCGCTATTTGATAATTAACCGAGGATCAAAATGCCTGTATATCTTCGCTGGATGGTGTACCATATTCCATACAAGATTTTTGAACAACTCAACCACAAAATTTTGATTATTATAATCTCTTACGTTTCTATAAAATTTTCGCTAGTCTTTTCTAAAAAGACAGTTTGTTGTTTATGTCTCATTGCTTTTCTATATCGATCTAGGCCGGACTATATACCTTAGGTTTTGTTTTTGGGTATCGATAATCTCTTTGACATATTGGTTCATTTTATTATATTTAGTATGAATTCCAAATTTCTTGAATTCTGTTTGCTTCTATCGTCAACATTTTTATTGGGATAGTCTCGATTGATTTCCACAAGTCTGGTATCTGTTTGAATACTTCCAATCCTGCCCTGTAATCCTTTTTGCCATAAATGGTTAGTATTCTGTGGTGATTGCGTTTTCATATAAGGTTGTTTGATTTTTTTTATATCCATTTACAACTGATATTACTACAGTAATAAGCATTGAAAATGATAAAACATTTCTGAATTAACTTTTGGTCGTTAAAGCCTAATTTATAGAGTTCTGAAATAAAGTAAGTGGCTACGAGGTATACTTTGATGGTATTGCTAATTAATAAAATAAACAGTGGGGCAAACAGGAGATAATGGTGACAATTTTGTATATAAAAAATTAGAAAATCGCCTTTTTGTGAAGTACCCTGTAAAATTTTTAGAAATAACAGTCTTTTGTCCATAAAAGGTACCTCTTCTATTTTTAGTAGGAGGCGCGGTTTCTAAAAAAAATACAATTTTCGATAACATTGTTCTACATTAGCAAACCATTAGTGTACAAATTGAGTAGTGAGTAGGCTTTGGATATTGGATATGACAGCTCATGTCAATATGTTTCATAGTTTCTGTTCAAGGTTCTTTCACCGTTTTCCGACAGATATGAACAATAATAAATAAAATAAATAACGTAGTAAGAAGAAGAAAAATCATCAGAAAAAATCTATATAATGGATGATTACTAAATTTATATATTATTTTTGTATTTAAACATGTTATTAAAATTCCCCTAGATCAGTATACGACATTTGTTATTCGAGATTTTTATTAGCTTCTATGTTTTCTGAACAAAAAACATTACACACCTCTTAAACACATTTGATTATTTAAAAGAAATATTTTCCAGTGTTTGTATTATCAATAATATTTTTACTTCTCTTATATGAGCTTCTCTTCTTCTTTTTCATTCCATGGCATCTGCGATGGAGTTATTTCAATATTTTTTTACTTTAGCTTCAAAATAATGTAGGTCAAATGTTATGTTTATTATCGTCAATGTTAAACTGTGTATAAAATTTAAAAGAAAAGATTTGTAATAAAAACTGAAAAAGCCAATAAACGTATGTCGTAGTTTAAAAAAATTTGTGATTTTGGGTTACCAATTTCTCGTATTGATTTTGATTGTTCACATTTACTGGTCACGTGGGTTTTGAGATCAAATGAAGGTTTTTTATTTATATAAAATCCACACATATCAAAAATTATGACATTTTGGTGAAGTACCTTTAAATATTTTTTAGGATTTAAAAATGTACATACGGTGTAATATATATATATATATATATATATATATATATATATATATATATATATATATATATATATATATATATATATATATATATATATATATATATAAGCATTATATAAGCTTAAATTTAAGCATTTAAGACGCTTTGAAATACTTTACTGGATTTTCTTTACTTTATTTGTGAGATTTTTTTTCAATATACAGCCCTATTTATTATTTAATAAATAACATAATTTGGAAATATTATTATTGTAGATGGATTGTCATTGTAGAACCTTTGGTATGAAAACTCAGGAAGAATTTTCGCAAAACATAAAAGCACTTTGTATTTTCTCGACATAAGCTTCGTGGATTGTTATTGATGTATGTTTGCGAAAAGAATATTTATGGTTGGCCTTCAGTCCTCCAACAAGTTTTGGAAGTAGGTGATGACTTAAAATAGAAAGTTACTCTAAATATAACATGCATTTTTTTATTCACGTTAAGACAGTTCGAAAGATGGATTCTGGAGAACTTAGGATTATCCATTTTCTTCATTTGTCCCATTTCTGGGCCATTATTTTCATCTCCGGTATTTTTCCTTCTCTTTAATCATATTTTTGTTATTCTCTCCATGCAGGTTTTTCTTGAATTACCTCTTTCTTTTTCTGTCGAACTAAATTATCGAAAATTGTGTTCTCGGTAGATTCCAAAACTGCTTCCTGACGATCACAAAACAAAATGCTTTAATGTTTTTGACTCGATACAATTAGGAAGGAGATGAATGGTTAAACCACATCGTTACAGGAGATGATCACCATTTTGACTATTGTTTCGGGTCAATTTTTCTATTGGAACCTTCGGTGTGAAACACTAAACTCAAAAAGATTTACCACTAAACACCGAATCACTTTCTTTTAATGTTCTCGACGCACATTTCTCTAACCATGTTAGCATCATTAAGAGATGATTTAATATATTCTAATTCTAAAAAATCTAATTTAATAATTCGTCTCCTGATGATGCTAACATGGTTAGCGAAAAGTGCATCGAGAACTTAAAATAAGTGATTCGGTGTTTAGTGGTAAATCTCTTTGAGTTTACTGTTTCTGGGTTTATTTGGATATACTATATTTATTTAGATATCCTATATCAGTTAAGTTATCCCTTTTTGAGTTATAGAGTGATTTTAATTTTTTTTTTTGTAATGTCCCTCAACTTGTGATACGCCAGTCGAGAAAATATGTCGATCTGGAAAGTACATTTACGATTTTCACCATATTATGTCAATTAAAGGGATACGACTTTATCCAGGACAATATACACAATGTGTCGCAAAAATAAGGGAACTTAAAACAAATAATTAGTTATTTTGAAAAAAAATCTTTTTATTTAAAATACATCCCTTCCGTATCAATACACCGTTGGACACGTTCAACCAATGCTTGCATAGACTTTTTAAGTCGTTTTCCGGAATCGTCTCAATGATCCTCGTCACGGCTTCTTGAACTTGCGTAACATGTCATAAAACGTTCCTTTTGTGGCCAGATTGAGTTTCGAGCAAAGTAAATAGTCACATGGGGAGAAATCAGGCGCATGCGGAGGATGTTGAAGCATATAAACTTTTTTCACCAAAAATTCAAGAACTGAGGCCGTTATCATTTAAGGCGCGA
The DNA here is from genome assembly GCA_031761425.1 of Cosmopolites sordidus. Lineage (NCBI taxonomy): Eukaryota > Metazoa > Arthropoda > Insecta > Coleoptera > Curculionidae > Cosmopolites > Cosmopolites sordidus. Next base: position 310,082 of record JARFXV010000953.1, on the reverse strand, counting down.
GTAACAAGTCCAGCACAAACTTTCCATTTGTTTAAATCCTTTGTTAAAATTTCGCGAATCATATCTCTGGTCGTATTTACTTCCTCCGCTATCTATCTCACAGTCGAATTCGCATCGGTGGTTATTTTCCGCGGATAAGTAATCATTGTCATAAAATGTATTCATCAATTCAAATGTTTCTGTAAAGTTTTACCGATCTTACAAAATTTAATATTAGCTCGTTGTTCCATTGTGTTTTTGTGACGGTAGGTATAGTTTTAAGCACTATCCTTTCATCAACTCTAATGGTGATGGTCTGGTTTTTTAAAGGAGATATACAGCTTTTAGATTATATATTGTTTCAATAGATGGAGCTAGTAGTTTTGCTTAAATTTAAAAAGTTCCGTCATTTTTCCGACATACTGTGAACATCTTCTGACGCTATGTCTATGCACCTTCGATAATAGTTTTCGATGAGTTAGTCTGTGTTTCAATAGTCTGGCAAATCATCATAGAACGTTTAACATCAGAGCAATATTTGTAAATTGTTGAAATTTATTATCAAAATCAGTGTTCTGTGTGCAAAAATTATAGAGCATTACATGAATTTGAATTTTGTGATGTATTCGCCGAATTATTGAGGCATTTTACGCTGCTCGATAACAACAATAAAAACAAGACAAAAAATGTGCAGTAATATATGGTTGTTATTGCTGAAGTCTTCGTCGTCGTTCGCAGCAAGTTGGGCTTTGTTATTTGACTACATAGAAGACTTAATTTAAAATTTGAATGGATTTGATTTGGATAAGATGTAATTTCAACAGAATGGCTCCACATGTTACTCAGCCAACACAACAATCGATTTTATGGCGATAGTCGATCCTTCATCCGCTTTTCAGGCGTTTAGCTTGAGCCCAACTGATGACGATAATGACTGATGAGTTCACTATTTTTTGATCACACAAACACACACACATACACACACATACCCACACACCCACACGCACACCCACGCTCACACACTCCCACACACACAGCCGCACACACACCCGCACACACACTCGCCCACCCATCCGCACACACACCCGCACACACCTCCGTACACACACGCTCACACACCCGCACACACCCGCACATCCAACCGCCCACCTTAAGCCCGCACACCCGCACGAACCCACGCACGCACGCACGCAGGCACACACGCACGCACACACACACTAAAAATGTTTGCATCATCAGAATATGGTTCAATCTGGTCTCTTCGATTGTATTGTTTCACACCGGAGGTTCCAATAGAATAATTTGTTTGTAAATATAAATCAGATTATTTATTATTTATAATTTTATTGCCTTGTAACTGCAGAACGAATAAAATCAATCCACCACTTTTGTGTTTTTTTTTGTCTTAGAATTATCTATTTTATGCTACCAAAATTTGAGCATAGCTATACGAAACACCCTGTATAAGAAAATACAAAAATCTAACAAACAACTAGTGCTTCTGAAAGGAACTTAAGCATCAAGTACTTTCTATTGAATTTTGTGAACTGGGCTAATATATAGAACGGCGTTAGAAACTCTTCAATGCGATTATTTTTGTTACATTTTCGGAGAGTTTTCTTATCACTTCGCGAACTCACAGTCAAAAGCCATTGTAAATACTTTATCTTGGATCTCCGGCAATTTGAGTCGAGCGTTTTATAAAATACGCGACGAGTTTCCGCCAAGAGTCGTCTGATAATAAAACAATTTTGTGCTTTTCAACTTGTGGTATTATAATTTAAACTGAAAATATATAGAGCCTTTTTTCTGATAAACAAGCGGTATTAAAATTAATTTTACAATATTGAGGCAATAAAAAGTATTTTAATGGTTTAAAAAATTAGTTTTTATCATGATGTTAGGCGTTTTCATATAGTACTAAGCTAAGTTTTTGTGATTATTAATTATTGTTGTATTTATCATAGTGTTAGAATTATTTTGATAATCATCAAAGTTGCTGTAGAGTTTTATAATACAAAAATTATGGGAATTGAAAAGCATTCAAGTTACAGTTCATGAAATAACTCCAGCAAGTTGAATTGTTAGTGGCAGTCGAAGTGTTACTGAACATTTGAATGATATGTTCATCATATAACTGTTATGGGTCGTACTTTTAATTATTAAAATAGTTAAAAAAAAATGAAATAATTTGAAACAGTTTGTGTTTTATTAACATCAAACAAGTCGGATTTACATTTAATGACCCATTATTATAAAATGCCAAATTCTAATATTCCTTTTAACAACAAATGGATGCTGAACTAGAAGAGACTTATCACTAAATACCAAATAACTGTTTTTACTGCTCGGCGCGTGTTTCGCTAACAACGGTAGTTTCATCAGGAGATGATTCAATCTGATCATTGAATCGTTTCCAGATGATGCTAATATAGTTAGCGAAAGGCGCGCCTTTTCTGGCAAATCTCTTTCAGTTTAATATTCAAATCACACACAAGGTTTTAATAAAAGAATTGACTATGAATCAATAAATAAAGCATAATATACAAATTCGATGAATTTAGTAACAGTTCAATGAGGTAAGGAATAATTTAATGGTTAAGTATTAACTAACTATTAACTACAGAGTTGTTTAGGGTGTTTTAATAAAACAATTAAATTAGATGATATGGAAATATTTATTTCATATGAAATACCAGTCAATGGCATTAATGTCAGAAAACAATTTTGGGATAAATATTCGCAGCGGCTACTTCTGACAAAGTCCATCCTATGTCCGAGTTATTTTGGCTCCCAAAGCGTCAATATTAAGAAGACTTAACATAACCCCAAAGAAAATAATCTAAAGGCGATAAATCACAAAACCTTAAACCCGAAGACACCACTAAACACCAAATCACTTTTTTAACTTCGAGTCGACGCACGTTGGCATCAACAGGAGATAATTTAATCTAATTTTAAAACTAAACTATGTTCTATTTATTTGATAACCCTACCTAATAAAGTGTGTAAAAATTATGAACCGTGAAGTTTACTGAGCCTTACATTAATAATTGAAAAAGTTGACTGCACGGAATAGGTCCTTTATTCCGGGTTCATGTTTTTCTCACATTTTTCTATTTGAATGCTTTCGTATGCATATGAAAAGAATGGCAGATGAGGGAATAACGAAGTACCGACGTGGAGCACGGGTGAACTTTCTTTGATTTTTAATACTTTTCTCCACGAGCCCAGTTCACTATTTTTCGATCATACTTACTCGAGTACTTACTCGAGGTTAGAAGCACAGTCTGACTGCTGCGACCGTTTACCGGAGGATGGCGTGGCTGCATGTTATTGAAGCCTCCATTCGACATGGCTAATGTGTATATATATATATATATATATATATATATATATATATATATATATATATATCCGTTCCTAAAATTGTAATACTTTTGTCCTTAGCAAATTTGTTAAACATGACCTAACTCTTCTTCTGGTTTATCTTCAAACCAAATGGCTCCACAGCCCCTTGCAGTTCTTGTACGCAGTTGTTGTACGTGTTTTTGTAGCTCCTCTGCAAGCAATGCATCTGTTATGTAATACTTTGCACTATTAAAAAAATTGTAACTATTATGTAAGCTTTGTACACCATTGATAGGAGGGTTATTGGACGGTAGTTCTTTAAATCTTCCCGTGCTCCTTTCTTATATAAAAGAATCAGTTCTGCATTTTTCCATAAACAGTATACTTGAGGCATCTTAAGAATAATTTTCCGACCACCAGCTTTTAACATCTCCACAGTTATACTATCCTTTCCTGGAGCCTTGCCATTTTTCATCGAGTCTATAGCCTTTATCCTTTCCTCCACCAGGATATCCGGCACTTGTTCCTCAGTAGGCATTGCTGTTCTTGCCTGATTCTGGTCCTCATATAACTTTGAATAAAATCTTCGGACAACCTCTAACATTTCCGTCCATTCCCTGCTAATTGTATCATCCTCACGCATTAAGGAAAACATTTGTGTCCTTTTCTTTCTCAGCTTCTGCTTAGTTTTGATAATTCCTCTGTTTTCTTCCTGAATTTTTTGCAGTAGCTGTATGTTGAATCGGCGCGTTTCCTATGGAATACGTGTTCTTATAGTTTTGCAAAGCTCAACGTACTCGACCCTGCTAAAATAACTGTCCGCATTCTTCATTGTCCGGCGTTTTTTCATTAAATTGATGGACTCATTGGAAATTTTTGACTCTTTGAAACATTTATCTTCTGGTGCTATTGAAGCCGCCATTTTAAGCACATTGTTGGCGATTTCTTTATATTGGTCTGTAATTTCCATTTCATCTGGATCTCGTAACACAGCAAAGCGATTCGACAAAGCAATTTCAAAATATCTGTCTCTCTCCATCATCTTCCCAGAATCCACTTTGCTCATTTTTGATCTTATCATTCTTTCGGGCTCTTGTCGGCAGTTTATCCCAATCTTTGCTCGTTCCATTCGGTGGTCACTTCCCACATTAAAATGGCTAAGGACAGTACAATTGCGGTACATTAAGGAGATTGGTGTTATAGCCAAACTGTTGAAGACATTGCCCAATGCCAAAAGACATTGGCCAACGCTCCTTTAAAACCTAAACTTTGGAAACGCTACGTGGATGATATCTTTATAATATGGCCTCACGGAAACGAACTTTTAAATAACTTCCTAACCCAGTTAAACGGAATCCACCCCAGAATACAGTTCACTCTGGAAGTCGAACAGGCTAGAAAACTTCCGTTTTTGGATCTCCTTATCACAAGGAAACTTTCTGAAACCCTCGAATACACAGTGTATAGAAAAGCTACTCACACTGATCGATACCTCAACGCTAAATCCCATTATCATCCTTCTCAAATCCAAGCAGTAGCGAACACCTTGATTTTCAGATCCTTCGACTGACACTACCAGATATACGAAGCAAAGAACTACCAAAAATTTCCTGATCTAAATCTTAAGTTAAAACATTATAGTTGCAGAGTTATGTCAGCTACAGCAACATTGTCATCAAAGGGATTGAGAACTAATATTTTCGACAAATCATCGTTGCTATCTGGAAAATATTCCAGTAACTAAATTTCAATTTGCATAAATACGTTTTCATGCTCTCCAACATGTTATCAATAATTAATTTTGTAAGCGCATATTTTTGTATTAAAATTCGTTTTTCTAGGCATATAATCCAAATACCAAGCTTCTTGATGAATACATTGACTTGGTGTGTCATTAGAAAAATGTTTTTGTTAGGGCCTTGTTAGGGCAAGTAAGCCAACAGTAATAATACAACAGTAATAAGCCAACAGCCAACAGTACAATAAAGTTTCTCTATATTGTAAACACTCTGAAAATGAGCTATTTTTATCTAGCAAATCAAAAAGCCTAGTTAGAACTCGGCCATTTCTTCACAAAATTTCTTCACAAAATGTGGAAAGCAATCTAGTCTGCAATGGTCGGCTTTTAATAAAATTAACAATTATTATGGCTTCTGATAGAACATTTTGCAGCAAGCGCATTTCTGAAGAAAGCAGTGCATCCATTCCGTGAGGGGCGGCATAATGTCTTTTAATTTTACTATCACATCACTGTGATTTCCCGTTATCTCTTTCGCGTCATCAATACATACAGCAATGCATATATTAAATACCATGTTTTCGTTTTGTGTTGCATGAATAAAAACTTTAAAGATTTCTTCGCCAGTTGCACGACCAGGGACTGATTTGCAAAATAGCATATTATCTTTAATTCGTATTTGTATTAGAGAAAACACAAAAATTGCGCCAAGTTTGACACGTCTGTTGACTCGTCGAACTGAATAGTAAAAAGTTCACTTGATTTAACATTTTCAATTATTTGACCGTGAACATTATTGGCCATTTTATTAATATGTCTTCATACTGTGTAATCCTTCAACTTTCTTGCTTCTTCTGAACTTATCATCACATTGACCAAATTAATGGCAGCGGGTAAAATGAGCTTTCCTGCAATCGTGTGGGACTTAGACTCCCCGACCACTTTTAATGCTACTAACAGAATGCTTGAAGTACTTCGGTCTCATTACGGCTTGATTTGATGGTAGCAATTTGTTAAATTTTCAGGACGAGTAATTTACGGTCGAAAAATTTTAATTGTTTTTCAAAGACGGGTGTTTTGTTTCCAGATGCCGGACTAATTTTGCAGGCTTTATGCTTTCCGTGGACAGAACTTAATAACAAACAACATATTGCAGTTTGTCATCCAAGGCAATGAATCCACATTTTAAATATATTTCATTTTACATTCTAGTCTTTTTCTTTACAGTGTCATCTGATACGGTGCTGTTTGTTTCGTCACAATTTTGTCCATTTTATTTAATACTATTAATTTATTTTATTTTCCATACTTACTAATTTATTTAACATTGAGTGAGAGAATTAATCATAGTATTTAACACTGGATGAGAGAGAAACACTTCGTATAGTTCTTTTGTTTTTATTACCAAAGTGTATAGCTTGTCACACGGGTCATTTACAAGTGCGTGTAAGTGCAGGATGCTGCATCAAACTGGTAACAGTAATATAATAACAAAGGGTTACACAAGTCTTGCAGTTCGATATTTGTGGATGTGTGCGGGATTTTGGTATAAGTGCATTCATACACACATACATCCGTCATTGACGATTCGTCATTTAATATAAAGATAATGATTCGTTTGTTTTCACGATTTCTAAGCGTGTGAACACGCTCGTAGGAGTTTATAAGCCATTTAGAAATAGAAACAACTCTTCATGTGTTACGATACTGGAAAAATCGAGCCGTATTAACTGGCCGATGTACAATTTTGATCAACGTCAAATTAACATATTATAGTGAGAGAGTCGCAGCGTTTTTTATTTAACTTTTTGGCTATTTAGTGGTTCGCGACACTAAAAAGTTTGAGAAGCGATGAGTTAGGAGCATAAGTTGGTGGAGGTGGAATTTTTCACCTCAACTGCTTCTTAATTTTTCTTTCGAGGCTCCTGGTGATGCATTATCATGCAAATCTAATCGGACTGATCCTATTAAAATGGTCGATTTGCAGGTTAGAATATAAAATTACTAATAATATTTAAAATATTGCATATCAATTTTTGGGAGAAGATAATGATTCATTTTCACTGCTTATAAATATTTGTGCCAGAAACACAGCACGTACTTGTGTTTTAGTTAACGTATCCGTTATCAATCTTTTGTTTTACGAAACTAAGCAAAATAATAATTTTAATGTTACAACATTCTTTATATTATATGTAATAGTTTCACTTTTCTTAGAGAATATTCAAAATATTGGGAATGAAGGAAGCAACATATTTAATTACAAAATTGCATAAATAACAAGTTCATAAATATTATTCTGTCTATTTCAAAATTTTTTATACTTAATTTTTATTACTTTAAGCCCAATGTATAAAAAAAATCAGAACTTTGAGTATATTAGTATGTAAATTCTTCGAACGTTGTTAAGCTAAGAACTAAATCTAATTCTAAAATTACCGTTCTATAAATAGAGCTGGATGCAGTGGTGAGTAAATTATGCATTTAAGGATAACACATTTATTGAGGCGTAAATTCTTGAAACGACTTTGGAAGCTCTAATACAGTAATGCATTAATGGAAATAAAATCTATAAATTATACATATAAGTTAAGCTATAAAACATGTCACTAAGGTGGATAGAAATATTAAAGATTATCTATGCATTTGTCCTTTATATTGATTACCGTAAAACGGGGTTAAATTGACATTAAGGGTAACTTTGAAACTTTTTGGGGCTAGTTTATCAGAGCGCCAAAATACTGTTTAAACGTGTGCCCAGCGATCCCGCGTAACTTTTGGTGGCGGGTGCGGTTTGGGTGCGGGGAGTGGTTAGCATTGCGATCGTCTGACTTACCGACTAGTCCGAGAATGTTCGTTGTTGATGTTATGTGGTGCATAAATACGGCTTAATACCGCCAGTACCTTTAATTTTTGGTAAGTTTATAGTGTTATTTACGTAATCATACTTTAGTTTTGGTAAATTAAGGTATCTAGATATGCATTTGTGACTTAATTGGTGTAAATATCGTATTTTAATTTGTTTTAGGTTAACCTCGTGTTCGTTTGTATTCACAAATAAATCGCAATGGTTAGAAAGCATAACAGTAAACTAGGTGCCCGTAATTATAAAAATTACATTAATTAAGACCTTGAAAACATTGTTGCAGAAGTGTTGCAAGTTGCAAGAAGTACAAAATTAATAAGACCACTATTCATAACAAGATCCACATACTGTTTTGACGCCTCAAAGTGAGAAACTATAAGCCGATACCTTGAGTGTTCTAGTAGACTGAGGTTTCCCTTTGACAAAGGCTGACATCCAAATCTTCGTTCACATGTTTACCAACAAGGAAGGTAGGACCTATAGTCCTACTATAGTAGTTTTATAGTTTTTCTAAAATTTGAGGCCGGCTTTGGAGGAGACATGTCTAGCTCTAATTTATTATTATGACGATACAAATATAACAGACAAACCCAGGGGCGATAAAGTATTAGTACCGCGAGGGCACAAATGCATCGAAATTCCTGGAGCATTCGAAATCATCAGTCGACATCATGTTCTGTGGCACCGCTGACGGAAAACTGATTCCTCCCATGGTTGCCTACAAATCAAAGCACCTTTACAATAACTAGATAGAGGGTAGATAGAAGAGATTGATGAATGCATTGGCTCCCAATATAAGGAAAAACAAGTAATCCTTACGCTTTGGATCTTTAACATAAGTTACATTTCAATGCCTTGTCAAAGAAACCCCCCGAGGGGTCTTTGACACTTAAATATATATATATATATATATATATATATATATATATATATATATATATATATATATATATATATATATAAAATTGTGGGAGGTTGTGGAGCTGGAATTTTTTATCTGGATCTGATCTGATTTCTCATCTGATAGCCAAAGGACACATTGTTCTATTGGTACCAAGAAAGTTGGAATTTAGGATGTTAAAAAAACTTACCGAAAAATTAAAAATTAATTTTGTGGTGGATGAGTTCACTGTTTTATAGTGGGCAATATTCGTTAGAAAAGCGTGCTTTCACACACACGCACACACACACGCACACACACACACACACGCACACACACGCACACACACGCACACACACACGCACACACACATACACACATACACACACATACACACATATATATATATATATATATATATATATATATATATATATATATATATATATATATATATATATATATATATATATGCAAGAAAGGAGATAGAACGGATGTAAACAACTATAGAGGGATATCTCTTCTCCCAGTTTGTTATAAGATTCAATCTAACAACCTAAATTTGATGAATATCAAGCAGGTTTTCGACCGGGCAGATTCTGCCTTGAACAGATCCTGAATCTAAAGTTAATCCTAAGACATCAAAAACTGTACAATAAAAATCTCGTTTGTACATTTGTAGATTTCAAAAAAGCATATGATTCTATTGCCTGCGAATCTTTACTCTGAATCTTGAAAGAACAAGGACTAGATCTGAAAATGCTGGCAATTATTAAAGCAACATTAACTAACACCAGATCAAAAGTTAAGTTTATAGGTGACATCTCAGAACCCTTCGAAATTAAAACTGGAGTGAGGCAAGGGGATGGACTATCGCCATTCTTATTAAACTGTGTTCTAGAAAAAGTAATACAGAAGTGGCGTGAAAAAAAGTCGGCCCTGAATATTGACCAGCCCATTAAACTGGGGAGAACCAACATCAAAATTGACTGTCTGGCGTTTGCTGATGATCTAGCAATTTAGGACAGTTTCCCCTTTGAGCTAAATCATGCATCGAGCCATTTTTTAACTTCTTCGAAATCGGCGAAGTGTTGCACTGCAAACGCGTGCCCCATCGATGCGAAAACGTGGTAGTTGGATAGAGCCAGGTCTGAAGAGTACGGCGGGTGCGATAAAACTTCCTATGCTGCAAAATTACCTTATCATGTCTTTGAGCGTATTGTGGACGTTTTTCGATCAATGCACAGTTCAAATTCATCACCTATTGTATGTAGCGATTAGTATTAACTATTTCTTCAGATTTCAATAGTTTATAATATACGACACCAACCTGGTCCCAACAGACTCAGAGCATGGTCTTATGACCAAAGCGATTTAGCCTTGCAGTCGATGGGCCGGCTTCGTCAGATGATAACCATTATTTTTTCGCTTGGGATTTTCGAAATAAATCCATTTTTCATCATCCGTTACTATTCGATGCAAAAATGACTTCTTTTCATACCTTTGAAGCATCATTTCACTGATTATTTTTCGATTTTCTAACTGCCTGTTATTCAATACATGTGGCACCCATCTTCCCATCTTTTGGATCGTCCCATTGCTTGTAATCATTCACAAATTGCGACTCGGCTCACATTCAACTTTTCTGCCAATTGTTTTTGAGTTTGTGTCGGGTCTTCATCCAATAACTCCTGCCATTCCGCATCTTCAAACGTTTTTGGCCTACCAGGACCTTCTTTGTCTTGAACGTTGAAATCACCACATTTGAATTGTCGAAACCACGTTTCAAATGTTCTTATGATTGGATCTGGATGCTCACCGGAAGTCTCTACCAGCAAACGATGACTTTCAGCGGCTTTTTTCTTTTGATGAAACAAAAAAAGTATTACGTGCCGCAAATGCATGTCTTTAGGCACAAAACTCGACATTTTCAAAACAATATAAATCTATAAGGCTGTTATTTTGACGAAACATAACTTGTGTAGTTTTGAGGTTAGTGTCAGTAGAATAAAATGATATGTATCAAATCATAACATTGCATACTAATAGCTAGTGCAATCTGTTACAAAAAGGGGAAAGTAATGACTGGACACACCTGGTAAACCTCTCGATAAACCATGTCCACTACCCTTTACATGATGTTTTGGATATGAAACTCTCCGCTGATGGGTGCCGCGTTCTGAGATTCTTATGATGTGATACTCATTGATTACCTTGTAAAAGGTACAACTATCACCAAGGAATTCAGAGTAAAGTTTCACATCTAGCCAAAAAGAAAGGGCTCTTTCACTACGATAATGCGTCCATTTATACTTCTCGAATTGTTTGTCTCAGCGATTGCTTTACATTTTGTCTTCTCAGACTTTAGGAAATGACTCGATAGGAGTAGGTTCACTTTAAATTACTGAAGATAAAAAAAAAAGGTCTTAATATATGGAATTGCAAGATGAGTATGTTAAAAAATAAAAAATAATCTCAAAATCTTGTATTTTATTTATCAGGCTCAGAATTTTTCGGACGACCCTTATATAGAAACAAGAAGTTATTCTAAAGGTACAGAAAGGAATAATCAAAAATCGAAGGTGTATTTAATTTAAGGGTATGCTTTTTTCAACATTGTTTTCATTGTTTTGTGCTACGTGAAGTCTACAATTTTTCTACAAGAAATGTAGAGTTCTTTTATGAAAATTCTTGTTAACAACTTGGACCTTATATGTATTTTTAAATGTTGTTATTACATCGAAGTATATTTAAACTTTTTTCACCACAGCTTTTTTCTCAATCGAATATGTTTATGATTAAAGAAATGCCTTATCGAAACTAATTTGGAACGGAAAATAATGTCTTTGATAAAATTAACTTGGCAAAGAAGCAAACGTCGTTTCTCGATTGAAATAAAAAAAAAAAATATTCCATTGGCCTGCGAACGAAAAGTTGTTATTAAACATAAACACAAGCATGCAGGCGACGAAGCCAAAACTTTTAACGAGTGGGAAACTCGAATTTACTATATTGAAAAGGCCGTGCAAGTTTTCAACTTACCGAAGTAAACTTGTATTGGCGTTGTGTTTTAATTAGAAGGCGATTTTGATAACAATTACGTTTTAAATGGAAACCGGTTGTTCCAAATAACACTTGTTAGTGTAGAGCACGTTTGAATACAGTTTTAATAAAATGATATTTTTGTCATTGATTTATAGCCAAGATGCAACTTTGTGTAAGAAATTCTTGTGTTTTAATTAGAACGTAAGATATTGTTTTCAACTAAATATGCATTTGAAAGTAAAGCTATTTGATTTTATGATTCTAGGTCAGGTTTTCTAAAATGTGTATATATACATACAGTGTAGCGGTTAATAATTCTTATTTTTGTCTAAAAAAAACACCTTTAATTTGGGAGAAAGGTAAAAAATGGTTTATTCAAATTATGCACAATCGCTAGCTGCACATTTTTCTTATTTCTCTAGCAATTTGTGTATGCCCGGCCGTTCGGATGTAAAACCGTACATCTTTTGAAGTGGTCTATTTCTCGACATCTCTGTAATTGTTGAATTTATTCATGGAAAGTGCGCGAGGCATCCATGAAAACAAGTGGTAGTTAGAAGTAGTTGGAGGTAGTCCAGGTTTGGTGAGTATGGCGGGTGCCATACTCACCAGGCAAGTACAGAAGTGGTGTCTCTAACCGCCTTCACTGTGTGATGGGCGTTGTCGTGCTGCAAAATCATTTGTTCGTATCTTCAAGACCATTCTGGTCGCTTTTCGATTAATGCATGATTCAAACTGATCATTTGTTGACGTTAGCGAACGGTATTAATTATTTCACATGGTTCCAGAAGCTAGCTTATGGTACACGACACCCATCTGATTCTACCAAATGCACAACATTGTCTTCTTTCCAAAGCGATTCGATCTTGCGGTCGATGTTGATTGTTGTCCTGGGACAATCTATGTTTTTCTGAGTTTTGGGTTCTCGAAATATATCCATTTTTTATCTCCAGTCACGATCCGATGCAAAAAGTTATTCAATAAAGTCATATCAATAAGGTCAGTTCATCTCAATAAAACAAAACTTCGCTCACCGTTTTTTGATTTTCGATCTCTGTGTCGTTCAGCTGATGTGGTACCCATTTTCCTACCTTCTGGAGCTTTGGCATGCCGACCCATGGCATGCCGACGATCATAAATAGCTCGACAACAATATTTAACCTCTCTGCCACTTATTGTTGAATTTGCATATCGTCTTCTTCCAACAATGCTTGCAATTCGGAATCATCATCAATTTTTTTTTTGGTTGACTTGTGCGTTCATTGTCTTTCAAGACGAAATCAGCACTTTCGAATCCTCTAAATCAACGTTAATAAGCATCTTGCGTTGGAATATTGTCACCATAAGTTACGACGATTAAGTATACGACGATTTTCACAGACGTTTTTCTTTTGATTGAACAAGAAAAGCAGTACGTGCTGCAAAAGTTCTTTATTTGAAAACGAAAAATTATGACGCTAACCTGAAATCGTTATATATATATCGTATAATATACGATACGATATATAATCGTATAATATATATATATATATATATATATATATATATATATATATATATATATATATATATATATATATATATATATATATATAATGACATCAATAAATAATAAATTTTGATTAAATTTTTTTCTTCATTTAATACCATTACAAGTCAAATATCCAAAATTATTAGGATATAATAAAAAAATATATAAAGGAAACAAATTTTTAAAATTTGTTAAAGTCAAAAATGTGATATTTCACAAGATTAGACAAGAAATGTCATATTTCATGTAAAAAAAAAAGAAATTAATTATTCAATAAGATATAGTTGGTAGGTTTTTAAATATAAATTTGCATTGTTTATGAAAATGATATATATTGTAGATGCAATTTTTTAGTTTAAATGCCTTAACCATTGGCAAAACTGGATTCTTTGTGGCAGGTTATCAGGCTTTAAGGCTTAAACTTTCTGAAATTTGAGGATGGTTTTATAAATAAACCGAAACATTAACAAAATAATAAAAACAAAATTTATCAATTAATAAAGTATGGAAATCCCTTCTGAAAAAAAGAAGAAACGCGCAACCTGACGGCGAGGTAGAAAAATCAATAAAGAGAGGCCCGACAGCCTTGCCGAGCGCCGCAAATAGTCCCGAACTACCCCAATATAATCCGCGCATTCGCCGGCCGCCTATAAAAGCGAGCACAACGATCCGTGCACCTCAGTTGGACTCTTCAGTCGAAGCGGACAACACTTGAAAATGCCAAATGAGATTTGACGTCGTGACTCTTCACATAATCAACGGATCGACACCCTGAATGATTTAGAAACATTATTTACCATCCGTGAAAATATTAAATATAACATATATACCATACCATCAAGAATAGGGAGACCCTATCCACAGCCAACAACCCATGTTGTCGCCGACTTCCCGTCGGATGGCGTATATATGTAATGTTAGATTTTCTTGCACTGCGTCCAATAAGACAGCAGTAGCTGAGTGTCATCACACACCCAACCGTTAGGTTCCACAATCTCATGTGGAACCCACAACAACCTGCGTCTCCGCCTAAATGAACATTTTTATTAGTTGCTTGACCGGGAAGGAGCTCCACCAATACCTTCAACTGTATGACATATGTTTCTCGAGGTTCAGACTCATCAGTGGAGGCTTATGCCTTCAGGTATCGCATATTCGGTTCGGCTAATACGGCAACGGTAATGATGTAATGATGGAAAGATGTATGATACAATGGTACAGCAAGTTACGTTCGATACGACGGATAAGGGCATGACTGGTTTAAAATTGTATCAAGTGGTTTCTGAGGAGGTGACGTTAAGAGGGTAAAGTCTACGAAATGCCGCAAACTCATATAATCTAAACCATATGTCACTGTCTCGTTTTATTAAAAAAAAACTTTGATGCAGAATTCAACAATAGGGAAATCTCTACAAGAGGATTGAACTAAAGGAGATGTTCAATATGTTTGTCATAACTGTTGGTCAGACTAGATTTTGGGCCGGCTCGCTATCATTTTGATTATTAGATTTGATTCTATTAATCTCACAGAAGTATTTATTTAAGTAATATTTTATTACTTTAAAGTTAATTCTACTACTGAGGCTTGTAGCGTTTACAAGTTCATGATCGCTGCTGGGAAAATCATTTCGAGCGAATTGTATTCGAAAGAGCACCTGTATTATTTAGGACAAGACCAATACAGTCTAACTCCAAATCTCGAGGTGAGCGGTCGTCTTCGCGCCTTATCCTTCCGACAGAGGTATATAGGTTAGCTGGCCAAGCCATGCTTAGGCTTATTTTTGCTAATATTCTTGTAGAGGGTTTCACGACCCGGAAATTAGAGAATCCGGTCAATCAGGAACCAGGCCTGACCATTGCCGAAACCATACTCTGTTTTTGGGGCCACTTTGCACAGTAACCAGTCAGTCAGGTTCCAGACTATTTGACTCCCGCATAGGGACACCGAATTGCCCATAGGCGTACTCATGGTACTTGGATACCCCAGTACTAGATAGGTAAGCGACTGGACAATCGAGAAATAAGGCCATGTTAATACATTTTTATTATATTTTCGTCTAGAGTTAAAATTACACGTTTCTATTTTTAAATTACCTACTTCTCTGACTAACGTCAGGAAATAGTCAATTTGCCGTTTGATCTGATTTATTATTGATGATTTTACTTATTTTGATTCTATTTGATTACCTTTGAGTTATCTTTACTTTCTTAATACTTTTTTCTACTTAATTAGTAAATCTAATTTATAAGTACAGAGAAATGGAGGCGAGCTCGTGTAAGTTAGAGGAACTTGTTCAGTTTTTTTTTATTTTAACGGTAAGGTTTGGTGAATCACAGTCCCCAAACTTCCCTGTTTTTTTTATAGTTTCATTCTTTCTACCTTTTAATGTACTTTGTGTTGCTTTTTTAATGTGCTTACATGTATTAAAGCATAAAATCAAGTCAATAGTTTTTTTTAGATAGACCCCTTCCCAGTTCAAGGACCTATAATACAAGATAATTTATTGAACTGGGTGGCGCCCTTTTGACGCGCAGCTTTATCCTGTCCAGGGCCTTCTCCCCAGTGCTCCCGGCGAACAGCTGCCGTCGCTGTGGCCAATATATGTTTAATTGTTTACAAAGAGGAAACTAATTGGTCACGGGTTGTCAGTTATTAAAATTGTTATTGTACATGTTAGTGCATAATAAATGTTGATTAAACAAGTAATATTATAATTTCATTCATGTATCTTCTTTTATTTACTAAATAAATATAGTAATGCATATTTTTCTCTTATTCTCCAAATTCACAACTTATCTCGGTACTAAGAAAGGTGTGACACTAGTTGGTGTTTCACTATTCATCTTATTTTTAATTAATAAGATGAATAGAATAATGAATAAGATTCATCGAGTTGGAGCAATTATTAGTGGAGATAATCTAGGTACCGTAAAAATTGTCAGAACTGCCCTCGGTCTCCCTTATTGTCTACACTTCACTACTTTCTTTTAATACTTTTTTCAAACTATTTTTCTTTTTTTAAGCATTTTCTTTTTGGCCCTTTTATCTTTTTTTGGTGTTGACTTTTTCTTTAATAGTTTAGTTTTTATTAAGTTTTATTCAGTTTAGTAATCCACGGGATTTCTCCGCTTTTTTATTTATCCTGTCATTTATTCTATATATTTCCGTTTATACCTTGTTATTATATTATCTTTTCATTTAACCTTCCGATATTATATGTCTATCTTGTTTATTTCTTATTTATCGTCTTGACATATTCCATGAGTAATAAAATTTGTCTTTCTGCTTTCTTCAAGCAGTTGTGAACTTTGGCGAAATAAAATGAAACCAAATCTGCTTGCTTGGTTTAACTTTCCTGTCTTTCAAAACTTTTGAAAACTGTTGTTTATTCAATTCCTTTCTTCATTAAATTTGTAAGTTTCTTCAATTTCTCTCTTTCTAAGCGTTTATGTCCCATAATTTACTTCGTATATAAAATAACATTTGGCTTTCCTTGTAGGTTACTTACTTCCTTTGTTACATTTTTTTCAGCTTATTTATTCTAAGGCAAAATTTAATTCACCAGAATCAGTACTCGGTCTTCTCATTGTAAAAAAGTTTTTCAATGTCCTTCCATCTTTTCTTAATGTGTTTTTGTATTGTCGACTGTGTTCATTTTTAATTAATTGTTTATATTGATTCAATTGTTCTTTTACTTCGCCCTCTATTTCATTTGTTAATGTAGACACATGATGCATTAGATTTGATTTTTGAATAAATATTTTCTGCAATCATACTTCTTAAACAGGTTCTCTTTCAAGTTCGGTTTTTCTTGTGCTTTTGTTTGCCATACAATTATTTTTATGTCTTTTATTTAATTGTATACCTTTCTAAGTTACGTGATTTTCACACCTACTACTTTGCTTTTCTAACATCTATTAGTTCTTTGTTAAACCTATTATTGAATTGATTTATTGCAAATTGGAGAAAATCATATTATGTTTATTGCAATGTTAAATAGTTATTAAAGAAATAATTATATCTTATATTCGCTTGGGCCATTAACAAAATAGGAAGGAAATAAACAGGACAAGATTTACGTTCAATACTTGGTTTTAAATACGTATCAAACCGTACAATAACTATAAACGATATTGTTCTTCCTATATAGCGGAAATATTATTTATGGAATCGGTGCAGTTATTTCGGATACAATTCCAACCAGCCAATATTTTATTTAACAATAAATCTTAAGACCAGCCAAACAATGCCCATCCAATATCATCGTGAAAAATAACCGATACAGCTTCTGATGGTTTTGTTCTTATATGATTTTTACATGTTTTGAGTAATGTTTGTTATGATTTAGTAAAAATTATTGCTAACGAAATTTTATGGGAAGCAGAAATCTTTTATATATTCAAAAATATAAGTTGCGGAAATACTATCTGGTTTGTATATTACATTTCAAAATAAATATTATGTTTTCTATAGGAGTGATCGTGCACTCGTACATACACTGGTGAACAATAAAAGTGCGTTTAAAAAATGCAAATTAAACCGATCAGATATTACAGTGAAAACTAATTAAATTTAAGAAAAATACAAGGGCAATCTCAACTTAAGTTATGATACAGCTATAGTTTCAAACCAAGACTAGCGACATCTCAGGCGTAAAGTTTACTCTGCATAGGTGAGACACTAATCTAAATAAGTTTCCCGCATAATCGCGTACGAGACATTAGACATTTACAGATTGACGATATACACGCAATTATAGAAATATATAATTAGAAAACATCAAGACTGAAGTAAGGTTTACTGTGACAACATAGCAACAGATATAAATAATATAGAAACCTGCAGGAAGAATAGATGGCTCCATAAAAGGCCATCAAGATATAGCAAACCGAGGAAATAAAAAAAAAACAAACCAGACTTCAACTCATCTTACATAACAGAGAAATATTATAACCTTAAATTCAAAAACATAGAAGAAATCAATGTATACATGGAGATATAAAAAAAAATTGAATACAGTTCCAATATAATGGCGATGTAAAACAAAATGGAGAGAGAAGATTATCAATGCAAGAGAAAAGCATGCAAAGTAGTAAAAAAATAATGGGAGAGAGAGAAAGAAAAATTAAAAGAGAAATTACATCAGGCCAAAGAAACGATAAAAAAAACTAGAAAATGGCAAAATAAGAAACAATATAGCGATAACAGGATTAGAAACAGAAGATAAAGATGAAACAAATGTGAAAACAATATCAAGAAATAGAATCGAGAAATAATCAAGCGTAAAGATATGAGTAAGAAGTGCACAAAAAATATTGAACGAAATATTTATGAAGGAACTAAACTACTGGGATGATAAACTTAAGGTCTTGAAAGAAAAAAGAAAGTTAAAAGGAAAATATTTATTCATCCATTCAGAGTTAAAATACAGGAAAAGGACTATCCAAAATTTATAATAGATACAGGAAGAAAAGAGAGAAATATGGATATCAGAGTAAAAGTACGCTACCACAAAGTAGAAATTAAGGAAAAATATGGAGATGGAATGACAGGAAACTGGAGTACATGGAAAGCAACAGCATAAGACAAATGTTAAAGAAGTGACAAAAGGGGGAAGTAGACCTGTCAACGATCAGGCGAGGGTTGAGAATAGTACTATGCTGAACGATCGCAAGGCACGAATAAAATGTGTGAAGAGCTACGGCAAAGAAAATACACTACGGCGCCTATTATGGATATATAGTTTAGAAGAAGAAGAAGAAGAAAATACTCTCTATAATATGAATGTTGTTTATTGATATTTTTCAGTTTGTTTATATTATTAGTTTAGGTAGGCAGTATTTGAGTTTCTATTTATACATATGTAAGAGCAACAGGTAAAAAATTAAGAAGCTTAGGTACAGTTGTTTTAAAAAATGTTGTCGAGTTACAAGGTTTAATATTAAGCAAAATGTAAACAATGGATGTATCGAGTATGCAGACAAAATGACATTGAGATACCAAAAACGTATGCATGGTAAAATCGGTCATTAAATTTAGTGCTAAAATATATTAGAGTGGCTCATTCGTGGCCACTATCTTGATCACCTACAAAATCTGGATAGAAATATGACCATTATAACAGGGTAATCAAATATTTTTTTCGATTTGATATTCTTTATGTAAATTTCAGTTCAAAAACTTCGAGTAGAACAGAGGGGAATGGAAAGATGTATGCCTGGCATTACTAGACGGTAGAGAAAGACCTGCTCATTGATGAGAGAACAAACGAAAGTGAGTGACATTATTGGAAGAATAAAGCAATTGAAATAGAAGTGGGCAGGCCATGTTGTTCAAGCAGTCAGGACGTTTTTCGATCTTAATTGCTTCACGAATTATGCAGATTAATTTAGCCTTGTCGAAATATATTTTGTGACCCATTTGGATATGATGTTCTGCTAAAGTCGAGGAGATAACGACATGGGAACAACGAATATGGGAACAACCCATATTTTCGCCGACTTCTCGTCGGATAGCTTATAAACGAAGTTTTTTGACTTCTTTGGACTGCGTCTAACGAGACAACAGTAGTTAGGAGTTATTCATCCCCCGACCGTTGAGTTCCATAACCTCTTAGGTTGTTTCGTTCCCTTGGGTTGTGTGATTGTGGAGAGGCACTCCCTATTCTTGGCGAGAGAGCATATGTCGGTACCCTGATGAGTCTAACCACCAACAGAGGAAACATGTGTCTTCCCATGTAAGGGATGGGTGGGGCTACCTCCCGGTCAAGCAACTAACCATTGCTCATTATGGCGGAGACGCAGGTTGTTGTGCGTTCCACATGAGATTGTGGAATCCAGTGGTCGGGCCCTATCATGGGCGTAGCCAAGGGGGGGTTTTGGGGTTCAAACCCCCTCCCGAAATAAGCCAAATATTACCTAATATTATACCGAAAAAATACGAAGAGTGAAGAGAGTTAAATTATTACATTTGAATTAAATATATATCCGAACTAGTGGACGTTGCGCACAGTAATGCCATCTCTTGTCGAGTAGTCGAACTATTTTGTATTATATGGAAACTTTGCGTTGTTTCTCGATTATTCGCCACGCCCCTCGGTCGGAATGAGCGGAGCTTTGTGGAAGTTTGTGGTAGTTGCTAAGCACGCTAAGTAGCCAATTGCTAAGTACGCTTCGATCTTCGGATTTAGCGATGTGTTTAGTGATTCTTCAAAAAGTTATGAGCTATACATTGTCGCTATCAAAACAATTACAGACAATTGACATCGATCTTACCACGGCATTCAAACATGTAGATGATGTTATTAATGTCTTATAACTCCTGAGAAACAACACTGACGCCGAATATCTTCATCTCTATGAAGACGCAAAGTTTTACTGGAAGAAAATGGTGGTATACTGCAAATGCCACGCATCGTCGGAAGACAATTAAATAGACCGAACATTCCTGCATTGGATGTATGCACGTATTTCAAAATTAATTTGTTCATTACATTTCTTGATTATACAATTCAACAATTGGTTGAAAGGTTTACCAAACATCGTAAAGTAGTATCAGCATTATCTGGTGTGCTACTTTCAAATTTTACTGCCAGTTCTGAAATTGAAGAAGCAATTTCCATGTACTCGCCACTGCTTCCCGAAAGCAACATATCAGTGGTTAAAGCAGAACTTGAAGTATGGAAAACAGTGATGACAAGTATCTCGCCTACCCCGAAATCTAGTTTGGAATGCCTAGATATGTGCGATAAAAACCTTTATCCTAATATTTACACATTACTACAAATCTTGGCTACCATTCCTGTATCCACTGCTACCCCAGAAAGGTCTTTCTCGAGCCTAAGAAAACTGAAAAACTATTTACAAAACACTACAAGTGAAAACAGACTTAATGGTTTGGCTCTCATGAACATTCACTATGGAACAGAAATTCATTCAGATAAAGTAGTGGATATATTTAAAAGAAAAAGCTGAGGATTTCTTGTTTAATGGTTTTAGATTTAGCGCAGAGGAACGAAATTAATTTAACCATTTCATTTAAAGTTAAAAACTTTATAAATATGTCGTAATTTTTCGACATATTTATCTTCTGTGTGTGTGTGTGTGTGTGTGTGTGTGTGTGTGTGTGTGTGTGTGTGTGTGTGTGTGTGTGTGTGTGTGTGTGTGTGTGTGTGTGTGTGTGTGTGTGTGTGTGTGTGTGTGTGTGTGTGTGTGTGTGTGTGTGTGTGTGTGTGTGTGTGTGTGTGTGTGTGTGTGTGTGTGTGTGTGTGTGTGTGTGTGTGTGTGTGTGTGTGTGTGTGTGTGTGTGTGTGTGTGTGTGTGTGTGTGTGTGTGTGTGTGTGTGTGTGTGTGTGTGTGTGTGTGTGTGTGTGTGTGTGTGTGTGTGTGTGTGTGTGTGTGTGTGTGTGTGTGTGTGTGTGTGTGTGTGTGTGTGTGTGTGTGTGTGTGTGTGTGTGTGTGTGTGTGTGTGTGTGTGTGTGTGTGTGTGTGTGTGTGTGTGTGTGTGTGTGTGTGTGTGTGTGTGTGTGTGTGTGTGTGTGTGTGTGTGTGTGTGTGTGTGTGTGTGTGTGTGTGTGTGTGTGTGTGTGTGTGTGTGTGTGTGTGTGTGTGTGTGTGTGTGTGTGTGTGTGTGTGTGTGTGTGTGTGTGTGTGTGTGTGTGTGTGTGTGTGTGTGTGTGTGTGTGTGTGTGTGTGTGTGTGTGTGTGTGTGTGTGTGTGTGTGTGTGTGTGTGTGTGTGTGTGTGTGTGTGTGTGTGTGTGTGTGTGTGTGTGTGTGTGTGTGTGTGTGTGTGTGTGTGTGTGTGTGTGTGTGTGTGTGTGTGTGTGTGTGTGTGTGTGTGTGTGTGTGTGTGTGTGTGTGTGTGTGTGTGTGTGTGTGTGTGTGTGTGTGTGTGTGTGTGTGTGTGTGTGTGTGTGTGTGTGTGTGTGTGTGTGTGTGTGTGTGTGTGTGTGTGTGTGTGTGTGTGTGTGTGTGTGTGTGTGTGTGTGTGTGTGTGTGTGTGTGTGTGTGTGTGTGTGTGTGTGTGTGTGTGTGTGTGTGTGTGTGTGTGTGTGTGTGTGTGTGTGTGTGTGTGTGTGTGTGTGTGTGTGTGTGTGTGTGTGTGTGTGTGTGTGTGTGTGTGTGTGTGTGTGTGTGTGTGTGTGTGTGTGTGTGTGTGTGTGTGTGTGTGTGTGTGTGTGTGTGTGTGTGTGTGTGTGTGTGTGTGTGTGTGTGTGTGTGTGTGTGTGTGTGTGTGTGTGTGTGTGTGTGTGTGTGTGTGTGTGTGTGTGTGTGTGTGTGTGTGTGTGTGTGTGTGTGTGTGTGTGTGTGTGTGTGTGTGTGTGTGTGTGTGTGTGTGTGTGTGTGTGTGTGTGTGTGTGTGTGTGTGTGTGTGTGTGTGTGTCTGTGTGTGTCTGTGTGTGTGTGTGTGTGTGTGTGTGTGTGTGTGTGTGTGTGTGTGTGGGTGGGTGGGTGTGCGTGGGCGTGCGTGGGCGTGCGTGCGCGGGCGTGCGTGCGCGTGCGTGTGCGTGAGTGTGCGTGAGTGTGCGTGCGTGTGCGTGCGTGTGCGTGCGTGTGTGTGCGTGTGTGGGCGTGTGTGCGTGTGTGTGTGTGTGTGCATGTTTGTATGCATATATTGTTTGTTAGAAATTCGAGGCAGGTCGAACATATAGTGCATAAGAAACTTGTGTCCCTGTTAATACCTGCAGAAAGTAAAATTACCATTCATTGAACGTTAAATACTTGTGTATTTTATGTGCTTATATTGATAAGTTATTCCGAGTCGTTCAGATCTTTTCTTTTGTGCAATTTAGGAAGAAGAACATGGACAATGACGATTACAGCACAGACGACGCAAGAAGAAAATGAATATAGAGGATGATATTTTTGCCAGGAGTAAGAAAATAACAAGATGGCCCACAAAACAAAAATAATCTGATAAAAACTACATCTGGTGGGAACAAAAGTGGAACAGAAAATGATGAATAAGGAACATACGGAATTTAAGAAAACGATTAAGAAAATCAGAAAAGATAATAAAATACTTATGACAGAAAAGTGAAAGATTGACAGAAGAAAATAAAGAAAAGCAAGGAAAAATGAATATAATGGAAAGAATAACATAGTGTTAATGGATATAAAAGTCGAATCAAACGATCCAGAAATTCTCTAAAATGGTACGCAGAAGATATTCAAGAAAAAAATTAACGTCGAAATGCAGATAGAGTCCATAAACTGGAAGAAAAAACACACCTGATAAAATTTGAGAAATTAGAAGATAAAGATAATAAAATGAAAGATAATAAAACTGGAAAAGTTTTGTCACGTTTAAACTTGGAAATAATAAGATCACAAGTAATGGAGAGGGATGGAAATATAACAACATTAAATAAATCTTAGAGATAAAAGATCCAAAAAACTAGGAAACTTAAGAACGGATAGAATTTTAGAATTAATGAATAAGGCAATGGAGCATAATGGAAGGACAAGACAAATAAATCAAACCAGGAAATAAACACAGAAAGAAACGAACTAAAAAAGAATAACAAGGCTCTTGGAATGTGAGAAGCATAAATGGAAAGAAGAATGTTTAAAAAATAGACTAACTGGGCATAACAGACATTAAAAACAAAAGACAAGGAATAGGGGAACTAAAAGATCGCTGTTGGATGTATTGGTCAGGAGTAGATATAAATGATATAGTTGAGGGGGTGGGACTAATAATAAAAAAAGATAAAGAGAAAAATGTAATAAATGTACGACATGTGTGAACCGTAATAATGGTATATATACTGAATGATACTGCCAGGAAGGAAGTAAAAGCAAATGTTGTTGAAATATGACAAAGAGAAATGACATCGGCAATAGAAATTTAATTATTATACGAGACATGAATGGAAGAGTTGGATATAGAAATATATCAACCGAAATATATATGGGAGTATACGGAGAGGAAACAAAAAATGATAACGGAAGCAAAATAATCGATATATGCGTAGAAAACAACCTTCTCATAACCAATACAAACTTTAAACAAAAATATATCCATAATCAGGCACAATAGACGTCCGCTCTAAGAACGAGCGATCAATCACAAACTATTATTTAGTGAATATAGAAAACTGGAAGAAAATAAAAAATGTTAAAGTTAAAGAAATGCAGAAATAGATAATGATCATTATCTAGTAGTAACGGAATGTTTTGCGTAGCAGCAAATAGTAAAAGAAAAAAAAGGACGAAAACTATAAAGGAAAAAATTAAAACATGACGAAACAAAAAACTTTTACCAAAAAATCTAGAAGCAAGATTCAGAAAACAAGCAAAAAGAGGAGAATATATAGAAACTAAATAGAAAGGATTTAAAGACAATATACTTGAAATGGTAAAAGAAACTTGAGGTGCAGTGGTGGGGTATGCAGGGTGCATATACAACGATAACTAGATGGTAGACTACAGAAATACAACAGAAGGTCAAGGAAAAGAAAATTTAATGGAAATAAAATCCTACAAACTGATAGAGAAGAAAATCACACAAGTTACAAAATATCGAGAACGAAGATGAAGAAAATGATAAAAAGAGCCAAACAACATTCATGGGAATAATTTGGACACAAAATCAAGGAAAACCATTCAAATAACTAGAAACTATTCTTCATTACATTAAAACAACTCGTACGAAACAAAAGATCAAAGCTACAAACACAAACAACAAAGATATAAATGAAATGGTCCTTGCTGACATTCAGCTGAATAGGAAGAACAATACGAAAATACAAAACAAACACAAAGAATGGAAGAACATTATAACATAAGTGAAATAACGGAGGAACTCAAACAAGCTATAAGTAACTTAAAATACGAAAAGCCTCAGGGAGTAATTTCGAGTATTATTAAACGAAATTGTAAGTAAGAAACAAAAAATACCTAAACATACCTAAACATGGAACATAGGAATAATACTACCACCTTCCAAGAAAGGTGATATGAAAAACTGTTCTAACTATAGAGGAATAACACTGACTAGAATAGCGAGTAAAGTTTTACCAAAAATATTAGAAAACAGATTACAAGATATGCTTGAATATTTACCAGAAGAAGCTCAACATGTATTCAGAAGAGGTAGAAGCGCTTGAATATTTACCAGAAGAAGCTCAACATGTATTCAGAAGAGGTAGAAGCACTCAGGACATGATATTTATTTTAAGACAAATGAGTGAAAAACTGGAGAGAATGAAACGACATCAGAGAAGCTTAGACGCGAGATGGGTGGAAAGAGGAATAATAGAAACAATTAAAGCTCTGTAAATTAACAATATAAAAAAAGTAAAAACACCATAATGATGCTTAGTTTTGAACATATTTTTGAATTATTACAATTTACAATTATTAATTATAAATATGTTAGATTTAAACTATTTAATGTTTAATCTTTAATTGCTCCTTATCTATTATGTAATATAACTTCTTGCTGAAATGGCTTTATCCGAAAATTTGGTAAATTAATTGGTATTTCGTTAGATCTACCTCTACAAATTCAAATGAATAATATGTGTTTACTTTCATTTAAACAACATTAAATGGATAATTCTGATTTACCTTACTAGATCATTCTATGCAATATGTAAACATAGTCAAGAATGCCGGTAATCAAATTACCCCTCAATTAATGATGTTACTTTCTTGTGAAATAGAAATACTGCCAATAACAGAATTGGTAGACACTTTCTAATATAAGCGATCTTTGTCTTATAATATCGATTTAAGCGCTTTTATCCTATTGACTTACCGATAGCATATGATTTACATAGACGTGCATCGGCAGTTGGTTAAATCGAGATATCCTCGAATGTGTTAATCAGTAGTGAAACATTACCAATATGAACATTATCAATATGAATAAATCAATCGCTTAATCTTTCCTAATTAGTACTATTGTTGTCTGGATTAATTATAATGATAGCTGAACGAGATTCTCTGATCCGTCCGTTTTGTTTTCGAAATAATCTTTAATTGAATAATTTTTTTCGATTTTTGCAATATGTAGATCATTTTGTTTAACTATCTTAGCCAATATTTACTATTGATAGTCACATACGAACATATTTTTTTTCACAATAAATACAGAACTGAATCTAATGGCTCTTGACATGTACAACTTAATTCAGTAGCTTAAAATTTTATGTTTGTTAGTTGCATAAACTATTATCCAACATTTGTGAAATGATGAAAAAAGATGCATGTTATTGGAAATATTTAATGTGTGTTTGTTTAATTTTTGTGATTAAATTCTAAGTTTTATAAGGGGTGCACCTAATGAAATTGTCTACTTATTAAATGCAACATTGATTCTTTTTAAATTTTAGATGGCTATTAAAATTGTTTATGGTTGTTCGGGTTTCTGAGTTTTCGTGAACTATCGAGATGACTGACTTTTGATGTTTCTACCGTTATGAAAACCAGTGGTGGCTCGTGGGTTTTTAAAGTGGGAGGGCGTAGAAGAAAATAGTTCACCCTCCTCGTTTTTACTTTTCGTGCATCATCATAACATCGTTTAAGTGTCAGAATTATGCACGACTGCCAGGCTCTGCTTATCTTAAAAGTATACAAGAATGATGAGGAATGACATCTTGAAGAAATTGATATGAAAATATACGGCAAGTGCGTAATCCTTTTGTTGCAGTTATGGGTAGGATTGTTTCGAGGATGCCTGTTAATCGACATTTACTTTCGATGGGGATGTACGTTTATCGTCCTTATTGCTGTTTTCTTTTATAGCGAGCCAAAAGACGCGTCACTTGAAACAGTGGTGAGCTGGAATTGAATGGAACCTGGAATGTAATTCTATTTGCTCTTGTGATAAGTTAGGATTTTGTTCATGACGGACGTAGTGGAGTCAGATGTTTTTAGAGTGAAAGGCAAAATGTCACTATTACACAGCACAAAATTATTAACCGGCATATCGTTGAGAACGAGGTCACCCCTGATAACCATCAACGAAGGTTATAAATGCAGCCTATTATGTAACCGAAATATTGCAGCCCTTCAACCGGAAGTATCTGTAAGTTGTTTTTGAAGATTGAACCATCAATCTGTTTTAGGATTGAATCAAATCCTGATGATGGTTAGTGAAACCCGTTGAGTTAAATTAAGTGATTTGGGTTTGTCCAAAGTCTGTCCGTTCGGAACTATCTGTAAGTTGTTTCTGAAGATTGAACCAGCAATCTTTGTCAAGATTAAATCAAATATTGATGACGCTGGCATGATTAGCGAAACGTGCGTAGAGTTAAATTAAGTAATTTGGTGTTTAGTGGCAAATCTCTTCGAGTTTAACCTTTCTGGCGTTAATGTAGCAATATCAGCACGGATGTTGTCCTTGAGTTGCTGTTTGGTTGGGGGCTTATTTATGTAAACCTTTTCCTTAAAAAATAAACCGGATAAATATATCTCTATTTCTAAAAATCAAGCGATTAGATAAAAATATTCTTTAAAATGTTGATTGTTTACCATAAGTTGTGTACTGTGGCCACATCTTGCTAGAACCACATGCCCTCTCTTCAGTCTTTGCTCTTCTAATTGAGGCAACAACAAAAACTTTTGAATCATGTCTATATTATATGCCTATATTATTCACCGTTAACTATAAGTACATTTACACTATCTTCTTCAAAAAAATTTGGTTCAATTTTGAATAAAAATGCCGCATCATACTGTAAATTTATCTGTATGTAATGACTTTTGATAAATGTGACTAAAAGCGGCTACTCTGTTTATTTACTTGACCACTGGTGAAAATGAGTTTCATTACTCATTATTAATTTTGCATGTATATTGTCAAATTCATGGAAGTGATTTATGATAGCATTACAATATTCTAATCGCTTATTATTGTAGGTAAGCAACAGGTCTTGAACATTTTTAATCATATAGGGAAACATTTATAGTTACTTTGCAAATTTCGGAAAAAATCCAAGAGGTGCACTATGCCGTCGAATTCGAAATTTTTGGAGACTCCTCCACGCGTGCTTTATTTGCCATAAAGCGCTTCTAATTGTTCTTGGACATCTGATGCGGGACTTATTTCGAACTGTTCCGAATTCTTGAAATTGCTTGAATAAACAGCAAATTGTCGTTTTATGAGGTGCCGGACGATTCGGATATTTTCGCCTCAATTCGCCTCAATTCACATTGAGTTGCAATAACTGCATTAAGTTATTAATGAATATTACAATAATTAGTAATATTCACTGCGTTTTTTTGGCGTGTTTTCTTATCCCACAATAAAATTTGCATGTCTGTACTACACAATAGCCAAACTCAACCTTATCCCAAATGCAACGAAAAAAAAACGCCACAGTAAAATGTTAGCGTAACACTTCCCCTCCCAATACTAAAAAATAAACATATTTATTTGTTAGTATAATAAATATTTGGTGTCAGAGAGTTACACATTTAAGATTTCTAGCCACATTTGTTCGCTGCGAATTATTTGACTATGAGACATATTTATCTTACAGATATATGATAGTAAATAACGTTTTTAATTTTTCCCGGCTAAATATCCATATAACATTTTAGATAGTGTACTTTATCCATATCCATATGGTATTTTACAAATGTATTTGAAAGAATATGAAAAGTGTAGCGAGATGTTGATCTTTCTCGATATGGGTATTATTTGCAATGATAAAACAAAAATTTGTAATGCATAGGCAGCAGTTACTGGACCAATCCTTTTCTTGACTTCAGCTGAATATATTATTTTCTTTTCCTATACTATTGATTCTCGGTATTTGAGTTATCACTTACTTACTTACGGACGATGATGCTACAGCCCAAAATGGGGCCTAAGAGTGTTGATCTCCTTGGCAGATTCCTGATACAATAGGGAACTCTACAGAAGTTCAATGTAAAGTTGCATACTGCAGATTGCGCCATGATATATTTTCTGGAGTAGTCTAATGAGCCTTGCCGGCACATGATCATTTTTTAGGGATTTATATAATATAGCCCTATAGGATTTATATAATAAATATAATTAAATGCTGATTTAATGTCTATAAAGGCTATGGTGGTTTGCTGTCCATATTTGATTCTATTTTGACGTTGCTGAATTGAAAAATTTGGTCTGTGCAGTCGTTGTGGGGTGTAGAAGTTGTAAATAATTAATATGGTTACGCGACACCCGTTATAAACTGAGTCGCTAAATGCAAGCAACTATATATATTTAAGATCTTGTACTATAAATATTATCTGCAAAATTATTAAGTTTTAATAAACAGCGTTATTAAGTTTTAAATCTTAAAATATTTCTGGATAATTAGAATAATATTTAATTCAATTTTCTTTCTATTTTATATTTAAGTTAATTGTTGTTTTAAATTCAAATTTTAAATACTAAAACACCATTTCTTTATTGACCCTACCGAGTCATATGCAAATTGTTTAATAGTATAAACTAGAATTAAAATAGATACTGTTAAACGTTAACTTCATGAAATTCCTCGATGATAAAGTACCAAACGCAATTCACACAAATTGTGTCAATATTGTTCCACACAAAATTAGCAAGCTCGTTCTAATATGGATGCGCCTGTCTTTTATGTAGCGCCTTAAGCGAGTTTGTTATTCGTCTGGGATATTACGAAGAACATCCGAAGTGAAATTAGCTATTGGCTAGATAGATATTTTCTTGTAGCGGTTGTTGTATGACAGTTTGTTATTAGACTACTTTGTATGAAGTGAGAAGGAAAATTTGTTAAATGGGAAAAGTTTAACTGCAGGGGAATGTATAAGAAATACCTTGAAAGTGATAGCACAAACGCTATGAAATGCGTGTCACTATTTTATTATCTAATAAATGTAATTAAAAAATAATAATTTTCTAGATATACGTTTTCAAATTTCCTTCTTACATAGGAAACTCCAGTTAAAAGTAATATTTTTGAATCTCATCTAAAAGGTGATTTTTAGCGTGTCTGAACTTCTGATATAGGTCGTATTCAAAGAACTGTGAGTTTGCTATAGTCTATAAATATGTGTTTCAATATTTTGGCAAATCATCATGGGACCTTTTAATATCAAAGCAACGATTACAAATTGTCAAAATTTATTATCAAAATTAGTGTTAGGTGCATTAAACTTATAGAGCACTTCGTGAATTTGAACTACGTGATGTATTCGCCGAATTATCGACAAATTCCGAACCCATTTCATGCTGCCCGATAGTTAAACAAAAATAGGACAAAAAATTGTGCGTTCCAAAGAAAATATCGCCGCTGTTACTAGCAGTCTTGATGAAGTCCAAATTTATCAATTTGCCGCCATTCGCAGGAAGTTGGACTTTGTTATATGATTACGTGGATTATTTAGTTACGAATTTAAATGGTATTGATCTGGACGAGATGCGGTTCCAACATGATGGCCCCACATAGCATACAGTTAATACAATGACTTATTAAGGGAACAATTTGTTGAGAAATTATTTCGAAGCATGGACGTGTAAGTTAGCTACCAAGGTTATGTGATTTAACGCATTTAGATTATTTTCTTTGGGTTCTATATTAAATCTTTAGTCCTTGCCGATAAACCAGCAACTACTGACGCTATGCAAGTCAACATAATTCGGACAATGGCGGACATAAGATTGCTTGAAAAAGTGATCAGAAACTGGATTGACAGAATGCGCTTTATCAGAAGTAGCCGCAATGTTTTGAAACATGAATGGGAGTAAATGTTATTTCACATAAAATAAATAGTTTCAAGGTATGTAATTTGGTTGTTGTTTTATTTGAATTTAAAGTTCACAACTACTAAAAAAATCATTGTATATTAGTCCTATAATTTTAAGCTGTTTAACGAAGCAAACGGGAAAGCAATAACAGCTAGTAACTGTCTAGTTCCATATGGATGAACAAGTTTATGATCACAGAGGCTAGAGTGCGTTTATACAAGACGGCAGGGAGACCAGTCTTAACACACGCAACGAGGACAAGATCAGTTAAAAAGAGAACAAAACAAAACGTAAGCAACGCAGAAATAAAAGTATTAATAAGAAAAGCGTAATACTAAAAGAGAGAGATAAATATATAAATTAACAGTAGTTTAATAGAGCAATGTAACAGCCAAAACCTAAACAGGTGTATGAAGGCGAGTAAGAAAAATTGAAAAAATTGAAAAATTGACCAGACCAGTCCAGGCCAAGGCCGTCAAAAAGACGGCAGGGCAATTTACAGGCAACAGCGGAAACTGTATAAGAGGCAGACTAACAAGAGAATTTTTAGTTATAACAAGACGAAAATGAAGAAAAATTCGTTTTACTTTGTAAGAAGAATAATTCGATAGGGGTTTCTGGAATTTTGATTTAAATATAAATTTCCTATATATTTCCTTACTATACATGCAGATGATTCAATTTGAAAATTAAAAAACTCTTTGTTTTCGTCCCCGATTTAATAAGTTTTGTATGTTTTCATTATTTTTTTTTTTTGTTTTAGAATTAGAGAAATGACTAGCGAAAGGAAGCAAACCCGCAGGAAGTTTTTAAAGGTTTTAAGAGCAAATAATATAACAAGAGCAGCAAAAGGAAGAGAGTGTACCAAACAATACTAAGGTTCACGGTTACCAATGCGTGCGAGACATGGCCAATAACGAAGAAGGAAGAAAGTAAGCTGGGAACCTAAAATGTTAATGAGAATTTTTGGAAGAATTAAAGTTCAGAATGAATTTGGAAGAATAAATAGAAAAATAGAACTGTACAAAATACCAAACATTGTTCAGGTGGTGAGAGTGCAGAGAGCTAGATGGATGGGGCACATAGCGAGGATGCCGGATAAGCAGCCTCAGATCTAGGCGAGGGTAAAACAGGGTACCCGCCCCTGGCGGCAATTTAAGAGGGCGCCAAATTCATATGCTTGAAAAAAACTTATTTCATTAAAGCGCCTAGCATTCAGGGTGCGTCGTACTATTAATTGTTCATTTGATTTTGGAACGCATCCCAAGATGATTTTTGAACGCATCCTAAGTTGATTTTTGAAGGGGTGCGTAGTTTGTGTGATGTCTCTGCCAAGGGAATTCCAGTCGTATCTAGAAAAATCCCTCCTCGCAGACAGGAGGGAACGGGGCTACACGAGCGGAGCTGAATAAACCCGAACGGCCGAACGTCAAGTGACGATAGCGACGAGTGAAAACAAAGGATTAACAAGTACGGAAAAATATATACATATTATATTATC
This sequence comes from Cosmopolites sordidus, assembly GCA_031761425.1. NCBI lineage: Eukaryota > Metazoa > Arthropoda > Insecta > Coleoptera > Curculionidae > Cosmopolites > Cosmopolites sordidus. The sequence continues at coordinate 277,483 of JARFXV010000953.1, read as the reverse complement.
TAATGTACCAAAACATTAACTTTTTTCTTTCCTACACTGACAGAAGGATTTTTTAGTATTTAATAAGATTTATTAACAGAAAAGTTGGGAATCCTGTCAGTTCTCAAAAGCAAAAGAATTTCCAGAAGGGCAACACGACGAAATCTAAGCGGACAAATCAAGAACACTAGACCCGACTCAGCTGCTTTCCAAAGATATAAAAGGAGTATTTGACAACATTTTAACAGAAATAAAAACAAGGGTAGAAAGCGCGAAGAACATGAATGAAAATTTCGCCTTTCTCAATGGCCGCGCGTTTGTAAATATGTCCACTAAAGATTTGCGCATAAATGGAACCGATCTAGTTTGAAAATATTCCAGAAGCTTAAACGCAGTTGATTTCTGCCAGGAACTCACTGTATTTAAAAAGCAAGCTCCCTAATCGGAATCAATGAAAAAACATGTGCATTCGACCTTTTGCAAACATGTGCAATCATAACTTGCAAGACGCTTTTCCCAATATTAGTATAGCTTTAAGGATATACTCCACATTACCGACAACATTTGCAAGCTCTGAGCGAAGTTTCAGAAAACTAAAAATAATTATAACCTATCTGCGTTCAACAGTAAGTCAGGAACGTCTATCTGGCCTCGCGATCCTAGTCATCGAAATTAAAACTGCCTATAAGACGAACTTTGATGAGGTTATAGATCTTTTTGCAAAAGGAAAGCTCGACGTGTAAAGCTGTAGCAAGATTAGATAGTAAAATTTGCTAGGACCTGTGTTGTCTACACTGGTTGTACATATTCTATATTAATGTCACACAGAAGGAAAAGTTATTAGCAAATAGGTAATAAAGAGTGCCCATTTATTTGATGGTTATTATTTTTCCGGTTACATCAAATCCCACCCAGTATACTTGTTTTGTGAGTTTTTTGAAATCATTAATCTCAAATGCTGGAGGGCCCCACCCCTATCAAGGGCCAATATCAAGTTTTTATCCCAGTTCGGATCCGTAGATCCGGGGCTACCGTCAAGAGATGGGTTAAAAGAATACTGTTGAGTGGTGAAGGGGGAAAGAGAAGGAGAAGGTAACCGAGTAAAAAACTGTCTGTATGAAGTGATGAAATATCTGAGGAAAGTAGAAGCCAGGGATTATAAAAAAGAAACTTTAGACCGAAAAAGATGGAAAGGAAGCATAAAAGAACTCAAAGTCAAAAGCCACTAGGCCTGTAGAGCAGAACATTATTATTATTATAATTTTAATATTTAAAAATTAGTATTAATTAGGTCGTGTATCATCCATTAATTTATAACGTTACGAAATAACACAAATATTAGTATTAGTGTATTCTGTGCGCGAATATCACGATATACTTTTTATTTACGGAAAAACTACCAACTAGATTAGACTAGTCACCAACTAGATTAGAATTATAACAAAACTTTTTCAACCTATTGCTTAAAACGATTCCAGACTTATAAGGACTAAAATGGTGGAGATTTTGTACATTTAATTAAATAAAATAATTAATAATGTGTTTCTTAATGTAACGTGAATGGCTTAAAACGTGTTATAATACAAAAAAACAAATTTATATTGGAACGTATGAAATAAATAATTATATCACGATATACTTTTTATTTACGGAAAAACTGTCGCCAACTAGATTAGAATTATAACAGGACTTTTTCAACCTATTGCTTAAAACGATTCCTCGCTTATACAGACTAAAATGGTGGAGATTTTGAACATTTAATTAAATAAAATAATTAATAATGTATTTCTTAATGTAACGTGAATGGTTTAAAACGTGTTATAATACAAAAAAACAAATTTATATTGAAACGTATGAAATAAATGATTATAAAAATGTCACATTTTATTTTCAAATATCTTCAGAGGGTAATGAAACAAAAATGGGAGTTTGTCAATTGTAAGAAACATTTGAAAAAGTTTTGACCTGTTTTCCGCAGAATTTCATGTTGCATTTTGGAGACATGTTTATAAAAAACTTTTTGCTGAAGAATCGTTGGTTAAATAAAAACAAAATGTTTTCCGTCTACCCTGTATATTCACTTTTATTTTTAGTTAAATAACTCCTGTTCGAAATTTATACTCCGCAGAGTATAGAGTTACGGTGTAAGGGTGTAAAAAATTTTCATTTCAGTGTTGATTTGGTGTTATATTGTGTATAATATTTTTATTTATAAGAGGTAAAAATATTCAAAATGAGTGCTGAATTATACAATAGGTATATAAGTAAAAACAATTATTATGAAGAACTACAAAAGTGTTATGAGGATAAAAAAAAGCAATAAACATAACCTCAAATTATTTAATTCTGTAGTAGAAATTTTAGAATTTTTTTTTTCTTAACGTGTTTTATTGCAAGATTTGAAAATTAACTAGATTAAAAACAAATGTAGATTATATTTATTGATTCACCAACATGCAATATTCCACAATATTCTGAGACCGCCAAAATGTTGACTTCGTTTAGAAGTTATAGTTCATATGTAGCAGTTCATATAAATAGTTATAGTATAGAATAATAGTGCATATTGCTGATGTGACTACACACGAATTCGTAAGGAAAGATAATGGAAGTATATGCCAGACGGAAATGGTTAGTTACAATGAACAATATATTAATGATGTTTCAACTCAGCAATGTCTAGGATACCTGGAGCAAAATTATTCAAGTGTATCAAATTCTATAAGTGAGCTAGGGTGAAAGTGTAGTTTCAAAAAAGTAGGGTCAAAAATGTGCTTCAGAAAAAAATCTGTACACCAGCAATAAAAATTAAGGTCTCTACTAGATATAGGCCAAAATATTTTAATTAAAAGCCGTAAAGTAGAACGAAAACCACAGGACTCCAAAAATATATTAGGAACTATAGTGGATATCAAAAGCGGAGTATATCAAATTGGTGCCATACGTAGTTTGGTAAATCCAAGGTTTTCCAGGGATAAAATTATTGACTGTCAAGCCAGTGAAATAATTAATATTCCACAAGGAAAAACAACTTCATTAAGGGAAGCGTTAAAAATTTCTATTTTGAAGCTCATATGAAATATTCTAGTAAATGTCATAAAAGCATACCATAAGCCTATAATTTGTATTTTGTTTTAAAGTTTTGGAGATGAATGTTTTATGCCATCCTAGCTAAAAGAATGAAGTTGTAGGGTTGAAATTGGTCATGAAATTGTCCCTCCAAGACAATCTATATTTATGTCTTCAAGCAATTTTAAATGAGAACCCAAAACATTATGTTATTTTATGGAATTTACTCATTTTTAAAATATTTTCATTTCATTGTATTTCATGTTCTTTACACTGTTTTACAAAGAGTTTCTTCACACATGTTTACTGGGATAGACTGTTTCATAATTCGCCTGGCATACTATCAGTCTCACTATAACTAACTATATAACTCACTATATATGTCGGATTTTATCTAATCGGATTCTAAAACACTGGCGTGTAGGATCATTTTGATAATTAGACTAACAAGTGGTCGGCATATTATAATACATTTAAAATTCTCGTTTGCATCATATTTTAATACGCCTACTTGTATTGAAAAAGCCTAGACATTTTATAATACTACCGATTTTACAATAAACCGACGACATATATAAAATCTAAATTCACATTATACTTTAAACTTATTTAATTTATTGTGACATAGTGCTTTATGAAGAAACGAATGGTCTTTTTCAGACTTTTAAAAACATATAATTTGACATAAACATTTAAATTAGCTTAAAATAATGGTTAGACTAAACTACTGTTTAAGAACTGGAAACTGGAAAAAGAATGGTTAGACGACCTAGAGAAACAGAAAAGTAATACGAAAAGGGAATTCGAAAATCGACGACAACGAATGCCAACCATAAGTGTCACATATAATTAGACAAAAACGAAACAAAAATTAGACAAAAACAAGACAAAAACATGCTTGAAAAATACTCAGAAATAATGTAACAAACCCAGAATAGGAAAACTCTGCCTACACTACTACTATGATAGGAATATATCATAATAGTTTCATCCGAAATGTGTTTTCTGTTTAACACTGCAGATACCACTAAATCGATCTTGATCAGTTCAAAAAAGTTTAGATCAGTAAAAAACATAAATTTTATGTAAAATAGGTATAGGAAAATTTATATGAATAAAATCTAATCGAAAACTAGCGTTTTTGTTTCAAATTTATATACAAAATATAGTGCATATTTGAAACGACATATTTCAGTTTATTAAGCCTCAATGAAATAAATAACAACAACACTTAATTAAAATATATTGTTAGAAATAAAAACATATTGTTAAAAATTGACAGTGTCCGTCTGTAACAGAATAGAGTTTTGTTGCGTATGATGGGTGAGGGTCAGGTTAAAGTTAGCGCGTTTAATTTAACCTAACGTTATTCTTTGTTGTAAATGAGAATCGAGATCATGTAAACTAAAATTATATAATGTTTTGACTTAATTTTTCTTCTCAAATAACTCGGTTGACACCGATATCTCGAATACCTTCTCTTTGATCATTAATTTTAGTTGAATGCACTAATTGCTCTTAATCCTTGATTTGGTTTTAGTTTCAGATATGTTTAGTTGGTTTTAGTTCCAGATTCTCCCAGAGCACGATGGTTTCGTTCCAGGAAGGGGTACATGTGAACATATATTCAACATTTGACAAATAATAGAAAAAGTCAGAGAAGTCTAAAATGGGAGAAATTATGAGAAATTCTGCGGGAAATGGGAGTTTCAGATCACCTGGTTAGCTTAATTTGTCATCTATACGAAAAAAGAAAGGAGTGGTAATAATTGAAGTCCGAACGTCCGATGAGTTTTGTATCAGTAAAAGAACCAGATAAGCATGTATCTTATCGTCAATTATATTCAACATTTATGGTGAATATATCAATCGTAGAGCTATCGAGGATTCGACGGGTGGTGTCAGTTGACAGTACTAAAATAACTAACTTAAGATATGGCGATGACATTACAATTCATGTGAAATCGACCGATCAACTGATCTGATAATCAAAAAAATAACGGATGTAAGCCATCTTTACAGACTAGAAATAAACGAGGAGAAAACGAAAATAATGATTATCACAGGTCAACATGATTTTTGTAACATAGTTTAGAATGTTCTTTTTGCGTTTCATTTAGGTAGTTATTAAAACAGCTTTTCACAGAAATGGCCTAGCACGTCCCGTTTTCAAGTGCCTGCTTCTCCTTTATATCATGAGTTCATTAAAACCAAAGTTACCTGACTTCGGACTGGACAATGTCGGAATTACTATAAGACCAGAAAGGAGTATTTCCACAGTATTCTACGCAGCTTTAAGGACAGTTATATTGTTTTCTATAGTTTAGTTTGTTTCTATCTCGTTTACAGTACAGTCAAGTGTTTACGTCGATTTTATAAATTGATAAGTTCTAGATGTCGATTTTGCAAAAATCCAGCGGATAGGTTTTGTTATATATACGGACGATTTAACAAAACTGAAAGAAGGCATATTTATTGGACTTTTAATAAGGAAGCTTCTAGGTAATTTTCGTTTTCAAGAAAAATTAAATATAAAGGAATTGGCAGCTTGGTGTTTTGTTAGTATAGTGAAAGGATTTCTGGGCAACAAGGAAGATGAAAACTATAAAAATCTCATAAATGAATTTTTGAAAGCCTGTGAAATGCTATGGTGTCGCGTGTCCCTAATAATGCATTTTTTACACATCCATTTGGATTTTTTCGGGAAAATTTAGGCATAGTAAGTCGACAAACAAGAAGAGAGGTTTCATCAGGACATCAAGACGATAGAAGCACGATACCAGGGACACTGGAACCCATCTATGTTAGGAGACTACTGCTGGTTTTTAAAAAGAGATGATGTTACATAACACAAGAGAAAATGTAATAATTTTTGTCGCTGTATGACATCTCATGTAGTATATTTTTTATTCACATAATCCTCAGTAATGCCTTTGCATATATGTAAAACGTTTTACATGTTTATATTAAATAAATATTACATTGTTCATTGTTTCCCTCCACCGACCCCTTGTAAGAAAAAAACATGGATCATCAAGTTGGACCATCAAGACCTCAAGCTGATTGATTATTTTGAACTTTAGTGGTGGAGACGGGTTTTTCGAATTTCGTGGACTGCCAGACGAACAAACGAATCCGTTATTCAAGAAATTAATTCACAACGCTATCCCAAACTATTCATGAACGAATATTAAGATTCTGTTATTATATAGAATATTAAGAATATTAAGAATCTAGAAATATTTATGATACATAGACGGATGGAGGGTTTTAAATCACGCGGCAGACCCTCAACAAGATGAATAGACCAAACTGAAAATTTTACTGCTTCATGTCTCCAATATGCAGATTTCCATAAATCACGACTCTTCTGTAAAATAAAGAATAATACTAAAAATGATTAGTAAGCACGATTCGGTAAAGAAGAATACTTCACTAGCTAGGTTCACTAGCTATTTTTTACTAACTATTTTTGCTTTAAATGTAAGTTACCAAGATAAACCACTATTAAACTGAAGTAAAGGGTATAGTGCTGGCAGAATCATGTCAGTATTCTATTATTTTAGTTTTTCGAAAGGTGGGGCATTTTTTTAGATTTTGCTACCTATTTCTTCTGTAGGGGAGTTAATACAACCATGTATTGTTGGTAGTTTTGGAGAATTAATGTAAGAGCTGTTTTGATGGGGAACTGAGGTTTCCCTACCGAGATTTTCATGTGGTGCCAGAGATATCGTGAATTTCTTCACCTATTTAAATAAATTTTAAACACCTGTACTACCGAGAACGAACAGAACCTAGATGTATTTTTGATTTAAGTAAGTTATTGAACGTGAATAACATTTTAACTAAACTTGCTCGAAGGTAGAAGGACATCATAAACATAAATTTTCAATTTCCGTGTTATAATCACAAACAAGTTATTATCAAAATACAATTTCTATATTGCATTCTTCATAAAATAGCAAATTTTCGAAAAATTCTGTACAAATAAATTGCGAAAATCGTTTTAACACTTATTAAGAAGCAATAGACCCCAAAATTCCATTAAATGTTTCACGTTTTCCACCATTTTCCACGTCAAATTTAATCAACTCGCTTCCCAGCTCTGATCACGATCTCATCGACACGCACGAATTGTTGAATTGTGGTTTTTGGTTTACTCGTCCTTCGTCATTAACGCAACCCCAGGGGTAGTCCCTCCCCTATATTAATCAAACCTTGCATCCAACTGAGCAAATTTTCATCGAGGCCAAAACGGTAATGAATAAATATACATATTTTGTCGGTTTTTTTTCGCTTCAGCTACATGCTGCATGTTTAGACTGTACATTTACATCTCAACATAAGGTTATTTTTCTTTTTTTGCATTTTGAATTATTATAATACAACTAATTGTAAGTTAAATTTCGTTTAAATGACAATGAAATATATTTTCAAAACACAGTATCATTTCTGTTCTTTTCATTATTAATTTGTATTAATTTCAATTTCTACGATACAATTAATAATAATAATTAAATCTACATCGTCATTTGAAAGTTAAAAAGTATTGTGCTGCATAGTTTAGTATTAAGAACGCATCAACTACTATGCAATTAGCAACTGAATCTACAATTTCACGTGAGTTCCAAAATATAATGGGTGATTTTTTCAATCTGTCCGAACTTCTGATAGGGATCGCTATCAAACGAACTGTGAGAGTGCACGCAAGTATGTAAATATGTATGTCAATACTGCAGCAAATCATCATGTAGCGTTTAACATCAAACCAGCGCTTGCAAATTGTCAAAATTTATTATTAAAATCTGTGCTCTCTGCACCAAACTTATAGAACACTTCGTGAATCTGTACTTCGTGAATTTGAACATCGTGATATATTCACCGAATTATCGACAAATTCAATGCATTTCATACACCCAAAGCAACAATTTATTTATTGAAGGAACAATTCGGTGAGAAAATTTGTGTGATTAAACGTTTTTGATTTTTTTTCTTTGGGGTTGTGTTAAATGTTTGGTCTAAACCAGCAGCTATAAACCAGCAACTATTGACACTTTGGTCTACATAACTTGGACAATTGTGGACATAGGACACCAATTGCTTGAAAAGTAGCCGGAAATTGAATTTTCAAAATGAGCTTGGTCAGTCAAAGTTTGTTTTTATCAAGTCAGACATTTGTGCGAAAATGTTTTCAAGCATTAATGTCATGGAATGTTATTTCACATAACATAAATGATTTAAAGGCATCTAATTTTTTTTATTAGCTTTCAATTAATCCTTGACGTCAATCCCACGGACTATCAATCATTTATTCGTGCTTAATACAGTATGTGGACAAGCTTACAAACTGTTATAATTCTATTTTATTGAAACCACATAGATTTAAGGTGTACGAAGAAGTTCAGTAATTTCTTTTAGTAGTTTCAATATATCCGCCACCAGAACGTCAAGCGTCTGTTAAGACCGGTTTCTGATCCTAAGCTATCATTAGTCATCAAGTTGAATTTTCATTGCTTATTAATATTCTTCTGTGCTTATTAATTAAGTGCTTATTAATATTCTTCTGCGTTTTGGTATATATATATATATATATATATATATATATATATATATATATATATATATATATATATATATTATTAGGTGCGTATAGACCCGGTTGGATCACGCAAAGCATCCTTACTCATTTTCGAGTGTTTTTTATGATCCTTCACACCACTCTCATCCTTTCTCCGTGGATTCTATTTCTCTCCTCCGGCCACTTTGTTCCTGATCTCCTCGAAACTTCGCTCTCCGATGCAACGTTCCACATATGTGTCTGAACGTTCTTCTATCCTTAATCTCTGTCGGACCCATTTGTGCCTTTCCCAGATCAGCTCTGACTTGTGCGATCCATGGTACTGTTGACTTGACACCTTGTACGTACGTAAGAATTCTGTTGGTGAGTCTTGTCGGTGGGATTCTACGGATATGTCCATAGAATTTCAACCATTTTTTTCTTATGTCCGCCGCTAACTTGGACACTCTCTCTGTGGTCTTTCTAGAATGTAGTCTGTATCCTTCCTCTGTCAGTTTTGGGCCGAGAATTTTCCTCATAATTTTGCGTTCTTCTTTTAGTATATTTTCTATGCCGCTTTTTGTATGGTGTGTAAGTGTCTCGCTTACGTATAGTACCTCTGGTTTGATTACTGTGTTGTAGTGTCTTATTTTTGCGTGTGTGGATAGACATTTCTTATTGTAGATATTGTGTCTCTTTCCGTATGCCCTCTTCATCTTCTGCAATCGAGTCTTCTATGCTATCTTCTCTCCTCCTGTGGGTTCGAGGATCTCGCCCAGGTATTTGAAGTGAGTGACCCTATTTATTTTGCCGTATTTGGTGCTCAAATTTTGGATATTTAATTTGAGCAGAAGAATTCGATTTTTTAAAAGGATATTTGTAGACCAACTTTCTCTGCACATTCCGTGAGGACTTCGATCTGTTTGGTTGCCCTTTTTTCATTGTCTGTGAGTATGGCTAGGTCGTCTGCGAAGGCTAGGCATGATATTTCTATGTTGTTTTTGTTCGTCCGAGTCGTATTGGATTCCAGTGTCCTTGATTTTTTAGTTCCTTTTCCCATTCTCTTATGGCTTTGTGCAGGACCAGGTTGAAGAGGAGTGAGGATAACCCATCTCCTTGGCGTACTCCGGTTTTAATCAGGAAGGGTTCGGAAATTTCTCCCATAAATTTCACTTTAAAGATTCTGTCAGTCAGTGTCTGCTTGATTAATCGTTGTGTTTTGGGGTCGAGTCCCTGTTCTTCTAGAATATTGAACAGATATTTTCGGTCAATGCAGTCGTATACTTTCTTGAAGTCAACGAACGTGCAGATGATTTGGACGTTCCTGTTAACTTTGCATTTAAGTATTGCTTTTAAGTTAAAGATCTGTTCAGTGCATGAGCGACCAGGGTGAAAGTCTGCCTGGTACTCGCCAATTTTGTGTTTTAGTTGTTTGTGTTCTCTGGAGAAGGCATGCTGAGAAGATTTTGTAAGTGACTTGTAGTAAGGACATTCCTCTGTAGTTCTTCACATCTGTTATGTCTCCTTTCTTGTGCAGCGGGTGTATAAGAGCACATTTCTATTGATCTGGTAATTTTTCTGTTTGCCAGATGTTCGTGATAATTTGCGTGAGTTTCCGCAGGTAGTTTGGTCCGAAGTTTTTCAATAGTTCCGCGGTGATACCATCTTCACCAGATGTCGTGTTTTTGCATGTGCCTGTAAATCTCTTCCTGTGTTGGTGGTGGTGATTCTGAGTGGGTATAGACACAATTTTCCTTGCGGAATCTTGTGTCGCGTTCAGGGTAATTGAGGAGATCAGAGAAATAGTATGCCAGCTCCTGACAGTTTTCCTGAATGTTTAGCGCTGATCTCCCATTCCGCTTTCTAAAGCAAAGATTTTGTGGTGTGTACCCACGGATTTCCCGCTAAAGTCCTATAAAAGTCTCTCGTGTTATAATTGCGGAAATTCTCCTCTATAGAGTCTAGTTGTTCCTTCATGTACTTCCTCTTAGTTTGTCTAATAACTTTGGCGGTCTGTTTTCTAGTCTCGTTAAAAAGCTGTTGGCTTTCTCGGGATTTTTTACTTTTGTACTCCTGAAAGGCTCGTTTGCGTCGCTGCAATGCACTTTCGAATTCCAAGTCCCACCACGGGTGTTTTGTGTTCTTTTTTTCAATGGGATCAGTTCCTATGCTTTTTGTGTATTTCTTTTTGTGGAATTTTTCCCATGTATCTGCCTGTTCCTTTTCCCATTCCGCTGTTATGTTGGATTCCTTGATCCTTTTCGTGTCGAATTTCTGTAGGTGTGTTTTCTTCTGATGAATTTTCCTTGGGGTGAATTTTACTTTGATTTGTGTTAGGTAGTGGTCTAAGTCGATGTTTGCGCCCCTGCGGACTTGAACATCATGGATCTATCTTTGTTGTGAGTATGAGATCGCACCGTCGTCTATCTGGAATTCACCAATCTGTTGTATAGGCGATCTCCATCTTTTTTGTTTTCGTGGAGATTTTCTGAGGGAAATTGACATGATCTTCAGGTTATTCTGTTGGCATAGCTCGATGAGTCTTATACCGTTTTTGTTGGTGAATTTGTCACCGGGGAATTTGCCTATGGTTTTTTGATGGATTTTTTCGTCATCCTTTGGGACCTTTGCCATTATCTTTTCTAGTGTTGCCCAGAATTTCTCTGTAGATTTGGGGTCTTTCTTGTTGTTCCCGTTTGTGGGGGCATGTACGTTGATCATGGTGTATTTTTTATTGGCGCACTGTATGCGCATTGTCATCAGTATATTATTTATGGGGGAAATTGCCTTAATAGAGTTAACTATCCCTTTGTGTACCTCAAAGGCCATGCCCAGAAGCCGAGCACCCCTGGCGACTCGTTTGTCTGTCCTGCTTTTGAATATGCAATACGGGAACTATTGTTTACCGTGTCCTCATCTGTGATGCGTGTTTCTTGTAGGGCAAGCACAAGTATCTTTCGTCTGTTAAGTTCTGCGGTTAGGTTGTGAAGATTTCCTGGTTGGATTAGCGTGTTGATGTTGAAGGTGCAATGTATGTAGGACTTTTATGTGGAAATTTGCCGGAAAGTTCCGACTTTTTTTGAAATCGTGAAAGTCCAGGTTCCCCAGAATCCGAGCACCCGGCTGCCGTCTGTCGACGAGTGGATTGGTTACCACCTGGGGTATTATTGTTATTACTTGCACGAGTCATGATTGCTTATAAGCTTATGGATCCAGTGTTTCCACCGGAAGTTTAGAAGCATGGATTGTTAGTTCCTGGAGCGTGGTGTACAGCCGCATCCACTGGGTGAACAGAGGCCGACCAGGTTACCCGTGGTTGCGACTGCAGACGCGACCTGGGTTTTTGCCAGAGGGCTGTTAGCCGTCTGTTCCCGAAATAAACGTCCGGGTTCAGCAGTTGTCCGCTTTCTACGACATGGTGGAAGGGTTGGAGCTTTAGGGATATATATATATATATATATATATATATATATATATATATATATATATATATATGTATATATATATATATATAATATATATATATATATATATATATATATATATATATGTATATATATATATATATAATATATATATATATATATATATATATATATATATAGACTTGGCATTACTAAACTGGATAAAAAGCCCTGCACATGAACAAACATGAACCATCGAAAGTGTCACATCATTGGAAGAATAAAACAATTAAAATGCAGGCGGGTAGGCCATGTAGCAAGGCGATGGGATGAAAGATGGACCAAGGCGATCCTGGACTGGATACCGCTTGATCGCAAATGTCCACGGAGAAGACCGAAAACACAATGGACTGATGACATCATTAAATGTATTAGAACCGAATGGCCGAATCTCATGTTGTTATATGTAGACTTTCTTGAACTGCGTCCAATGAGACGATAGTAGCTGTGTGTCATCATACACAGAACTGTTGGGTTCCACAACCTTATGTGGAACACACAACCTGTCTAACTGATGCAGCTTGGACGCAGTGCAAGAAAGTCTAACACTACATATATACGCCATCCGACGGGAAGTCAGCGAAAACATGGGTTGTTGACAGTGGATGGATTCTCCCTATTCTTGATGGTATGATGGTATATGTCGGCGCCCTGAAAAGTCTAAACATGTATATTTGCGGCATATTTGCAGTTTGTGCCAATTTTTATTTGATCAGAGAACACTCTTTAGATTCACGAGTGTCATTGCAAATGAGACACACGGAATTAGAGTGACTGCAGTTACGGACTTTATATCCGTATCTATAAAATTTATAATATCTGAATAAACTCTCAAATTCATAATTTGGAAAATTGGACTAACCCAAAGAAAATCTTTTTAATTTAATCAAACTGCTAAAAGCCGATCAATTCTTATATTAGAAAGTTTGGTGTTTTTAATCTAAATTTAAATCATCTCCTGATGGTGCTAACATGGTTAGCAAAACGTGCGTCGATAAGTTTAAAAAGTGACTTGGTGTTTAGTGGTAAATCCCTTCAAGTTTATTGCTAAAAGCCGGTATAAAAGTCTCGAATATATCATTACACTTATTTATGCCCTTTAGTATGTACTTTTCCGTAATACTAATATCTAATCCATCAACGTGCCGTAATGTCTCTTTAATTTTAGCAACAAAATAATCTTCATTCAAATACTCATCTGGTACGCCCAACACAACAATTTTAGGGAATTTTATTTTTGGAATTTTTATATCGTTTATTTAACCAAACCGAAAACATCCTATCCTTAGCCATCGTCGAACACTACTTTGGCCTGTTCTATGAACTACTATGGAAAGCGGGCCTTCAAAAGCCATTGGACACAAATACCATATTAGAAGCAGAATATGAAATCACCATAATGTAAACAAACGAGGCTTAAGACAAACTAAAAAAGGGGAAGCCACCATGATAAAGAGAAATACAAGATAACATATCTAAAAGAATAGAGAATAAAAATTGAACAACAGGTAAAAAAACGTATATTTAACATTTTTCAATATGGAGAAAGGTTTTTGACAGAGTATCAAAAAATAGGTTATGGGAATTCCTAAACAAAAGAGAACTGAATAAAAAAAATTATTTAGGAGTCAAAAGCTTATACACAAACATATATATCATAGTAATAAGCCAAATTAGAACATCAAAAGCATTCGGTACAATACATGGACTAAGATAGCAATGGAACTCGGATAGTGTTGGAACTCGGATACTTGAATCTCCTTCAGCTTGTCGGATACGGCCTTCACAATGTTCTTCAATATCCCAAAATAGTGCCTTTTGAGGTAAATTTTCAATCCTGAGAAAGAAAAAAATTCAGAAGGACACAAGTCAGATAAATAAGGAGGATGTGAAGCCACAATAACGTTTTTACTTGACAAAACCTCTGTCATTTTCAAAAATCCAGGACTCGTCATGAATAATGACACCTTCCAGAAAATGAGAATCATTTTCAATACCAAATCAGTGTCATATAATATCACACCCAATGCATTGGTCAATATCAGATGAATGGGTCTGTGAGTTAAATTCAACTCTCCTCTGAGCATTTTAACCGTCAATCGACGAACAGAACGCTCAAGATTCCGAATTATGTATTATATTAAGACATTTTTATTTAATTCCTGCAGAGGAAAGCCTTTTTCTGCGAGGTTCATTTTCAATCGAGTTTCGGCTTTCAGAGAATGCCTTAAACCACCTAAAGGCCCTCGCCTCTTGACAAAACCCCGTTTTCGTTGGCCTGTTGAAGCAAAACTAGTTCAAACCAGTATTGAAAACGCATCATGGTGTCCTGTTCTATTTGGATTCCAGCAATGTGAATCTCTACATTTCTTTGTTTTTTTTTGTAACAGCCATTGCTTTAGTTTTTTTTAAATTTTTATTCCACGTTCTTTTGAAAATCTTTAATTCTTTGCTGTGATCCTTAAATCCAAGATCCTAATGCCAAGATGCATTTCCCAATGTTTATTCTTTCTAGATTTCTATATCCTATGTATAAGGCTATGCCTTGCTGTTTACCGATTTGATTATTTAATTCATAAATATTATAAATAGTAGGGAATTTAGCCCATCTTGGTATCTTAGTCCATGTATTGCGCCGAATGCTTTTGATGTTTGGCTTATTACTATGAATACTTTGAATGAAGATTATTTTGTTGCTAAAATTAAAGAGACATTACGGCCCGTTGATGGATTAGATATTACTATTATGGAAAAGTACATACTAAAGGACATAAATAAGTGTAATGATATATTCGAGACTTTTATACCGGCTTTTAGCAATAAACTTGAAGGGATTTACCACTAAACACCAAGTCACTTTTTAAACTTATCGACGCACGTTTTGCTAACCATGTTAGCACCATCAGGAGATGATTTAAATTTAGATTAAAAACACCAAACTTTCTAATATAAGAATTGATCGGCTTTTAGCAGTTTGATTAAATTAAAAAGATTTTCTTTGGGTTAGTTCAATTTTCCAAATTATGAATTTGAGAGTGTATTCAGATATTTTAAATTTTCGAGATACTGATACAAAGTCGGTAACTGCAGTCACTCTAATCCCGTGTGTCTCATTTGCAATGACACTCGTGAATCTAAAGAGTGTTCTCTGACCAAATAAAAATTGGCACAAACTGCAAATATGCCCGATATATACCGAAGATTATGTTTCTTGATTATTTTCATACTATATTTCATTTAATCGGAATAAATTGGAACTACAAATCAATCAATGTAGACCATCTGCATGAACATTTTCAAAAACATCCACGAGAGAGTTGGTGCTATGACGTTCTTAAAAACGATTAATATTAATGTAACACCTTGGATTACAAATTATATTAAGCTTACCCAAAAAAGAGAGAGAAGTGGCTTTCAAGAAGCTCAAAGCCTAGAAATGAAACTGACTGGAATGATTATAAGAGAAAAGGTAATAAAGTTGTCTTCTTCTTTTTATCGTGCCGTTTTCAAACGAATAGTGGCAACCATCATGACTCTTTTTACTTAGCTTACAACTGCTCTAAGTATCTGGTTCAATGTATAGTTGAACCGTTCTCTCAAATTTACCAGTCACAACATTCTTCGTCTTCCCAGCTTCTTCTCCCCCCTTTCCCTGCACTCTTAACAATTTGTTATTGATTAACAATGTCCTCTCATTACGTGACCGAAGTTGCTATTAAAACGCTCTCGGTATTAGGATCTCTTTATGTGATTTTGACTACCCAGGATATTGATTGTATTCTCCTGAATAGAAACATTTCAAAAGCTTCGATTCTTTTAATCATGTACTAATAAAGGGTCGAAACTTCTATAGCGGAGAGGAGAATCGAATATTTGTAAGAGCAAATCATTCGAAATTTTTATTCATTTTTAATTTTTCTATAGCAGAAGAAGAACTTCGTTTTATAAAATGTGTTGAGAGCTGTTTCTATACTTGTTTTTATTTCTTCGCTGGTATTCTTTGAATTAATCTAAGTCATTAAATACTTGAATCTATCAATATGCATTTTGTATTTTTTTAAGTTCATGTGTAATCCGTAAAGTTTTGTTGATTTTTTTAATTATTTTTGTCATTCTTTGTATTCGATGTTTTCCTTGATATTTTCGACCAGTGCGACTGGTCGTCGGCATACCTTATATTATTAATAAGAACGGCATTTACTACCATAACAAATGTTTTACCACGCGGTGATTCCTGAATGATAACCTCTGAATTCTTATTAAGAAGTGTCGGTGAGAGGATACACCCCTTCCTTACCCCTCGCCTTATGTGTATATTTTTTGTATATTCTAAGTCTAATTGTATGATTATTGTATAAAATTTCTATAATCCTCAAATCTAGTTTATTTATTTGTGTTTCTTTTCGAATTTCGAAATTTCGAATGCGAAAGCACGAATTTCTTTATTGACATCAAGCCACCTCTCAACCACAACACGAAAACTAAAGAAGGCATCTCCAATACCAAGCCCATTTCTAAACCTAAACTCTCTTAATTTACTCAATTCCTCTTCCAAATGTCGATAAATTCGATTATGTACTATCTTTAAATTAAGTGGTCTATTAAAAAGATTAAAGAGAACTCGGTGTTCTTCACTATTCCTAGCGTTTATTTCTTAGGAATTGCAACACAAACTGATCTCAATAATTCTGATGGTATAATACCTGCGTTGTCAATCTAGTTGAAAAAGTTTGTAATGGGCCTTCTTCCAATAATTCTACTAATCTATTGGTATTAAATCTGGTTCAACACCTGAACCACCTATTAGTTCTCATACCTTTTAGTGCACTTTTAAACTCTTCTGTCTAGTTTATCTTCTTTATATTAGTTCATACACAATCATTTGTTTTGGCAGCCCTTGTTTGGGGTCTTAAAAAGGCCATTGTCCATCTTTAGAGCATCCTTTGGGTAAAAATTCCTCATCTTTATTCTTATAAACTTCCGCATCCTTATTTTTCAGTATACTGCATGACCTTCGTCTCCCAATTTTCCCAGTCTCCCAGTTTTCTTTAGATGGATTTTGAACTAATAATAATTAGTGTAATATGACATTTTTAATGCTGGGTGTAGAAAATAATGTAATCCATCTGGCCATTTTCACGAACACACATTTGGAGCCATGGAGCATACGTGGAACACACGTTTGGAGCTCTTGAATCCACAGTGGCATGATGGATGCTAAGGAAATAATCAAATCATATAGCAAGAATGTGCGTTTCGCAGGGTTCACCAATATATACACATACCGCATTTATATGGGCTTGTGGAAACAAGTATTTTTATTCAATTGTTAATATTTGAATAAATTAGCGAACATTTCTAGAAACACAGTTATGAAGTTCAGTACAAAACTGAACTATGAAATCCGGACGTACACGCCAAGGGTTGCCGGCGAGTAATAAATTATTAAGTGGTCGGGTTATGGGGGTTGGGGATTACATAAATAAGGAGGTTGGCATTTACAGTCAAGGGAAATAAGCATTACCTGAAAATCGACTAATTAGATTTAAAATTTAGATAAATAAATAATTAAGCCTCTGAATATAGCATCATATCATTAATTCTGCCTGATAGATAGGGTGATTTTTTTGTGCGTCCGAACCTTAAATTGAAACAAAATAACGACCAAATTAAATGCCTTGAAAATATTTATTTTATGTGTAATAACACTCAAAGGCCTTAATGTTTGAAAACAATTTTGAACAAATGTCCGTTGCGAATACTCCTGACAATGCATGTTCTGTTAAGTTTCGACCACTCTTTCAGGTCTTATGTCCGCAATTACCTGAATTATGTTGACTTCTAAGACGTCACAGTCTTTACCGGCACAGACCAAAGATTTAACTTAACCGCTTAGAAAATAATGTAAAGGCGTTAAATGACATGACCTGTGGTGGCCAATTGGATTTCGAGTAACGGACCTGTTAGTTAACAACAGGTCCGTTTCTCGAAATAATTTTGTCATAGGATTGTTCCTTCAATAAATCGATTGTTGCGTTGGCTGTACAGCATGTGAAGTTGTCCTGTTGGAAGCATATCTTCTCAAGATCTCCTCTCACTGTAACGATTCCCATTAACGGCATTGTGCATTCCAGCTTCATCTTTAAATAAATACGACTTAATGATGCCAACGGCGAACAATCCGCAACATACAATGCATTTTTCAGGATACAACGGTAATTCTTGGATCATTTGCAGATAATTTTCACTACAAATGCGGCAATTTTTTATTAAGGTAACCATTTTGGGCTCATTTATCGAACATACGACGCAAACGAATGTCTTGCGGCTTATGTTCTTTGACAAGCTAGATCTTGTAAAGCAGCAGATCAAGATCTTTATGCAAAATTTTCCACGTAGTCGAATAACAAAGCCTAACTTGTTGCGAACGGTGACAACTTGATAAATTTGGATCTTCATCAACACTGCCGGCAACCATTGGGTTAAGACCAGGACAACCATCTTTACGCATTCCAAAACCAGGTCTCATCAAGAAGTGTTAACATCCTAACTGTCAGTAAGGTAGAATTTTAGATTAATTATTTAGTATGGGATTCTAAGGAACGCTAATGGAATATGAGTTATTAAAGTTTAGTTATTCTTAAATGTTGCATACAACAATATAGATATATTACACATGTTGGAATTCCATCTGTACAGTAGCTCTCAATTTAAAACCTCACATTACATTACATTCAACACCAGACATCCTGATGCCGAAAGAAATGATAAGGTAGATGTTGAAACAACATAAACTACTAAATCTTGAAGAAAATTATATGCAAGCTGCTTGTGTTATGATCGAGGACTGGATAGGTACTCTGGCTATCTCTTCAGTTGAATGCCTATCTAACTATTCAAAGGAAGAGGGTTTCGTAAAACTGTTTAAATCTCTTGGGAACAGATTCTTTGTTGGAGGAGACTATAACGCGAAACATACTAATTGTGGTTCGCCGTTGTCTCCTTCCGGAAGAGGAAGGACACTATACAAAGTAGTTCAGGAATTATATTTTAATTATCTTTCAACCCAGAAAACTGACCTACTAGCCCACAGATACCAATAAAATTTGAGATTTGGTGGACTTCATAGTAAACGGCATATCCAAAAAACCATTCCCTGATGACCATTCTCTGATTATCGCTGCGGTAACAACCATGATAGTGGCATTAATAATAAACAATCAAGGAAATGTCCAATCATTCTAAGTACAAAATTTTTAGGAAAACGCATAATTATCAACGAAAATATAGAGAGCTTAAAAAACTAAACAAAGAAGCTTAAAAACGAATACGTCCAAGAATTAATTGAAACATTAATGTTATGTCAAGATACCGACTTCTCACTCTGGAAAGTAACGCAAAAACGTCTTAAACAGCAAATACCACCTATTATAGTAAATAACAAATGGTTAAAATCCCATTTAGAAAAAGCCGAAGTGTCTGCACAGCACCTTGAAGTATCTCCATCAAACGTCTCCATTGATAAAATTAACTATACCATTGGAAGTTCACAATTTCATTAAATGTTGGCCCCTGAAGAAAGCCCCAGGTCACAATTTAATTATAGCTGAGATTATTAAACATCTACCTAGGAAAGGACTTGTGATGTTATCACACATTTTTAATGGTTGTCTTGGAATGCGGAAACGTTTCTGCCCAATGGAAGGCAGCGGAAACCATATTAGTTCATAAGTCGGGTAAATCTCCCTGAGAAATTAACTCTTATCGATATATTAGTGTTCTGTCATTACTTTCCAAACTACTAAAACAAGTTCTAGCTACCAAGACTACAAATTAAAATACTAAATGATAAATTAATTCCGAATCACCAGTTTGGCTTCAGAGTGATTGAAACAATACATACTACATTTCAGGAAAAAGCTATTACATTGATATCTTTTTTGACGTCCCGCACCCGGCTTACTGTATAAGTTAAGAAGTATTTGCTCTTTATTATAATCTCAAATCATATCAGAAGAAACATTTTTCCATGTGAGATATGACAATTACACAACAAACATTTATCCAATAAATGCAGGCGTGCCACAGGAAAGCGTAATGGGCCTTCTTCGGTATCCAGTATATACTGCCGATTTCTCTGTCGAATAGTACAATTTTACGTCTGCCTTTACCAATGACTTGGCAATTGTTGCCAAATACCAAAATGCAGATTTTGCTATACCACCCATCACCCACCATCTTCAAACCACTTTTGATAAAGTAGAAAACTGGGTAAATAAATGGAAAGTGAAAATAAATGAAGACAAATCGGTCAACGTAGTTTTCACAACATCTCAAGGCGACACACCAGAAATCCAGTGAAATAATAAATCCATCCCAAAAGCACAAGCAG
This sequence comes from Cosmopolites sordidus, assembly GCA_031761425.1. Taxonomy (NCBI): domain Eukaryota; kingdom Metazoa; phylum Arthropoda; class Insecta; order Coleoptera; family Curculionidae; genus Cosmopolites; species Cosmopolites sordidus. The sequence goes on along the minus strand of JARFXV010000953.1, from coordinate 257,022 downwards.
CAAAATATCTGGGTCTATATCTGTACAAAAGATGGACATGGAAGACTCATATGTTGACCAAACGCAAATAATTATGATTCAAATTCAGGAAGTACTACTGGCTACTTGGAAGTAAATCGCAGTTATCACTTAGAAATAAACTTTATGCCCAGGACAATTACCGATGTGTCCTAGTACATTCCTAATAAAGTTATCTATTGTGAATTAAAAGTCCTTATAGTGAAACAAACGATTGTACAAGTCAGTGAATGTTATCTGAACCGCATTGAGAAGCATCCTAATGAACTGGCACTAAACTTATTAGGTAATAGCACCAGCATAAATAGGCTATGTATATGTAGCCCCTTAGCTCTCCTCTACAGACAATATTTAATTATACCATACGATAGTGTATAATATTAGTAAGAAGTTTAGTTTAATGTTAGTTTAAGTTAGCTCATTACAAGTAAATTTATTTTAAAACAGTTTAAGAGTAATTCTGTTCATATTTGACAAATAAACTAAATGCTTAGTGTTTTTTTTGTTACGTAAACATATTGCATTTAACACAAATATAAAAAAAGTTATAAATCCCAATTAAACCATAAGTGCTAAATATTATTGTCCTCAGCTTTATAGTTAAAACATGACTTTTATTCAAAAACGTCTAAGACCGATTAATCGACAAGGTATTTTTCTGCAGTATGAAAGAGTTAGGCTGAGAAGTATTTCATGGCTTACCCAGTTTTCCTGACACTTCACCATCAAATTACCATACTTTCAGATCGATGGAACATTTATATATTATGGAGATTATATTGTAGATTAGAATTGAATTGACTCATCAATGAAAAACTCATCATAAAATTTTGTGGTACATAAAATAGGAGATATATAAATGAGTTTTTAATTAGTTATGGGTACATCAGTATTTGAGCTGTTGACCTTTAGTTTGTGCTTAATGTTTAACTTCTTGAGAAACTTTACCGACTAGCGAGTGACCGGCGTAGAAGACTTCTTAGATGGCATCAGGTTTGATTCAAGGGCGATTTCTAATCGGATTTTACATTGTTGCCTAGAAAAATTCACAAACATTTAAACAAAGTGCAAATTCCACTTTGTGAGTGGGAATCCGAACCGCCAAATCGATCAGGAAGGATAAAATGATTTTTTTTAGATAATCTGTGTATTGTGAAAAATCCCAGTTAAATCCAAGTTAATTGAGAATATACTATAATATCAAGATTTCTTCAAATGAAACTAACAATATAGATTTTTTTTGATAAAGATTTCCAAATCAATATGCAGTTTAGCAAGCTTTCAAAATCACTTTTTTTCTTTTTCTCGATTCATTGAAAGTCTCTTTTTTTGTGTAACAGTAATCGAAATGCACACCGATTGAAAGTCCATATAATTAAACATCCATTGTTCTGCGTTCTTTTAAATGTTACAGTTATGTTCTAAAATGGGCATAAACACAATCATGCCTGAATATAATAGACAATAAAAACTTTTGTTTAAGTTTAACCAAAATTTTGAGTTTACGGCTAAATCCAATTAAGCAACAATAACAGTTGTTGATACTAATCCATTTAAATCATAATTTCTCTCCTTTATATATGTTAAACTGTAAACTTGGAGTAAATTTAAAGTCTTTATTATTTTAATAAACAATAGACAGATTCAGCATTATTATTACGATTCTTGAGCTACTTTATGTCTCAAATTCTGGCAGGGAATACATTGTTGTTTGAGTTTATTCAATACGTTTGGTAGGTTGAATGTATCATTTTGTAAGTCCTTTCTTTCGCGCAAATATATTGTTCTCTAAGATTATCTGACTGGGTGACTGGGATAATTCCTTAAGTAATCGGTATATCCATAATATCGTCTTTTAATACTGTCCAAAATTTTATTTTACATGAGATTTAATTTAGTTTTAATCTATCATTTTCATCGTTTTTGACAATCCCTTTGACCAACGTTCTATTCTCTTTTTGGAAATGAGGGTGATTTTGAAGTAAAAGATTCTTCGATTGCACTAAACTCAAAGAAATTTACCACTAAACACCGAATCATTTTTCTCGTTTTAAGTTCTCGACGCACGTTTCATTAACCAGGTTAGCCTCATTAGGAGATTATTTAATCTAATTCTAAAACTAAACCATGTTCTATTTATATGGGAACCCTAACTTAGGAATCTAGAAAGCGTACTACCTGCTTAATGAAGCATGTAAAAAACGATACAGGAAAAAAACCGAAAAAAGAAAACAAAAGAAAGACTAAAATTAATCCTGAAGTTTACTGACTCTTATATTAATAATTGACAACGTTGACTGAACGGAATAGGTTCTTTATCCTGGTTCATGATTTTCGTGCATTTTTCTCTTTGAATGCTTTCATATGCATCCAAAGCCCTATTGTCATTTACGCTTTTAACCAGTCTTAAATTACTAATGTCTATATTGTGGTCATGTTCAAATGCATGCTGGGCAACACAATATTTTTCATTTCTCCTATAACTAATGTGGGCATGTGTTCTTTAAATCTCATTAATATGAATCTTTTTGTTTGCCCAATATACCTTCGATCACAATCGAAGCCTGACAGCTAATTTGAAAAATCCTCGACTTTCATATTAATCTGCTTTATCCTTTGGATTACCCAGGACTCCTTTTAATTTAATATATGGTTTGTACACAACCTTAATGTCCACTTTTTTCAAAATTTTGTCTAGACCTCGAGTTAATTGGGCATCAAACGGTATTACCATACATTTATTTTTGTTCTGATCCTTTTAAAAAGTCGATTATACTTTCAATAATTTTCTAAATTTATGTTTTCTAATTAATTTATCTACAATGTTCTTATTATAACCGTTCACTTCGGATACCTTCGTGATTAATTTTAATTCTTTGTTATAATTATCTTTGTTTACAGGAAAATTGATTAATCTATTTACCATAAAATTTAAAGTAGCCATTTTATTTTGGAAGCTATATTTTAAATTGTTAGGAATGTGCCTCGAAGTGCTTTTATTTTTTCTAAAAATATCTAACCTATTTTTATTGTTTCTACTGACTAACCTACTTTAAGTTCTTAATAAAATCATCTAAATTTTCATTTTTTGAACCAAAAATTACAAAAATGTCTCGCCTATGAACTTGAAAACAACGATAGTTTACCATTTCTGGATGTTTTAGTCAGTAGAAACAATAAAAATAGGGTATATTTTGATATTTTTAGAAAAAACATCAACACTTCGAGATGCATTCCTAACGATTCGAGTCATAGGTTCCAAAATAAAATGGCTATTTTAAATTTTATTGTAAATAGATTAATCAATTTCCTTTTAACAAAGATAATTATAACAAAGAATTAAAATTCCGAAGAATTAATAAGTGATAAGAACGGTTATAATAAGAACATTGTGGATAAATTAATTATAAAACAAGTTTAGAAAATTATTGAAAGAATCTTCGACTTTTCAAATGGATCAGAAGAAAAATAAATTCATGGTAATACCGCTTGATGCCCAATTAACATGAAGTCTGGACAAAATGTTGAAAAAGTGAACATTAAGATTGTGTATAAACCATATATTAAATTAAGAGAAGTCCTGGGTAATCCAAAAGATAAAGCAGATCAACATGAAAAGTCGGGGATATACAAAATTAGCTGTCAGAATTGTGATTGAAGGTATATTGTGCAAACAAAAAGTTCCATATTAACGAGATATAAAGAACACATTGCCCACATTAGATATGGGAGAAATGAAAAATCTTGTGTTGCCCTGCAGGCAACCGAACATGACCACAATGCAATACATTAGTAATTTAAGACTGGTTAAAGGTGTAACTGTCAATAGAGCTTTGGATCCATATGAAAGCTTTCAAATAGAAAAATGCAAGAAAATCATGAACCGGGATAAAGTCTAATTTTTCAATTATTAAGGGTCAGTAAACTTCCCGTTTCATTTCTTTCTTTCTTTTGTTCTCCTTTTTCTCCTTTTTATTTTTTTATTTTTCCTGTATCATTTTTTATACGCTTTATTAGGCAGGTGGTACGCTTTTTTGGTAGTAGGTTAGCAATTAGGGTTGCGATATAAATAGAACACAGTTTAGTTTTAAAATTAGATTACATCATCTCCTGTTGATGCTAACATGGTTTGCGAAACGTGCGTCGATAACTTTAAATAAAGTGATTCGGTGTTTAGTGATAAATCTCTTTGAGTTTAGTGTTTCACAGCGAAGGCACCAATAGAAGAATTGATGTTCGGGTGCAGTGCTGATAGATATCGTAGTGTCTTTTTTGCACGAAAAAATTGGCCAAAATTTTTTAAAGTTGGTAATCTGATGGTGCAGCATCAATAAAATGGGTGGCTGGGTTGGAATTTTTCAGCCTAACTCTTTTTTTTTTTGGGTAATTCTGTAACTATGAGTTCTTGCATCGCCATGTTGCATCGCCAAAATAACAACTTTTCGATTGCTTGGGCTTAGAGTCTTGGGCGTTTTTGAATCAAAGTCATATTTAGTGTAGCAAGTTTACTACAATAATATTCAGTACATATAGTTTTATTAGGATTCAGAACGTCATAGCGAATAATTCCTGTAAAATCTCATCATACTGATACTAACAATAGTTTAATGTTTGCCCACTCCACAACTAAGACTTGGTTTTGGATGAGCAAAGGTGGTTGTCTTGGTGTTAGTCATTATTTTTTCTTGTGTGGATTGCTGCAGAAAATCTATTTTTTATCTCCAATAATAATTTGTTGAAGAAAAGGATCTCGATCCAACCTGTACGTTGAATTCTCTTTTCAATTGAATGTTGATATGGTATTACTCAGAGAGGGACTCTTTGTACTTGTTCAGTTATTTTAAATGCCATTGTATAATAGACCATAAATTTTTAAGTTTTGTGGACGGTTTATGACCAAATTCTTTGATGGTTTGTTTGGGATTAGCTTCAATTTCAGTCAATGTCAGATCGTTACCAAACTCTACAGGACTTCCAGATTTTATGCTGAAAAAAGATTGAAGTCGTCATTCTTAAATTTTTTATATCAACGCTGATATCGTGCTTTATACAGTGTGTAAACATTTTTCCATAGAAGCATGAATTGTCCATTATTAACAATATAAGAGTAATGAAATAGACTTCAGACACCTTAAAATAACTGAATTATTACTAAAAGAATAATAACTCAAAAGGTAAAAAAAGTAAAATTCAATCAGTAAACATTGATTGCTATTGCTAGGCATTTATGTTGACTAAACTTTCATCATTATCTTCGAAGAAAAATGGTCCAGAGGTTTCATTTTCTCAAAGTGCACATTGAATAGTAAAGTGTCACTAAACTTGAAGAGATTTACCACTAAACACCAAAACACTTTTTTGAACTGCTCGACGCACATTTCGCTAACCATGTTAGCATCACCAGAAGATGATTTAATCTAATTCTAAAACTAAACTATGTTCTATTGATATGAAAACCATATCTAACGAAGCGTGTAAAAATCATGAACCGTGAAGTGTACTAAGCCTTACATTAATAATTGAAAAAGTTGACTGAAAGGAATCGGTCCTTTATCTCGGTTCATGATTTTCTTACATTTTTCTATTTGAATGCTTTCATATGCATCCAAAGCCCTATTATTATTAACACTTTTAATTAGTCTTAAATTACTAATATCTATACTGTGGTCATGTTCGATTGCATGTTGGGCAACACAAGATTTTTCATTTCTCCCATATCTAATGTGGGCAATCTGTTCTTTATATCTTGTCAATATGGATCTTTTTGTTTGCCCAATATACCTTCGATCACAGTCTTGACAACTAATTTCGTAAATCCCCGACTTTTCATGCTGCTCTACTTTATCCTTTGGATTACCCAGAACTTCTCTTAATTTATTATATGGTTTGTACACAACCTTAATGTCCACTTTTTTCAAAATTTTGTCTAGTCCTCTTGCCAACTGGGCATCAAATGGTATTACCTGAAAAATTAACTATGATTTGAATCGTTAGGAATGTATCTCGAAGTGGTGGTGGTTTATCTGAAAATATCAAAATCTAACCTATTTATATTATTTCTGCTCACTAACACATATTGAACTATCCCAAGAATTAAAGGAATAGCCCACATGTTAAAATTAAAATTTTACTAGTTGTTCTAGCCTAGTTTTTAAAAATGCTTGCATTATTTATTCAAATTCATAACACTGACGCTTTACTGAATTCTTCTATTGGAACCTTTGGTGTGATGCACTAAACTTTTTATACCACTTACCACCAAAATTTATTTTTACCACTAACACCAAAACACTTTTTTGAACTTCTCGACGCACGTTTCACTAACCATCATCAGGAGATGATTTAATCTAATTCTAAAACTAAACTATGTTCTATTTATATGAAAACCATACCTAACGAAGCGTGTAAAAATCATGAACCGTGAAGTGTACTAAGCCTTATATTAATAATTGAAAAAGTTGAGTGAAAGGAATCGGTCCTTTATCTCGGTTCATGATTTTCTTACATTTTTCTATTTGAATGCTTTCATATGCGTTGGGCATGTAAATACAAATTTTTACACAAAATGCTCCATAAAATGTCGTCATAAGATATGCCCAGTTTTTGCGAACTACGTGAGGGTGGCATTTTGTTTTAAAAGAAAAATGTCGGGTAATAAAACGGGAAACGACCTCAGGTGGGTAGATTTCACATTACTGCTTTAAATATTCTGGGGGAAACAAATATTCGACAAAATGAAATATAAAAACGTATAACATATAATTAATGATTGAAGACGAAATTATATGGGGCATAATAGATCTGGCAGAAGTAAAGAGAAAAGAAGAATTGAGAATATAACTGAATTTTGGAAGTATACTTCAGTACTTGTTACTACTAGTAACTACTTTCATTACTACGTTGGGTAGCATATTAAGTCGGTAGTTGTTCAGACCTTTTCGGTCTTCTTTTTTGAGTAGTCATAGTGTCACTGACTCGTTCCAGCTGTCTGGTATCATCTTTGTATTAAGAACAAACATTTCCACAGTGATTTCTTTCCCGTGATTTAATATTTTAATTTTTTTTGTGCTTTCTTTATCTAATTTTTATTGATTTCTAGCTGTGTGCCTATGTTAACATTTCTTAATTTTGTTTGTATGCGACTGAGTATTTGTAGTGGTGCTTTATATTTTATACTATATAAATTTGTGTTACTGTGTTATTTTCATAATTTCCTTTGTCATTAATATCTGCTCCTTCGTTGTTGTGTAGTTTTAAGCATTTAAATTTTTATTCCCTTCTATTACCTCTTCTACTGCCACTTTTTGTTCTCTCCATTTGCTTTCCATGATGTTCTTTCTGATAGTTTTATTTCTGTGTTCCCTATTCTAGCAGCGTTCTTCTTCTGCTTATTAAATTTTTGGTTTGTCGAGGTATAATAATATTTCTTAGTTGTGTGATTTCCGTCCTTGGTTGTAGAAATGTATTAGTTAGAATAGTATTTATTTCGTCGATATATTTACTTTCAAGGCCAGTTTTATTTGGATTTTTTTTATATGGGTCTTTGATAAGTTTGAGTTTTTCGATATATCACAACTTTGTGTATCAATTATTTTCTCTTTTACTTTAAATGTGCTGTTACTGTGTATTGTTGCTCTAATAAGTCTGTGATCACTAACTGTCGTAAAATGGTTAATTACTGTTAAATCTCGAATGATATGTTTGTATGGAAAGTATGTAATGAATTTCATTTTTGTATCCCCATTGGGGCAATGTAATGAATTTATTACATTAAAGCGTCTTTCTTCCACATAGTTCATTAAAGTAGATCCTCTATCATTTCTTGTACCATAGCTATACTTTACTATTCTGGAATTTTCTTTATTCATTCTTTTTTCTAATTTGACATTGAAGTCCCCTGTTATTAGATCAGTTGATATTTCTTCATAAAATGTATCCACTTTCGAATTTGCACTGGTTGGTTTGTAGATCTGCATAATTTTTAGAAACGTTCTATTTAATGTAGCTTAAATATGAGGAAAGGTACTCTGGAAACACTAATAATTTTTATATGTTTGGTGACCCTTTTATTCGTACTAAATTTAGTCAATTTTCATTGCCTTGCACCTAATACTAATTTGTATATATAAGCTGCCAACATATTAACAAATATATATGAGAATATATCTAAATTCGACAGCTACCAATTACGAAAACAAGCTGTATACAAGATATGCTTTAATCCATGTGACCTTCTCATGAAAATTCTAATTAAAAAAGGAAATGAAAATCAGATTCATTTATACATGGCTTTTATAGACTTAAAAAATCTTCAGATACCACGGAACACTAGGCTGTGAGGAATTCTTTACGAAATAGCCAAATTAATAATAGATGTACATATTTGATTGATTGAAATTGATGGAAAATACCAAATCAATAATCATAGGACGCGGAGTTAGGCAGATATATACAATACACTTAAATTCTTCAGGCACTAGAAGACATCTTTAAAAATTAAAGCAGGACAAATGCAGAATTAATTTAAAGATCTGAGCCACTTGAGAGATATATGGGTAATATTGTACTGATAACATATAAAAAGGACGACCTATAAAAAAAACAATTGAAGAATATCGAAAAAAAAAGAATCGAAATATCAAAGTAATAAGAATACAACTAAAAATGAACTACGACAAAACAAAAACTGTTAAAAATCAACCAGAAGCGCTAAGATCATAGTCGCACAAGAGAATATTGAACAACTTATATAAAATATATACTTAGGTCAAATTATAAAGCCGAATAAAAATAACAAAACTGAATAAATTATGAAAAAAATAAGACTTACACAACTATAACACAACAATCCATCAACTATATCGTAAAATATTTATAACACATATCCCCAACACCTAAGTTTTTGAACAAAACGTACTTCCTGTGCTTACATTCGGCTCCCAAACTTGGACATTCACTAAAGAAAATCAATAGAAAGGCGGATGTTTAACGTGTTTAACGGACTGGAAGAACCAAAAGAATAATTAATCGATACGAAACATAACAAAAGTGAAGGACATCTCAGCACAAAAAGTAAAATTTAAATGGAAATTTACCGGCCACACTGTAAGGCAGGAGGATGAAAGATTAATTACGTGTTAAAGGATCTTACATAGATCATGAGTATACAAAAGAAAGGGAGGAAGATCTCAAATGAGATGGAAGGACAATCTTAAAAAACAAGCTGAATCAAGATGGATACAAATTGCCCAAAACTGAGAAAGCTGGAAGAAGGAGGGAAAGGTCTATATCCAGAGAGGAATGTTTAAGGTTGATTATATAGGCTTGATTATATACTTTCACTTATAGCAGCAATATTTTTACTTGCATGTAGAGTTTTTTTCAAATTTGTTCACTACTCTTTGAATCGACAACCAATTACATAGGTCGTCATGATTTTTGTAACATTGATGAGAATGTTCTTTTTGCGTTTCATTGGGGTAATTATTAAAACACCTTTTAACAGAAATTTGTACCTGACTTTGGACTGATCAATGTAGGAATTACCACAAGACTATAGAGGGGATAATTCCAGAGTATTCTACGAACTTTTAAGGGCAATTTTATTATTTTCTATAATTTAGTTTGTTTCCGTCTCGTTTCAAGTAAGTTCTAGTCGTCGATTTTGTAAAAATCCAGCGGATAACTTCTGTTATATATGCGGAAGATTTATTTTAATGTCACAAGTTAGATTTATATCCGAGGAAGTCAAAAAAGCTTATCTTTAATATTTTAAGTGCCAAGTTGAAGATCAAGATAAAAGTTGGGCTCCTCAAGTTTGCTGTGTGAGTTGTTACGTACATTTAGTGCAGTGGATACATCGCAAGAAAAATTATATGCCTTTTGCTGTCCTTGTGGTGTGGAGAGAACCTACTGACCGTGTAAGTGATTGCTACTTTTGTATCACTAAAACAGAAGCGATTTCAAAAAAGCAAATTTTAGCGTTCATCAATTCTTGATCGCTACTGGTAAGTTCATTTCAGGCGAATTGTATTTGAAAGAGCACCTGTATCGTTTAGGACAAGGCCAAGATAGTTTAACTCTAAACCTCGAGGTAAGCGGACATTTCTGAGACTTACCCGTCCGACAGAGGTATACAGCTTAGCTGGCAAAGCCATGCCAAGCCATGTTAATTAAGGACCACGCCGTTGAAGAATCACTTATTTTGGAGTCCAAACATTGCTGAAACCATACTCTTTTTTTTTGGGCCACTTTGAACAGAAACCGATCAGTCAGACTATTTAGGGACCCTCGCATAGGGACACCGAATTGAGCGTAGGCGTACTCATGGTACTTGGGTACCCCAGTACTGGATAGGCAAGCGGCGGGACAATCGAGAATAGAATTAAAGTTTCACGTTTCAATTTTTAAATTATCTACTTCTCTGACTACCGTCAGAAAATAGACAATTTGCCGTTTGATCTTATTTAATATATATGATTTTACTTATTTTGATTCTATTTGATTACCTTTAAGTTATCTCTATTTGCTTAATATTCTTTGAATTGACTTACCACCACACAACCACCAAATCACTTTTTGAAAACTTCTCCACACACGTTTCGCTAACCATGATAGCATCCTCAGGAGATGATTTAATCGAGTTTATGCTAACCAACAAAAAAACTAATCATGTTAGCGAAAAAGGTTATGGTTAGGTGACCACATGGTTAGCGAAACGTGCGCAGAGAAGTTTTCAAAACGTGATTTGGTGTTTAGTGGTAAATTTCTTTGAGTTTAATATTTTACACCAAAGGTCCCATTAGAAGAATTAAAAAATGCAAATGTTTCACTTTACCGAAAAAGTTTATATAAAATGGAGAGATAGCTATGTGTTTGTTGTGATATTGATGATTTAATGAATCAGTTTAATATGGAACATGTACCTTTTGAGTGACGTATTTTCATAGAATCATTGATATACAGCCTAAAAACAGTCTTGCTTTATAATGGAAACAAAAATCCATATATTCCTTTAACCCATTAAGTGATAATGAAAGAAACCTATGACAACTTAGCAACCTTACTAAATCGTGTTAAATATGAATAGTATCAGTGGGATATTAGTGGGGATTTAAAAGTGATAAGTATGTCGCTAGGACTTCCAGAAGGTTTTACAAAGTATTGCTGTTTTTTGTGTCTATGTGACAGTAGGGCAACAAAAGAATATTACAGTAAGAAAGATTGGCTTCATAGAACTTCTTTTGAACCTGGTACTTCAAACCTCCCTTGTTATATATGCCCCCTTATGCCCCCTTGTTAACCCAAAAAAGGTGCTTCTTCCGCCTCTCCATATTAAGCTTGGATTTATGAAAAACTTTATCAAAGCTATGGACAAAGAAGGTAATAGTTTCAAGTACCTAAAAGAAATATTGCCTCAATTAAGTGATGCAAAACTAAAAGAACGCATATTTATTGGACCTCAAATAAGAAAGCTCCTAGGTGATTTCCGTTTTCAAGTACAATTAAATGAAAAGGAATTGGTAGCTTGGAAGTGTAACGTAAGGTTTTCTGGGCAGCACGAAAGATGAAAACTATAAAAACCTCACAGATGAACTCTTGAAAGCCTATGAAATATTATTTATTTAGTGTATTTATCCATGATTAAAATTCTCGAAAAGTATACATAAGTCAAATGGCTTGTCGTTTTAAAAAAATCCACGTGAGCATCTGGATTCGATGTTGTTTGTATTCCGTTATTAAGTATTTCTGATATTTTACACCCTACTTTCTCATTGATCATATTATATGGTGAAAAATGCAAACATCTTCATGGATTCAATGGATCTTTTTGTTGATGATTCGTCAGCGAATCACAGATAAATGAAAATTGTGAAGCTGACCTCAGTAAATTTATGTGACACCCCTACAAAGTTATTCACAAAGGATATCCAGGTTAAGGCAAATTATTTTCTACGAATTTATGAGATGTATGGGGTTGTCCGGAAAGTTCGCAGGGATTTTCCATTTGTTGCAATTTTAACGCTTGTAAACAAAAAGCTGTTTTGGATTAGTAATATTTATCCGCATATTAACAATTCCTATGGTGTTTACAATACTTACTTTCAAATTCGTTTTGATTTGCCTTCAGTTAGACAAATCGCTCGATAACTGTGGCGCTTGATAACTTGTATTTACACCAAATTATGCTCTTTTATAAGAATAAGGGCATGGATGATGTTCCAAAAAAAATTGTGTCATTTACAAAGAGGGTTCTGTTGGGAAGACCACGGTGCAAAATAGTTGCTTTTACCCATCCGAAAAAATCGGGTACGTCTGCCGATTTGATGTGTCCCTCACGAACTTAATGAGCGAAATGTGTTGAATCGAATCTTCGTGCGATCGTTTGCTGAAAACAAATTCTGATGCTCCATTTCTGAAGCGGAAGGTAAGTGGTGATGAAAAGTGGATTGTGTACAACAACGTGTAATAAAATAAGTTTTAGGAGTTGTCAGTGGTTTTAAGTACAATGAAAGACGGCCTTTATCCGAAGAAAATTATGCATTGCAATTATTGGGATTGGAAGGGATACATACCTTTTAAGCTTCCTCCATGCAACCAAACCATCAACCCCGATCTTTACTATTCACAGTTAGATCGGCTTAAGGCAACAATTGAAGAAAAACGGCCAGAACTAGCAAACAGAAAAGGTGTCGTATCGAATAATGACAAAGCACGACCACACGTTTCAATCAGGACCAATGGGATATTTTTGATCTTCATCCATCTTATTTATCGACCTCGCAACCCCAGATTACCATCTATTTCACTCCCTCCAAAATTGTTTAAATAATAAATCTTTTAAAACGCAGAAGTGAAAAACAATCTGTTGGTAAAAAAGATGCAAATTGTTGGCAAAAAGGCATTATGGACCAATATTTATATAAATTATTTACGTTTCACTTTTTCTTAAAAAAATCCTACGAACTTTCTGCACAACCCAATATTAAGGCTACAGCGAACTCTCACACTGACTGAAATTAAGTTACATCAACATTGTCCTTCAGAAAATTTGAATCAATCTCAATCGGGCGATCGGCACAGGGCGATGATACGGATTGATAGCGAGGAAAACTCCATATTGAAAATTTCTAAATTTTATTGGCATTTCCAAGCTGGAGATATAATTTATTAATATTATAATCTGACTGGAATATATCAACTAGTTCTATATCTCTTTATTTGTAAACCTTTAATATATAAATGTGCGGGATAAAATATTCGAAAATGATAAAACAGCCTAATATATTATTATTAATTTTAATATTTATTTGATATATTAAATTATTATAAGCATATTAATTTAACGTAAAGAGTAGATCCAATAAAATATAAATATATATGGTAGATATAATGAAATAATGAAAGTTACGAAAATAGAATATGAAAACATTTATGTGTAATTTTTCAAATAGTATAATTAGAAAGATAATATTTTTCATAATTTTTCTATAATTAGATTATTAATGTATTGTAGTTTTAATTAACAAAAACGCTATAAGATGGCTTACTATAAAATCATTTTTGTTGGAATAGTAGTAATGACTATAGCGGGTTAAAATGTTTTTATGAAATCAGATTATAATAGTTTTCCGTTAAGAGGGTCAGAACTTTGAAACGCAGTAGCGGCAACACTTTTGAAATGTAAATGTTACTCATACACTGCTGTGTTCAGCACTTTATGTCAATTATCAATGAATGATACGCGATTCTATAGCGCGTAGGAATAATTCGTATTTACCATCAAAATGCGTGTTCATTTTGAGAAAAAATAAGCTTTTCCGCGGAAGCGCACTTTTAGCTTAATGAGTCTTTGAAAAAAAAATAAATGCAAGATTTAGGCCGACAACATTGACAACAATAGATTTTCATGACAGTGGCATACTACCAAAAAATATATATAAGTAATGTTTACTGTGTGATTGTTTATTGTACTGATTGTGTATTCAAATATTTAAATGTGTTTAATTGTATTCTTTAGAATCGGGAACCATATTGAATTTAAATCTACCGAAGGCATAGCAATACAGTTATTTTTATTTAAATTAATTATAGCGGTTTCTTTAATTCTTCTGTATTTTGTTACCGATTCTTTTAATACTGTTTTGGAATTATTCCAATTGATTTTGTGACCCGATTCCCATGCGTGTTGACAAATTCTAGATTTATTAAAATCGCCCTTTCTAAGAAGGTTTTTATGCTAGTTACATACCGAGAATGTGCAACGCAGCCAGTGGAAAGTTTATACTTTATATTTTACTTACTAATCATTTTATATACTATAAATCAAATTTAGTTCTATGAAATGTATCTTTTTACTTTGAAGCCTTGTTGTGAGAAGGTTTAGTTGTGTAATTTCTTGAATAAATTGTTTTTAAAAATTACTCTCGTCGATTTCAACATTTAATTGGCGCAATCGGTAGGATCACGTAATTTCCTTTTGAGTTTCGCATCGTCCGGTAAATCGGAAATTGGCGTTTTCAACCCTCAACGTGATCAAAGAATCTCCTGAAGAACTTTGCTGTATCGATAGTGACTGGAACAGAGCTGCACCACCACGAGCTACATTCGAGGACAGGGCAGAAGAAAGCTGTTAAAGTCAGTCGAACGGGTCCCCGGTCCCACAGCAGAGACAAGAAACCCCGACGAGTCCAACGTCACCACCACCACAACAGGCCTAGAAGAGGAGATCAGGAAAAGGACAGGAAAGGCGGACGAAAAATCGTAAGTACCCTTTCTTTTTACCCCTCCTAAAACTCTCTGTATAAGAATTTCAGATAGGGATAGTTAAAAAATAGAATTAAGAAGAAAAAAAAAACGTTGAAATAAATCGTACATGAATACAGTAGATTTCATTGTTGATCAATTAAATAATTTATCAGTTAGTGAAGATTCAAAAAACATAAATATGCGAAGTAGCAATAAAATTAATTAGGATATTTTCAAATCCAAACTTATTATGCCTTACGATGGCGATAGCAATAAGTTAAATAAATTTATTCAAAGATGTGAAACATTAATACTAAAATATCACGAAGTAAATGATGAAGATTTTAAACAGCATATTTTTGAATGCATATAATCCAAGTTAGTAGGTAAAGCAGAATTGATGGTAGGCAATAGAATATAATTAAATAATTGGGACAAACTAAAAGCAGCTCTCATTCAAAACTTTTCGGATAGACGTGATTTAGATTGCCTTATTCAAGAATCATTTAAAGGTGAACATCATTTAAATCATCATTTAAAGGTGAACATCTAAATTTTGGTACTCAAATTCAGCTTCTTAAAAGTAACGTAATTCAGAGACTAAGTAACGACATAACACTTTCAAACGAACAAATAATATGTCAAATCAATCATTATGACAAAACGGCCCTAAGCACCTTTATAGCAGGATGTCATGATACGTTAAGGAACAACATGTATTTAAGAAAACCCAAATCGTTGGAAGATGCAATGGCTTTCGTAAACGAATTCGAAAATTTCGAACGATTATAGGGAACTATGAACGACTTTAACAGAAATCAAAGAATGACCACGCAATTTAATCAAAAACCACAAACAAGTCAACATTTTCAAAATACCCCAAATTTTCAAAACACATCAAATTTCCCAAATTATCAAACAAACTATCAGAACCATCAAATAAACAATTTTCAAAATAATTTTCCAAGGCATTTTTCCACAAACCAAGGCGCGCCTAGACCGAATTTTTCTCAAAAATTTGTCTGGCCTTGCCAACCAATTAATATAAATCCAAGACCACTTCCACCACAAAGATTCCCTACAAATAGATAAGTGTTTGGCGCACCACGAAATGTTTTTGAACCAAAGAAAAATACACCTCCAAATCAACTACCAAAACCAGAACCTATGTCAACGACCTCCCGAAACCCTTCAACTTTGTCAAACAGGCTAAACTATCAAAATCGAAATTTTGGAAATCATAACTTTAGACAAAATCCTCAACCAAACTTCCCATTCCAAGAATTATTTATTAAAGCTTTGCAACGCAAAATATCAACGAGGATTACGTCAACGAAAATTACGTCAACGATTCTCAAGTCGATGAAAATTTTATCAAAGTCGACTCAGCAAAAAACCTAACGAAGTAGATATAAATATTTCCTCGGACAATGCACTTCCTTATGTCGAAATAAAAGAACATAAATTAAAATTGCTTATCGGCACTGGAAGTTCACGGTCGATTTTAAGACCATCTATAGCAGAGGAATTTTTTTCAAATTGTATTTACCAAACGACTAATACGATTAAGACCGCTGTCGGAAGTCAATCAACTAAATACCAAGCCGACATCTCGTTTTCAGAATTTGTTAACAACTATAAAATTAAATTTATTCTTTTCGACTTTCACTAGTATTTCGATGGAGTCTTAGGACTAACAAAATTGATGAATATGAATCTGAATATTGATTTAAACAACAAAAAGTTAATTGGCCCATATAATGAAATTCCCTTCAAGTATCGACAACCTGAAGAAGTACATTTTTCATTTTCTATGAATCCCCACGAAAAGACGATCAAAAATGTACCTGTTAAGGATTAATTTTTTAATTACCATCAGGGATTAAACCAAACAAAAATAAAATATCTGCTATACAAAATTTTCCGATACCAAAGACCCAACGAGAAATTAAGTCATTCCTCGGACTACTGGGATATTATAGAAAGTTCATTAAAGATTTTTCAAAAATCACAAAACCCTTAACACAATGCCTGAAGAAAAATGAAAAGATAATACTTACAAAAGAATATATTGATTGTTTTAATACGTGTACGAATTTCCTTACATCAGAACCTGTTGTGACTTACCCCGATTTTTCTAAACCATTCGAGCTTACTACGGATGCATCGATATATGCATTAGGAGCGGTTTTATCGCAAGACAACCACCCAATATGTTACGCTTCTAGAACCCTTAATCCCGCTGAAATAAATTATTCTATGATTGAGAAAGAACTCCTTGTTATTCCACACTTTCCAATATTTACAGCTCCACACTATTGTGTGGAGCTGTAAATATTTTAGGCCTTATCCCTTCGGTCATAAATTCAAAATTTTCACAGATCATCGACCACTACAATGGTTGTTTTCTTTGAAAGAACCAAACTTAAAATTAGTGCGATGGCGATTGAAATTGAAAGAGTTTGATTGCACCATTCAATACAAAAAAGGAAAATATAACCAAGCAGCGGATGCACTATCTAGAAACCCTCCGAATATCGATCTAAATGTTATCGAAAATGAATCTATATGTAATAACCCCGGTGACATTGATAGCGTGATAGAAGAACTAATTCGAGACAGAGAAAACCTCTCCGACTTTCAAGAATCCGAAATAAGAGAAATTTTAGGATCAGAATCACAACGAAAAAAAATACATATTATATCAGATATACAAATAAAAGCCCGTGACAAACCCAATGAAGAAGACTCAGAAGATCTAGAAACAGTTCACACATCTGCAGAAAACCCGATTTTTAGGGTACCAATATCGGAAAGATCCTTAAACGTATTTAAAAATCAAATGGTATTAACTGAAGGAGACATCGAAAACATACAATGTAAATTCGAAAAAATATTTGAAAACACTAGATTGTATGTAACAATTTCGAACAGGAACACAACTGAAAGCATCATTAAACTATTAAAAGAACATATAGATGCAAAATAAACATACGCATTATATTTTAAAAACCCTATATTAGCCAGAAATTTTACAATCACCCTTCAAAACCTCTTTAAAAATTCCTCCTACAAATTAACTCAGTGTTCGAAACTTCTTGCCGATGTAGAAACGATAGGCGAACAAAAAGAAAAACTCATGTTGTACCATACGACAAAAACATGCCATAAGGGCATAAATGAAATGAAGACAGCCCTAACACTGAAACACTATTGGCCAAAAATGAGCGAAGATATAGAGAACTACGTGAACAATTGTGAAACATGCCAAAAGAACAAATACGACCGAAGCCCACAAATAATAAAATTTAACCTTACACCAACCACGTCAAAACCATTTGAACACATACATATAGATACCTTTAAAATATCAAATCAAAGTTATCTGACAATAATAGATACTTTTTCGCGATATGGTCAAGCGTACCCATTGAAGTCACTTACGGGTCTCGCAATAATAGAAAACGTATTCAACTTTATTACTCCCCACGGAATACCACAAAAAATAACAACTGACCGTGGCACGGAATTAAAAAGTAAAGAAATGGAAGATTTTTGTAAATTATATAAAATAGAATTACACTACACGACAACAGGAAACAGCAATTCCAATTCACCTGTTGAACGGTTTCATTCAACCCTCATAGAACACTACAGATGTCTACAAGAAGACAACCGTCGCTTTAGTCCAGACCAATTGATTAAACGAGCAATTTTGGGATACAACAACTCGATTCATAGTGTAACCAAACATACATCGTTTGAAATAATAAAAGGTCACATTAACGACATAAGCCCTTTCGATTTAAACGATCATATAATCATTTCGAACTATGTTCAGACTCATAAGGAAAATGCAAAAGAACTATATAAAAACGTACAAAAATTAAATGAAGAAACGAAAGAAAAAATTCTAAACGAAATAAAACAAGAGACAATCCACCTGAATTTGCTAATAGAGACGTAGCATACATAAAAACAAAAGCGAGAAACAAAAATTTACCAAAATTCAAAAAGGTCTTAGTCAAACAAGATCAAGATACAAAGCTAATCACTAATAAAGACACATATCATAAAAGTCTAGCTAGAAAACCAAAGGCTAAACAAAATTTAAAATTTCAGGGAAACAATGCTAATAAGGATCATAACACTCTTCCTAGCACTCCACATTCTTCCCATACATAATAATCCTCAAGAAATATCCCTTACTAATATAAAAAATCCTTTGCCCCCTATACAACTCGGGAATGCCAAACTCATATACACTAAACACACATTTTTACACTATATAGAGATAAAACCAATATTTCAACAATTAATAAATCTTAAAAATTATTTCTCAATAATTAAAGGTCATCTGAATAAAGAAATCGTTACTAATCACATCTCTTTTCATGGTCTATCTGAAAGCATGATTCTTCGAACAGAATTTCTAATAAACAGTACTAACGGAAATTAGAATACGGTTTAAAAACACTCCGTGATTCAGTAGACAAGACAATAAATAAATTACAAGATTATATTAACTTTCAGGGCGTCGTGTCACATATCAACCTAGATTGCGAAAACTTAATAACATTTCTTGATAATCTCGTAGATGCAATCACATTCGCAAGATTAAATACCCTGCACAATGCTGTCATATCAAGTTACGAATTAAAAGAAATGTTAAATTATTTAAAAACAATGAGAACGCGATTCCGAATTTCAATAATTTATTGACTTATTATCAGCTTTTGGGCACTCAAGTTACATTTTTAGATGAAAACATTATTTTTGCTATACATATTCCCATAACAAGACCAGAAACATTTATCCTTTATCACATTTACCCAATTATCCTAAATAAACATGCTTTCGTCACCAAATTCCCTTACATGGCACAAGAAGATCATCACTACCACTTCGAGAAGCAATCATGTCGTTTCCTAGAAAGAACACACTACTGCAAAGAAAACTTCCATCCCCAAGACAACTGCACTCTACAGCTGTTAACAGAAACCTTCGACAATTGCACTGCAATTGAAATAAACACTCAAGAATCAATCATTGAACAAGTAACCCAAGCCGAAATACTTGTAGTACCGATCAAAGAAGAAACAATATTTTCCTAATGTCAAACCGATCGATACATGAAAATCAATCAACCAACTCTGATAAAAATTCCGAAAAGTTGTAAATTGATCATAAATTCCAAAATATTTGCAAATGATATCAAAGTGAAGGAGGGAAAACCACTAATTTTACCAGAAATAATATTGAACAAAACAAAAACTCTAAAGATATATGGTACACCCAACTTAACAAAAATAAACTTCGAAGATATCTATAAGCTAAAAGACATGGTAAATCAGTTAACCCCAATAAAAGAAGTTTACGAAGAAAGCAATAAGACAACAATATTCAACATTATCGTACTAGGATGTATCATAGTTTTGGTATGCTATTTCCTAATCCCGCATACTAAACTGGTACCGCAAAATTGGAAAGTGTGCCCTCGACACCAAAGAAGAAAGAAGAAGAAAACCAAACCAGATGATGACCAACAGATGATGACCATCCCCGAAAATTCCTCCGTAATTTTCTCCACTTAAGAAGGGAGGAGTTACATACCGAGAATCTGCAACGCAGCCAGTGGAAAGTTTATACTTTATATTTTACTTACTAATCATTTTATATACTATAAATCTAATTTAGTTCTATGAAATGAATCTATTTACTTTGAAGCATTGTTGTGAGAAGGTTTATTTGTGTAATTTCTTGAATAAATTGTTTTTAAAAATTACTCTTGTCGTTTTCAACATTTAATTTGCTCTTTTACTCTAATATCTAACGGTCTAGATGTCTCACCTATATAGAATTTGCCACATTCGCAGGGAATTTTATAAACCACATTTTTGGTATGTTGTATATTGTTTGGTTTAGTCTTTGTTAATAGAGATCTAAGAGTATTTTTTGTTTTAAATGTCGTTCTTATGTTGTATTTATTTCCTACTCTTTTAATTGTGTCAGAAATACCGCGGATATAAGGAATTGTGGGGTTAATTGTTTGAGAGTTATTATTATTCTTATTAATAACTTGTCTGTTTTGTCTAGTATCAAAATTTTTAAACGATTTATCTATAAAATTTTTTGGGTAATTGTTTTTTATTAAAATGTCTTTTATGTGATTTGTTTCTTTTTGTAGTGTATCACTGTCGGTACAAACAAGTTTTGCTCTGTCATATAAACTTTTAATTACTCCTATTTTGACCAATTTTGAGTTATTTAAAAAGAAATTGAGATACCTATCTGTATTTGTCGGTTTTCTGTAAACTTTAGTTTTTAATGTGTTGTTTTGTTTTAATATTAAACTGTCGAGGAATGGCAATTTATGGCATATTAATGGCTTTTTAAGAGATTTATTTAATATGTCATTCTCGAATTTCTCCATAAAGATATTACTCATCAAAGGAGAAAGAGAAGAACCCATTGCCATTCCGAAATTTTGTTAATAATAATCATTTTCTAATTGAAAATATGTGGCTTTTAAGCACAGCCTTAATAATTCCAAAATTGTATTTATGTTTAGTTTAGTGCGGCCTTTTAATGTTGTGCCATGTTTTAATCTCTTTCTAACTATTAAAAGTGATTTATCAACTAGTACATTAGTAAATAAACTCACCACGTCAAAACTAGCCATTAAATTTTGGTTTGTAATTTTAATGTTCGAAATTTTATCTAAAAAATCTGAAGTATTTTTAATATATGAATTTGTTCTACCCGAAAGTGGATTTAAAATGTTTAATACAAATTTTGCTAGTTTATAACATGAGGAATCTATACTACTAACTATAGGGCGAAGTGGTATATTAGTTTTGTGTATTTTTAGTAGACCATAGAAATGAGGTGGTTTACTATAATGTGGTGTAAGTTGTGATCTTTCTAGATCTGTAAATTCACGTTTGTGGTTATATAATATATTGTAAATTTGTCTCTCTGTTTTTAATGTTGGATCTGTAGGCATTTTAGTGTAATTTCCCTCATCAATTAAAGTTATAGTTTTGTTATTATATTCTATAGTGTCCAGAATAACTGTGGCGTTACCTTTGTCTGATGGCAATATTTTAATAGATGTGTCTTTTTTTAATTTATCTATAGCTATCCTTTCCTCTTCGTATAAATTTGATTTGATTTTAAATTGTTTTTCTAAGATAAGTTTTAACCTAATTCTGTATTCATTTGCACTTTCCAAAGGTAATTTTTGAGCAACAGACTCTACTGCCGAAATAAGGTCTAATTTAGGAACATCTTTCGATGTAACACTAAAATTTAGTCCCTTAGAAAGTACATACTTTTCAGAATCAAATAATATTTTATTTGAAAGATAGTGGCAAAAAACCCAAATAAAGGAAAAAAATATATGAACACGCCACAATCATTCAGACATTACTTGTAATTTTTGTAATTCAATTTGCAAATATTGAAAAGCTTCACCTTCGCGGTTAAGAAATTTCGCAAAGTTTTTCATTATTCCTAATTTTAGGTGCAAAGGGGGCACAACAATATTTTGTTGTTGCACTAACAACTGGTGGATGAAGTATGTTTTCTCGTCCTGGAGTGAAACTTTTTCTAGGTGGCTAGACTTCTCTGACCTAATAATTTTTTTTATTGCGACTATTTCAAAGATGCAGAAAACAACTGTATTCTTTACAACTGTAACTTTTAAATCCGAGCAGATCTTCCAAGAATATTTCTCTTATTTAAAGTTTTCAAGTAAAAACTTCAGATTATCATAAGCTTCTTTCATGGAAACGGCATAACCCATTGGAATGGAAGTTTTGTGTTTCTAGACTAATATTAGACGAATCTATTAATAGTCTCCAATCATGTGGGTTGTAATTAATACTGAAAGCTTCAACTAGTGCATCGATGTTTTTATAATAATGAAGATCGCTATCAGCACTAAAAAATTCTACAAAATTACGTGACGGTTTCGACAAAAGGTAAACTTTGTGCCATTTTGTTAAAAGATTCCATTGTTTCAGACGCGAGCCAAGAAGCTCTGCTTGTGCTTTTGATAAATCTAGATCTCTAACCAAGTCGTTTAATTCAATTGAGTGACTCAATGAGAATCAAATGAGTGGGGAATAACAAAGTCCTAATCTGTGGGGTCATCATTTTCAGTATCATTGTCAGCATCGTCGAAAGGCCGTGCAGGGACTGGATAATGTTCATTGTGTGGTTGATGTTTTTAAGCTGATATGGTAACAATGTAATATTTTCTTTTTTAACGGATATTGAGCCCTGCAGTTATATTCATACAAGAATGACAATCTTCAACATAGTCCTTCGTTTTTTTCTATAAAATTGGTGTTGCGAAAGGTCAACTTGATCGACGAGGAGATAGCCAATCCCGCAAATTCTCACCACAACTCGGGCATATCACGTGCGGAATCCACTGTACGTATGAACCTAAAGTACGTATGCTCGACAAATTCGTGGAACTAATTTTTCACTTTCTTTCGTAGCAAAATTGCCATACATATTTTAAGAATTGTTTGAATGACTTTTGCAAATGACTTATGATGATGACAATCTTATGACTTAAATACAGAAATAAATCACTGTAAATGAAAAGAAAATTGTGAAACCATAAACTGGTTAAAACTACTCTTAATACACTATTTAAACTATTTTCTGGCAAAAGATAAAAACGATCTACGAGTTCAAGAGTGCTCTATTAATTTGTTTTTATATGTCACACACGCCATAGGAAGCAATAACATGTAAAGTTCAAGAATATACCCGATGCATGTTTCAACCTGCATTACTTGATAAAGTTGAGCTAGGCAAGCTGTGAAACTTATGTCGTTCATGAGTAGTTACCGCGTACTTCTTGATGATACAACTCATTATCGTTGGGCAAAAACCTTGTTGACCAGTGTAATCAGTCCTGCGCCTCCTGGTATTTCCTTAGTAATTCTAGATCTATTTTCTATTTCTCTATTAGGTTTTTTTTCTATTTC
Organism: Cosmopolites sordidus; assembly: GCA_031761425.1. Classification (NCBI taxonomy): domain Eukaryota; kingdom Metazoa; phylum Arthropoda; class Insecta; order Coleoptera; family Curculionidae; genus Cosmopolites; species Cosmopolites sordidus. The sequence continues at coordinate 233,248 of JARFXV010000953.1, read as the reverse complement.
TAGGCTCTTGAGTTCTATTAGGTCGTCGTCGTTGTTCACAATTAGCATCATGCAGTTGGTGAATCCCAGATAGTTCAGTAGTTGTCCTTGAATATTGAAGACTTTGTTGTTCAAGTTTTATTTCATCATCAAGAAATTCTTTCCAGATTCCTCCTTTTATTGGTATTTTCTCTAATAGAACTTTTTGAATATACTTTGAGTATACTCAAAAATTTTTTGAGTATATCAAATTGACGCTTTCGGATGGAGATTGTGGCCCTCATTTCAATAGAATATTGTGTTCTAAGCCTTTTCTGTTATGTGTCTCGTTGTTGAGTGTGATCTAACATATTGTAGCTTTTTCTGAAGCCAGCTTGTTCTGGAGGTTGATATTCGTTTTTTTCGTTCATTTTTTCAGTAAACTAGAGGGCTAGTTTTCAATTTTGTTTCGGCTTTTTTTGTTATGTTATTATTACTGTCACCGCATAGTTCTAATCTGATATTTCCAGCATTCATATTTTGTTTTCATCTGGGCATTTGTTGAAGAGGTTCTTTAGTCTTCTTGGTGGTTCTTCATCACGGTGATGTATTGTTTTTTATTTCGCTTATAGTTTTTCTAATTTTATTTCCGTCTACGTGTATAAATAAAGTTATAAAACTAATTTTTTAGATTTTTTTTTATTCAATTAAAATTACAATTCTACATTGTCTTTTTCAAACTACATGCAGGAAGTCTCACAGAGATTGTTTGTCCACTCTTCATAGCAGCACTGCAACTCGCATACTGGAGCCGCTTTAAGTTGGTCGGTTACGGTGTTTCCACTGATTTCTAAAGTCCCAAAATGGTGTTCTTCGAGATAAATGTTCAATATTGGAAAAAGAAAAAACTCATGAGTACTCCGGTCCGGCGAATAAGGGGACTTTGAAACTATACTAGTGTTTTTACATGTCAAAAACACGTTAAATGGAAACGTTCTGTGCACAATACAAGGCGCATAATCGTGACGTAGTACCTAGTTGTTTTTGATGTTTGGTCTCACACCAATGACCCATTTTTGAAGTTGTTCATGACCCTAGCGGCTAAGAGCTGGTTTACCGTTTGGCCTTGAGGCACAATTTCCTCATGGGCAATCCCCTGGCTATTAAAATGCAAATTATAATTGATTTACCCATTCCGGTTTTGATGGACCATGGTTAAATTGAAGTGTGAAAAATCCAAGACACGTCACTAGTAATGATACGTTCCAGAAAGAAAGTCATTTTTAATCTGCCCCAAAAAATCAAGATATATTTCCTTTCTAATGTCCATTTGATCTTGCAAAATATTTTTTGGAACCATACTCGCGCAGATTTTCTGCATCTCCAATTCATTGGCGAAAATTTAATGAACGGTTATGTGAGTCAGGTTTAACTCTTTTCCGATCACTCTGACCGTCAACCGATGATTAGAATACGTATGGCCCCGGACTCTCTGAGCATTACTACGTTTGTTGAGATTATTTTCAGTCACTAGAATTGGATGTTTCTAGAAATTATTCATATTAACAAAGATAGAAATATTGTTAATTCCAGGTCTGATATAGAGAGGCTAAATGTCATTTATTGCAACATTTTGGGAGTTTGAATAGTGTTCACGCGCCATGGAAATATTAATGTTTTAGTATCTAGATATTTCGACCATCAATTCTGTGTATCGAAAGGAATTTATATGGGCGGGGATAGAACGGAAAAGGAATTGATAATATTAACGGTATAGATTATTTTTACAAAATGTCTATCTCTACGTGTCGAGTGTTTTCTGTTTTGTTTATATATTTTCAACATTTTGACTTTACTTTACATTTTGTAAGATATTTTTATTGTATATATATTGATTGATTTTTTATAATATTTTGCTTCTGTAGCTTGTATCCCCATGAAGAAATCAGAACACTTCTGACGAAATATATTGAGGTTTATTAAAAAATTAAATTTTAGTTTAATTCATACTAACAGACCGCAAACCCGAGATTCTGCTCGTTTACTATCTCCACGGTACTAGTTTTATATATATATATATATATATATATATATATATATATATATATATATATATATATATATATATATATATATATATATATGTATATTTATATATATATATATATATATATATATATATATATATATATATATATATATATATATATATATATAACAGCATCCTGAGTGAGTCATAATTCGGTAGATGAAATCTTCATTCATGAATAACCTCTTGACAAAAGCTAAAAAGTGACGGCTTTATAAAAGGACTCAGATTCCACATAAATTTATCACTTTTGCCTTAGTTGTGGCACTTAGTAACGTAGTAAATAGCAGAACACTTATACAGAATTAAATGATGCGAAATATGTAAACCTAATATTATCACTCACAGCTTTAATCAAGATACCATAACTAACAAGAAAAAAATATATGATGTAATGATGAAAAACAGATAATAAACTAACAGTATCCTGGTATACCGACATTTACTAATTCAAAATTGAAAACTTTATAACAATACCATAAATGCAACACCACAAGATTTTGAAACTGTACAGTGACTACTCTCGCAATGTACAGACCACTTGTCGCGGTCTATACATTGACCGCTAAGGAATAACCAGAAGTGAGTTATTTCTTAACCTCAAAAATAATTTAAGCATTTGCAGAAAATGATGCCTGTTTTTGATGCCATTTGTCTATGGAAAACATATTAAAGCTTGTGCCAGCTACTTTGAATAATTATGAATTATTCTATGAAGTGCTTGAATATAAATCCTTCATACTGCAAACATTTCACTGTGATCCTTGCATCAAAAAAAATTTAGTTCGTAACTTTTTTGGTGTAATTAATGTACGAAAATCGATATGCTGTTCTTTCTGCTTTGCAATGCTCTTTTCAAGATCAGTGATGGTTAATTAACATTATGTGTTATTAAAAGAACTTCCAAAATCTTGAACATCAGAAATTGTAAGTTGAAACGTAATGTTTCATTCATATTTTCGTCATCGGTACTGAAAATCATGTGGAGGAAATTTATCAAGAGTAAAAGACAATTAAATAGAATATTTGCATATTAAAGTGAAAATATAAATTTAAACATATGTAAATAGATATAAATATATAAATTCTTCTATTGGAACTTTCAAATTCAAATAGCTTTAGTTTATGCAATATATTTGAAGGAAAGCTGTTTGAAAACAGAGAGACATGTTGTTATCGTGATTATTCAAGCAAATCCCTCTCTAATTTCGTCAATATCGATTGACATCGTCGAATTGTTCACGTTGTTGAAAAATAATTTGATTATTTTATTTACAAAAATTTGTTAGTTTTTTAAAGGATCAGTACATGCCAAAAAAATATTAACTTGGTCCCGAATAAGTTGATAAAAAATATCAATTTTATGCTTTTCGATTAAATATACATGGTGTAAGGGAAAGTACCTTTGATAATTTAACCAAAGGATCTGAACAGTTTTTTGAATAAAAGGTTTTCTTAAAACATATATCAATGCAACAAGTTCCGTGGAAAATAAATCCGAAAACAGGTTTAATTTTCTTAACTAATTGCAATGTTTATTTTCGTCTCGTTTATTTCGATCTATCGGAATTTAGTTTTTGGTGCATTGGCCTCCTAAAGTATTATTTGAAAATAAATATTTTTAAAGTCATTTACTCCATACGTTTTAGCATAAATTTGGTTTGTTATGTTACAAAAAAAAAAGGAAAACTTACACCTTATTATCGTTTTATGTCAAAGTTTAGAACTAATGTTTCACATTACAAGACGTTTTAAACAATTTACGTCACATTAAGAAACATATAATTAATTGTTTTTTGAATTAAGTGTTTATGTCCCCTAGCTCATTTTCATTCCTTTGTCTGTCATATTTTTGTCTGTGTGAAAAAAAAAAACAGAGAGAAAGAGTGCTTGAACCTTTTGCACATGATTAGAGTAGAATAATTCCTGTTTTAGTGTTTTATGAAACTCCAACTTGTTACGCAACACTTACTTCTGGTAGAAGCCTCTTCAACAAGATGTGAAATTTGTTTTTCGATTTCAGATCCCATTTCTCGCTGCCGTCCTCATTCTTGAAATTTTTAGAACCACATTCAACCCTATTCAACAGTCTTTGAGAAACTTGGACAAATGTCTGCCAGGCTGGAAGTGGCCTATCTGAGTGTAGTTGGTCGTAAATATGCCTAGCCTTTTCAGAATTTTGGCGAGCTTCTCCGTAAATTAGAAGCATACCGTGATATTCGCGCACATAATACATTTTTGGTTTTGTAACATTGTTAAAATAACATTATTTTCTAGGTTGTTGCATAGATATTGGCTGATGTATGACGTGATTCTTAATAAAAAAACAAGTTCATTAGTTTATTTGCAGTTTAGCTTTTCGATTGGTGATTTAGTAACTTCGCAATTTATTTCTCGGAAACCGTTAGATTTTTTAATTTTGTTGTAAAGGACTTTTTACTTTAAAATAATGATGCGAGGAATCGTTGGTTAAATTTATGAAATTGGATAAAATATACTGTAAAAAAACCTGGTTAATATGTTCTGTAAGAAATTAATAATTTTTGTCATCGATTCACCATTAACTATTCACTCATTGTAGTTTGACAACATTTTCCTTTAATGATACGATTTTGAAAATATAATTTTAATATTAATGTAAAATGCAACTTTGTCAACTTCGTAAAGTTCGGCAAATATTTTAATGCGTTCAGTCTAGTCCATAATTACGCATTCTGTTTTTGATGCAGGAAAGTTTTCTTCACATTTTTTGCATTTCAATTAATAAAGAAGTTTCATTTAATTTGGAAACTTCAGATCACAGTCGATAATTGTGCTTATTGATTACCAGTGAATATTTCGTCTTACAAATGATATATATTTATACGGGCATATTATCACCCTTCGCAGCGTATTGTTCAGCGCACAAGTTCACGTACAAATTCAAGTGAACTCATAAGTTGTGAGAAATAAAAATCTGTTGCTCGAGGTCGAGCAGAAAGTTCAGAAACCAGTTGAAGGGATGACGAAAGTTAAGACTATATACATAAGCCTTGTCGGATATAGGCTGTAATTGAACGTAACTCACACCATTCTATGGTGAATGTCTGCAACAGTCGAGCTACACGAAAGTCTCCGTGACCCGGTCCAGATTCTGTATAGGTACCAGGTATGCCTGAAAAGTTGCACAATGGGCCCGTGACGAATATAAAAAATATTATATAATTTATAACGAATTTGACTTATAACAGAGAGTAAATTTAAAAGTAAACTTTAGATGAATCTTGCAGAGCTGTAAATGCAGTGTTGTCATTTAAAGAATAGCGATTAAACACACCAATTTAATATTTGATATTACACGAAGTCATTCACGTTAAGCAAACAATTGGTAAATATTATTTTTCTCCTTTAATTTGGGTTGATCTATCGTCTGACATAGGTTTTTCCTAGAATCTGTTTAGTGATAATCCACAGCTTGCTGCTCATCGTCAAGCAGTTTTATTGAGTATTTCAGATAAGAGTTTACAACGCAATTTGCTTAAAAGTGCATTTATATTAAATCCTTAGGACGAGGTACGTCCATAGCGTGGCCTTGAACCTTAACTGCAGACATTTTGTTTGTCAACTCTCTGCTTATATGGACGAAAGTGAAAACCCTATTCATAATATGTTTAAGTCTGATAAAGCACATATTTACCTTTCGGGTTTTGTATATAATCAAAAATTTCGATATTGGTCTAACAATCATTCTCACCAAATGTACTTGAAATTCTTATAGACTACAAAGATTACAATGTGCTGTATAATTTCATCTTTGAAGAATCGTGATCTTTATATTTTTGAGTATACTAATGAAAATTAATTCTACATTTTATGATCACATGATCGAGATGTTTTTGATGTAGCGATGTTTTTGACATAGCCAGGTTTCGTTTTGTTAATGATTAATGAAATAATGACACTTTATTTCTGCAAGATAGGGTGACTATTCATACTGCTAGAATATTGACAAACGCCGTTGTTTGAATGTTAAATAAAAAAATTAACCCGAATTCCATTATAAAGTAGTAATGATATGCGTTTGAGATTGGAAGATTATTTACAAAGAAATAACTTTCAAACGTTATTTTACAAGTATGTTTTATTTTTCTGTAACATGGTAAATTTGTAATTTCTTAAGCAAATTATTTCGTCTAGCTGTTGCGTTTTTACATCATCTCTTTATAAGAATGTTATAGCTTTGTTATAGCATAATATAATATATAGCAGAATATCAGAAACCGTGAATTTAAGCAAAATAGTAAACAAATTAAACAGAGATGCCATTTAGTAACTTGATAAATCTACAAAAAGTCCAACTTGAAAAATTACCCGCACATCAGATTCTTTATAATTGAAATATTTTCATATATAGTGCTATAATTTACTAAATCATGGTTAATGGTTCAATAAAAACTGGCCATCTGAACAAGCGATAAAAGAACATATTTTTCTGAAGACCGTAGAGACAAATTAGCATTAATTTATTACCTTATAACCGACACTTCCACCTTTTTAATTTTTATAATCGTAATAAATAGATAACCAAGTATTTGATATTTTAAGCCACAAATCCCGTTCCTAACTAAGAAGGCCCGCTAGTATCCTTTCAAAGCCACTATTGCGTTAATAAGGCTAATTAACCGTCTAAACTAATGTAAACAAATTAGTTTGTCACAATGTGTCAAATAGTACTCGTGGAGTGGGGTAAAATATTTAAAAAAGCCCGAAACTGATAATGGCTTCAGTCCGGAAATTGGTCTCAGGAGACGCTAGTTAACGATTGTTGGCGACTGAAGGTTTGGGCAAAAATGTCCCTTATTTTTTGAACATTTTCAATTTTTTTTTGGTATCTGAATAGGGCCTGGACCGTGTAACGAACGGTTTCACACATTGGTATTGTTATGAGGTATTGTTACGAACCACTATAATAATACCACTAGAAATAATCTATAATCCGATATATAAAACGAGTTTGTTGTAAGTGCGCTTCCATTTCTAATGATGCCCATAAAATGCAATCTTCTGTATTGTTTCTACTTCCTAAAAATTGTTTTATATTCTTGATTCCTTTGATGGCGTCATCAACACTAGAGAGCGTTTCTCTCATACGTACTTCTGATTAATTATAAAATATTCTTTGATATTTGATAGTACTACCTTAGACTGCGATACAATTAATACAAAAGACACTTATTTTATGGAAGGAAAAATTAACTTTATGTATTTGGAAAAATGAAAAAAATTAAATTTTTCGACATGAATATAACAGGAAAAATTCATTCCTTATTCCACATTTTCTCATTTAAATATTTCTTAACTTTATGTAAAGAAAATAATCGGATTATATTTTTGAGATGTAGGACCGTAGATTGTTGAAAAAAATTTTTAGGGGCTGTTCTTTGACGAGCCCAATCGATATTGTCGGAAACACAGAGAAAAATTGGTTGAAAATATTTTCGAAAGCCTACGTTATGTATTTATCTCCAGAAAATATTTTTCAAAAAATAATTTTTAGGGTAGACATATTTTATTAAAAGGAGATATTTTCATTTTAATAGATATATTGTACAAAATGTTTAAAGCTTATCATGTAATAGTGAAATCGAACAAATTAATAATTAATAAAAAATATAAAATTAAATTAGTTTTCACAAAAATACTTAATCTAATAAAAAAAAAAACGAATTGAATGCTTACTAATTTATTATCTAACTATAATTGTTAATATATTTTTTTTCCTTTATTTGGGTTTTTCGCCACTATCTAAAACTCAAAAAATATCAAAAATACCTGTTCTTATTTAAAGAAAGAATCACTGGGTAAAAACAAAAAAACCAAACGGAGACAAATTTCTCAGTGATTCTTTTTTGTATTAAATTTGCCTAACGAACAAAATTTTAAAGATATAAAAATGTTATAAAACATTTTACAAACTTTTAACGTTAACGCCCCCCCCCCCCCCCCCCGTTTTCAAAACTAAACTAAAAAATAAATTATATTAATTTGTATTATACAAATTAACGAATGAAAGTAAATATATTTTTTTGTATATGTCAACGATGATACTTATATTGACAACAATAGATTTTCATGACAGTGACATACTACCAAAAAATATATATAGGTAATGTTTACTGATTGTGTATTCAAATATTTTAATTTAAATTTAAATATTTAAATAAGAACAGGTATTTTTGATATTTTTTGAGTTTTAGATAGTGGCGAAAAACCCAAATAAAGGAAAAAAAAAGAAAAAAATATATATGAACACGCCACAATCATTCAGACATTACTTATAATTGTTAATTTTTATATTTTCACGGGCAAAAATGTGTAGTTAATTTTTTTTTATAAAATAGGTGTTTTTTATATTAAGTGTATCGCAGTTCAAATTATCAGTTATCAGTACTATGAAATATAAAAGAATAGTTTTTACTAATCAAAAGTATATTGAGTGAAACACCGTCTAGTGTTGATGATGCCATTAAAGGACTAAAGATTATAAAACAATTTTTAGAAAGTAGAAACAATATAGAAGTTTATTTTTTAGTTTGTTATTATTTTTGTTATTATTATTATTTTTTTGTTATTTTTGTTTTTTATTGTTATTTTGTTTGTTATTATTTTTAGAAATTTATTTATTTAGAAATAGAAGTACGCTTCTATTTCTTATCATTAGAAATAGAAGCGTACTTATAACAAAGCTCATTTTATGTATCGAAAATTCGATATATGTAATTCAGATTTTTTTTTGGGATCGTGTGGTATCATCTATCAAAACAGATCTTACAAAAAAAAGTTTGGATCTGTAATCGAGTAATTATTGCTCAATTTACTACATTGTTGATTTTCTTGAAGAGTGCTTTGTTAGTCGTTAACAGTTAACAGGCGCCCAGGAAACATATACTTTCTTTAAACTTAAATGGTGATGTTAATAATTTTTCAACACTATTTAGTGAATGGTAATATATTTTCGCTATTAATATTATCGTAGTTTTCGACCATTGATTACTGTAATGTAATATAAACTGTTATGTAATGTATAGCAATAAAAGTAATATAAATCAACATATTTTTGACTGCCTTCAACATTTAAATCCTGAATCCAATTTATATTTACTAAAAACAGAATTTTATGATTTACTTGAAACAGATTCATCTGCTTCAGTCGTTTTACTATCATGAAGTTATCGTGGTTATAAAATAATAAAGACAGATACTTGAAACTGTGTGTTTAAAATCACAAAGAACAATTTCTCGTATGAAACCTTAGTAATTTTGCAGTTTCCCATGACTATTTTTAAAAATGGACTGACTGATGGAATCTTTCTGAAATATAAATATGAAAACAAAAATAACTATCTAATATGTACCAGATTAGATGTCAAAAACAGTTCTTGGTGTCGTAGAACCCTATACTACAAAGAAGCTCTGAAAAAATTAATTTATTATTGGCCAAATTTGTTGTACATATACTCTTCGTAAATAACGGCAAACGATGTGGCATTATTTTCCAATCATAAATAGAAATATACAAATTATGAATTAAATAAAATATTTTGAATTCTTCCAACAAAATTCTCAAAATTTAAACTCGTTAAAAAACTACTAATTCACAGCAATAGACAGTTGAAAGAATAACAAGAACAAGCAATTAGCTTAGTTAGTGACCAACGTAGATTTCGTAAAAGGTGCCTAAACCCACCGTCGAACCCACCGTGGCTTAAGAGCGTTTCTTCGTCGGATTTTAAACTCTTGTGTATTGAAATGCAGTACACAAGCCGGCTCTTCTATGGGAGAGTTCTAGAGTTCCAGGTAGTAAACAGGTGATGCTGCATCTTGACATCCGGGTTGCGGGATTTCACGAGATGCCACTTCGCGGTTTAATTTTGTCTTAAGATCAAGTAAAAAGTTGTCATACAGTATTAGTTGTATTTAAATTAGATTCCTTAATTTAAAAAGAAAAATAAGAGGTAAAACAGAACACATGTAATGTAACATGGATATCTTCTTTTCTTCCTCGAATGTGATAACTATCACTATGGACGACAAAAATTATTCAAAATGATTTACGTCTTGAGTTGCTGAAGCAGCTTTTGTATTCTTGACAACATTCATCTTTGCTCATTTGTCTTTTATTATTTCGCTTTGCTTGTCGTTGAGACCGTTCCAATTTTTGTCTTAATCATCTCATTGGATCAGTTACAATTATTTGAACAGGATACCATTTTCTTTTATCTCGGTCGGAGGTCAAAACACAGTGTTCCTTATTGTGGTTTGAAAGTAAATAGTTTATATGGTAAAATTATAGCCAGTGATTAAACATAATTTAAAATTGTCAACGTTCTTCTGCAGCAGCTCTTACAATGTCAAGTAGATCATTAAAAGCAAGTAAAAAATATTTAAGAACAAAATTTTATCGCAAAAATTTTCCATACCAAAGGGCAATTTTTATTTTTTGTTATACAGCTTTATTTTCAAAAGCTAACGGGAAACTCATTTCAAGAGACGATCGAATAAAATAAAATATATTACAATGCTTCAGTAGTATTTCTTAAGATGTGATATATGGTTTGATGTAACAAGTCAGTGGGCTGGAACAAAAGATTTAGGGCTTTGTGACTTATAAACAGAATTATTCATAAAAAGGTTACTGGTTCAATTTCAACGTAACTAGAGCACAGTTTTTGAATGAATGCAGGTATGTTCTAATAGCAGCTTGAAGCGTTCACTTTCCGAAATGTTAAGGCGCTAGCTTTTCTTGTTTGTTCATAATGACATGAAATGTTACATAAATCGACAACAGAGGATTGTTGCGGCATTTTCTTGATTGAAATTCATACTAAATTGAAAATAAATAAAACAAAGTTGTCTAATTTGGAGTTATATTTTTCTCTATAACATAACGGATTCTTTGTCAACCATCCGAAGAAGCTACAGTGTAGCGAAACGCATTATATTTTAGAGAAAAATATAAGTGGATTGTTAGAAAACTTTGTTTTATTTATACAATAAATCGACAAACTCATTTTAACATAAAGCCGAAAAATGCAAAAAAAAGAAAGGCACACAAAAACAAAATTGTTGAAACAAAAGTACCATCCTGAACTGTCCTCCTTATTCGCATCATTTAACCCTGGTTTATTCTGGCTAATTCCAAATCTAAAATTGGTAATCAATAGAAAAATGGGTACCAGTTGGATTTTAAAATTTTCACGACCTCAAAGAGTTTATTTTGTATACAAAATAATCAAAACTGTAAATAAATAAGGTTAGGTATTTTGATTTGCATCAGTCACTAATTCTTCAGAGATGTTTGCTGACGTTTGGGGGTGGTTGAAATGAGCGATATTTCTAATATTACATCGGATAAGGATGTATATGGAAAATCTCTCTTAATTTTTTTTTAATAATAATATGACGATACTGGAAGTGTTATATACCAAACTTTTTTCTTTTTAAGCACCTTGGTTGTTCAGTTTTGCGATCATTTAATTCGTGTTCTTCATCTGGCATTCAATTTAAGTGTTTATTTTAGCATCGCCACGGTTTTCTCATCCAACGTACCATATCTTCGATCTTGAATTATTATCTAATTTCGGTGTTTCATTTTTTGTGTTCCAGCGTGTATTTCCGGTTATTGCTCTTAGTGACCTCATTTCCATTGTTCCCAATAGTCGGTTTGTTATTGACGTGTCTGCTCGGGTCTCGGCTGTGTATATCATAATAGGTCTTACGCACGCTTTACAGATTTTTATTGCATGTTATTGGCATGTTCTTATTTTTCCAAATTATGTCTTTAAGATACCCCGTTATTTTTCATGCTCTGTGACGGATAAGACAACTCTTACTTAGGTAAGATAACTCTTACTTAGACAACCAACACCGTTCTTAGATGTCCATAGTAACATAAATTTAAAATTAGTTCTAAGTAACTGAAAATCATTACTCTCCCTCCCAGCATCTTATTGGCTGAAATTCCCACGTTGAATGCCTTAGTTTCTTGGCAAATATGAGCAGAATTTGCTGTAGGCCATGTCCTGATTTCTATTGTATCTATCAAATGTTTTTGTAAGGTCTATAAAACTGACATAAGTACGGATATTATATTTCAATGCTTTTACGACAATCTGATGGACTATATATACACACATGATATATATACACACATGGATGGATATATATACACACATATATATGATGATCTACAACTTTATCTGTCCTGTCCTGTTTTTTCCATGCCTCTTTATTACAACCATCTCATTTTTAGTCGTCCTTTTTATTTACTTTAATTTTTTATTTATTTTTATATACCTTCATATAAGCGCCAATTTTGGATAACATGGTTCCAGCTATTGTTTTTGGTTGTGTCCTGCGAAATTTCTTTTAAGTCCGGCGGCATGTTCTATTATGTTTATAATTTTGGTTCGTTGTCGTATCCACGTATTTTTTTTGTGGTGTCGTATAGTTATATTGAGTATTTTTCGCTCCATAGATCCCTGTGTCTTTGTCAGATTATCAAGGTTGGACATGGTAAAGTGAAGTTTATGTTTCGCTGACGTTTCGATTGAATCTCGTCCATCATTTTCAAAGCATTTACTCGACGGTGTTTCGACGACAAATGCTGCCTGCCGGACTTCGACTTTCGACTTCCTCAGCCAGGTTTTTTAGTTAGCCCGGAGGCTCCTACTAGTTTACAATGAAATTCAAACCCTAAGATGGGCGCTTTTTTACGTTTGGAGGTCTCTAGCTGACCTTTAACTGCCTGCCGGTCTGTCGTGTCCGGTTTTGTGTACTGGCGGCGCGACGTCATTGGTCGGTTGATTCCGGGCAATGAGAGTTCGTGTTTGGCTACGTGTTTGCGAACGCGTTGTAAGTTGGACGGCTTGCCTTGATGGAGTGATGTCTCGGGCTCTCTGTTGGTTTTACTCGGATGTCCGATAAAATGTGTTTCCAAGCATGTGGTAATTTTTGCCTATCATCTCGGCTGTTTAGGTTGTTGAGCCTTTTTTCTATTTCTAAGGCCTCTTTAATAAATCTGGTGGAGAAATTTCCATTTCTTGCTAAGGTTTTTGTATTCCCAAAATTAATTTTGTGTCCGGTGTTGAGCACATGCTGAGCTAGAGAGAAAGTGGTGGTTTTCTGCTTGATGACACTAATATACTCGTCTCATCTAGCGC
>JARFXV010000953.1:0-215000 GCA_031761425.1 Cosmopolites sordidus | reverse complement strand
GCCCAACTAACTATTTCATCGCTTGCTGATTGTGGTTTTCTAGTTGATGTTTCTATGTTTTGGTCTACTGTTAGAACAATATCGTCAGCAAATGTAGTTGCTATATATATATATATATATATATATATATATATATATATATATATATATATATATATATATATATACATTGTTTCCTGTTAGGGCGAGATCCGAATAAATTAAGGCAACCACAGATCCGGCTGATAGAGTAGTTATATTAAATGTTCCTTTTTGCCCTAGTAAATTTAAACTTGGCCAATTTGTGGGGTTAATAGAGAAGTAAGTTTTAAGTACTTTTTTTTGTACAAGAAATCTATCTTTTAAGATGAGATCTGTTACAACAATATACAAAGACGAGATCTGATCTAATATATTCGTTATCTTATAAATAATATACACACAATACGAGATCCGCCAGTGTTGCCAGATTGAATATGCGATTCCAAGCACCTACAGGTATTACGACTGAAATGAAACTATTTTGTTAATGCAAGCATTAACGAGGCCGATTTTCTGTTCTATAATGTTTAAAAGGGGATATTTATGAATGTTGGAATTATTATATATAAAAAGGTGGATTTTCATAAATAACAAATTTTAATTTAATAGCATTCCTTATTCCTTAATAGACCTAAGAAGTTAATGGTATCATCTTTTTCTATTCCTGCTTTAAATATAATCTTCCGGAGTGTCTTATTAATGTAATTTAAGTATTTTTGTCGATCTGCGTTGTCTCGGGTACCATATATCAAAATATCGCCCATGCACTTAATTTAAAAAAGAATTTTCTGCACTATTAGTATTTAGAAAGATCTCTATTTGAAAATGTTATTGTTGAAGTGAAAGTAAAAATTCTTTCAACTTTAACTTTAATGTAAAGTTTACACTAACGCATAAATTAAAAAGGTGAAGGATTTCATCTGTAATTATCTTACTTAATGTATTAATTGTCAACATTTTTTCATTTAAGTTACTTACTTTTTTCTGTTATAGCTTATATAGAACGTTATTATAGTTTAACTTTGACCAATATATAGTTTTAAGAACTATTTGAACGGGGTTAAACACAAACACAGTTACTTATCAAAACAACTTATATCAAGTTAATTTAATAGATGTTGTTGAAATATTAATTATATTAACTTTTTTAGCCTTATATTTATCTAAAACAATTAACTACGTATTTTGCAATCCATATATGCCATTTCCATCCCTACTTTTTGAATTTGAATAGATTTCTAATCAATTGCTAGTTTATTTCATTATATGCTATATGTTTATTGGGTGTCTTCATGTGATTTTTGAACTTATAGGGTATAATTCGAAGCTCATTTATAGAAGGAACTGTTATTCACAGAAGATTTCTAGTTTGAACTTTGTTAATTATTTGCAGCATTTGACGTCTTTTAATCTTATATCCAGATGAAGCTATGATCTAGAGCCATATGTCAGATGATCACTAAGCAACTTGTAACGGCAAAACTGCCAATAAAACCTTAGGGGTCCGTTACATGAAAAATAACTTGTAATATCGTCCCTTAAAACTTTGTTTAAGTCCCGGTTTATTACAATTTATGCTCCCTCAACTTTATTCAATAATTGATGTGATAAAAGCCGTTATTGACATGATACCCAGCAGTTTCCTCCATTTATTCTTAGGACTACTTTGAAGATTCGGCCTTGTTTTAGTTAGTATGAATGGAACTTAAATTTAAAGAAAACTACTAACGCCATCTATTGAAACAATATGAAAACAATATAATCTGAAAGCTGTAAATCTCTATAAAATAAGACAGCCATCATTAGAATCGATCAACGGATTGTCAAGTTTAGCGTTTAAAGTGACAGTACCTTTTGTCATCTCGTCATCAAAACATGATGGACCAAAGAGCTAATATGAAATTTTGTTTGAATTGATGAAAAAAGTTTATTGTGATGATTGCTTATCCTCTGCAAGTGTATTTGAGTGATATAAGTGATTCCAGAACGGTTGTGATGCTTCAAAAGGCGACTCAAAACCAGACTGACCACAAAACAAAAATCGTGATGAGTTGGTGGAAAAAGTGCGTGAAACGATCGCATACTATGCCCATTTTATTGTGAGGTAGATAATGGAGGAATTAAATACGACCAAATACATGATTCACGAAATATTGACAAAGGGTTTAAATAGAGGGAAAGTCTGTGCTCGACTTGATCCTCACGTCTTAAATGAAGACCAAGAAATTGCTCGCGTTGAACATTGCAAGAATTTTATTGATATAGCCAGAGGGAACTGCACACCCTTGAAATCGATTGTAACTGGGGACGAGACTTGGTGTTTCAAGTATGATCCTCAAGCAAAGCTTCAAAGTGCTACGAGAAAGTCCCCAGGCTCTCCAAAATCGAAAAAATTGTGTATCCAGAAGTCACGAGAGAAGACAATGTTGATCTGTTTTTACGATTCTGAAGGTATTATACTTCGGCAATTTGTTCCACAGAGCCAAAATATAACTGGCAAATCTTATCTGGGTATTATAAAGCGTTTGTGCAAGCGAATCGTTCGAGTGAATACTAAATATCGAGCTCCGGGAAGTTGATTTTTGTTGCGCGATAATGCACCACATAGGACTGTCGCTATTCGTGAATTTTGGCTTCAATATCCTCCGTATTCGCCTGATGTTAGCATTGGGTAAACACGTCCAGCGGTGTATTGATGTGGAAGGCATGTATTTTGAATGAAAAGAAATAATTTTGACAAAATAACTAATTGTTTTTTTTTATTAAAAAGTTGCGTTACTTTTCCGCCATACTGTGTATTCACATTTTAACATTTCAACATTTATTGTTTCTTATTTACAATGGTAAGATATTTGCATAAAAAATAACTAGACATGTTGTAACCACTTGTCAAGGTAAAAATTGTGTCAAAAAATACTTTATAAGCTTTCAAAAATTAGAATCATTTTAAACTTATTCCATAACGGTGTAAAAAACAATATTTTGGATCGTTTAAAAAAATTAAAACATCCTGTGAGATGTAAAAATTGCTGACAATAATACATCGAAACCAATGACGCCATTTCATGTTCTCCAGTTTATTATTTGTGCGATAATATTTAATTTCAAAGATTTGCTTTGATTACCAGTAACGGGTTTCCTTCATCAAATTGACTAATCTCGTCTTGCAAACCTTATATCATCAGTTTTTATGTCATTATTTATAGAGTTATATATTTTGCTATATTGATGATGTTATATTTTTTTATATTTGTATAAAAATGTTTTGCATCGTCCGTTTTCTCAGAAAGCGTCCTAACTGACAAAAATTTGGGATATATTTATAGATCTTATTGTTTTATAACCCTATGTCTTATAATCTATGCAATATATACCACACTTTCCTCGACCTAGTTGCAAAAGCAAAATTAGCTGGTCATTTACAAATCAGTTAAATCACTTCGTGACAAAGGCAATCTGTTCATGTAATATATCGGTCAATAAGTTCGCGGTTTGACATATATGTTAGATGGTCAGTGGTCGATTATGCTAACCTTCAAACGCATGTATCAAAATATCATAACAATCTGTCTACTAGTTTCTGACTTGTCACTTTTGTTATTTTCAAAAGAATGAAAAAAATAATTTCGCGTGTTGATAAAGCATTTCTTTTTGATGAAGAAAAACAATGACTTAATAAACATTACCCGGACTCTGATCTGGAAAATCAACCATAATTTATTGATATGCTGAATTCAAACGTGACCGTACAGACACCGATGACGCTCTGGACGTCCAAATGAGGTGGTTACACCATCAGAAAAAATCACAAAATTATTTCGCAAAACCGTAAATTAAAACTACAAGAGATAGCTGATAAGAAGATATTGAAAGGAAGTGTTTACACCATTTTGCATGAACTGTTGGGAATGCGTAAATTACTGTCAAAGTGGTTTCCGCGTTTACTCATAGCGGACCAAAAACAACCATGTATTAATCATTCTGAGCAATGTTTGGAGCTGTTTAAACGAAATAAAAATAATGCTTTTATGCGGTATGAGACAATGATATGATATTGTTGATCGATTATCTCGAGAAAGGTAAAACCAGCGAATATTACCTATTGTAATTGGTGCGTTTGAAAAACGGGATGCAATCAAAAAGGCTCCAAATGAATAAAAAAAGTACTGTTACAACAAGACAATGCACCGTATCATAAATCGTTGGCTATGAGGGCTAAATTGCATGAATTGCACTTCGAATTGCTTCCTCATCCAGCGTGTTCTAAAGATTAGGCTCCGGCGATGTAAAAAAAATGTTCGATAAGAAGACATTTCGCTCCAATGAACAGGTAATTGCAGAAACTGAAGGATATTTTGAAGGTAAAGAGAAAGGCAAAGTATTAAAAAAGATGTAGAAATGTTAGAAATGCGTTGGAATTATGGTATTGCACTTCAAGGAAAATATATTAATGAATAAAGTCGAAATTGCAAAAAAGTGTGTTTTATTTGTCAGACCGTGGATTTATTGACATATGTGTTACTTGTATTTTAGTTATCAACTACAAAAGATTTGTTCAAAGTGTATTTATTTAATTCAAATAACCAGTTATTTGATTTAAATAAATACACTTTGAATACACTGCGGGTTTGGAACCTTTGGCGTTACACTAACAAACTTTTATTACAAAAATTTTTTCACACTACACCAAAACACTAAAGAATCAGTTCCGATGACCGTGAAGCCATTGAAGAATACACTGCGGGTTTGAAACCTTTGGCGTTAGTGTTTTGGTGTATTGTGAAAAAAAATTTGTAATAAAAGTTTGTTAAATACACTTTGAACTAATATTTTGTATTTTTTTACTATTGTGAGTTCAATATAATAATCGGCTTTACAAACTGACGAGAAACACATTTTATTACTGTTTATAGCATATACTATTTATAGTATTTACAAGCACTACACAATAATAAAATAAACAAATAATAAAAATAAAATAAACAATTTTTCAAGACCAATTCTAAAACATAAATATAAGAGTACCAAAACTGCAACGTAAGCTTTGTCACATAAGAATTTATATTGGCTGTGTTGCGCGATTATCGGATCTCGTCTTTGTTAATAATCAGACACCTGTTTACAAATGATGTTGGCGCGACCTATAACGATATACTAAAACCTCAATAGTATAAAAGACATAAAAAATGTGAAATTTGAGCTCCAACAAAAAATTCGTCAGAAATCGTTTTAGGACGCACTGATTCGAATGGTAACTATATACTCGCGAAAAATGATGAGGTCCGATTTAGGATATCTCCTTTAAAAAAGGATCTAGGCTTAAGCGCGGTATTACAAAAATGGATCTCGCCTCCTAGGGAACCTATATAAATATATATATATATATATATATATATATATATATATATATAATATATATATATATATATATATATATATATATATATATATATATATATACCAAGGCAATCCTGGAGTGGATACCACTTGATCGCAAACGTCCGCGAAGAAGACCGAAAGCACGATGGATTGATGACATCGTTAAGTATATTGGACCCGAGTGGCAGAGGAAAGCCCAGGACCGTGAAGGTGGGAAGCATGCTGAAGAGGCCTTCATTCTGCAGTGGATCGATACGGGCTGATGATGATGATGATGATATATATATATATATATATATATATATATATATATATATATATATATATATATATATATATATATATATATATATATATTGTGACCTTTTATTTTCTATTTTGAAACAAAATAAAAAATATATAGATCACAGTGACGGCAGCTGTTCGCATGATGCACCGGAAAGAAGGTCCAGGACAGAATGAAGCCACGACAAAAGTTGAACGCCACCCGGTTACTTCATATATCGGAAAAGACCCTGGAACCGGTCTATCTTAAATAAAACGGTTACTAGAATTTTACGCATATATATATATATATATATATATATATATATATATATATATATATATATATATATATATATATATATATATATATATATATATATATATTAAAAGCACACTCAAAAAAGAACGACACAAAGCACACAAAAAAGGGAATAACTAAAACTATCAAACAAAAGACACGGAAAGGTTTAGGGAAGGTGGTTCTCCAAACCTTACCGTGAAAGAAATCAAAAATCAAATAAACAGATCTGAATTACACCAGCTGGTCTCTATGTCCCTATACTTACAAATTAGAGGTTATTTCCTCTATTCTGACAATACTAAAAAGAAAAATATATAACGCTACGGTAACCAAGAATGGTCAGACGGCAAATAGATACAAAATATAAGGTGATAACGTGACCATTATCAGTATAAGAAATTATGAAAAAAATGTATTTGTGAAAAATTAATGGTAACTGCAATCCTTAACGGTACGTGAAAATATAATAAAAAAAGTGTTTATCTGGCCTTATTACCTGATGTTGTCTTTCCTTGCCTATCCGGTACTGGGTGTCCAAAAACACTGAGTACGACTGCGGGCAGTTCGGTATCCCTGCGGGAGTCCCGAAATAATCTCGATCTGACCAACCGGTTACTGTGCCATGTGGCCCCAAAAAGGTGTAAGGTTTCCACGATGGTCGGGCTCTGTAATAGGTGGTCGTTCAATGGCCTGATGTCTGTTGATAGGATTCTCTGCTGCCGGGTCGTAAAACCCAACGTGACTTGGCCAGCAAACCTACGTACCTCGATCGGAAGGGTAAGGCGCGAAAACGTCCGCTCACCTGGAGATTTGGAGTTAGACTGTCTTGCCTTTCCCAAACGATACCGGAGCTCTTTCAGTTAAGAATTTGTCCGAAATAAACCTACCAGTGGTGATCAACAATTTACGAATGCTACCTGTAGCGATCAAGAATTTGTGAACGCTACATTACCTCCCTCCAAAAAGAAAATTAAAGACTGCGAGAGGAGGCTTTAATTTTGATCGGTCCATATCGGAGATTACCCTGAAGCGTATCCCTATGGAATGGAACACTGGAACACTGGAACAGTGGTAAGGAAATACCCAATCTATCCCAAAAGAAAATACCAAAAAAAAGGAAATATCCTCTTGTATACCAAATACGAAAAGAGAATATAGATACAACGTACGCACTCTAAAGTACATACTAAACGATATTCAAAATACAACACTAAATAAATTTCGGAAGATAACTCATCTACCCAGAAAGTCATCCAGGAACCCAAGGCTATGACTTAACAGTCGTCATGCTGATCAAGCTGGTTAGATCATAACGGCTAGGTGGGTACGACGGTAACTTAGTTGGCATTGCGTGCCTTTACCGAAAACTGAAAGGAAAGACAACTCGTTTACCAACCTCAGCTGAACAACACAACACTCGCAGCCACGTCTCCAGACCTCCCTTAAAACGATCTGAGAGCAAGTGAACTTCCAAAAGGTGGAAAACACGTAACAATAACCCCTATATCCACCACAATAAGGAAGTGAAATATAGTTTTCACCAAACTAAAATTTACAAAAAAACTCAAACGAAATTAAATGATAATCTACAAGGTGAACCGTAAAACAGACACTGCCATAGGCCTTCCAGAACGCACTCTGAGGGAGCTGAGACGCCACCCAGTAGTGACACCCAATTACGAGGCGAAGTCGCAACCAGATGATCACCCCCCGTAGTGTGTCCTTCCCTGAGAATTGTCCAAGGACTGTATCCCGAAATCCTAGGGCACCCGTCCTAAAACGGCCCTTAAAAATGGAAAAATACTCAGTGATCTACACTGAAAAAAAAAATTCTAAAGCCTGCATGATAGTGAACTAAGATGCGAGGTAAAATAAAGAAAACCGACATAGTCGAGTCTAGAAATAGGACTGAGAGAATACGAGCAGCGGAATAAGCAATTACGAGCCCTTGCGAAACACAGAAGCGTGGTTGTCACTAGGTTTAGTCTTGATAACTTTCGCGTATCACACATCCCTATGTGTGTCACAGTAAGTAGGTCAAATTCGGTAGGTCATAATTGGTGCGGACTTCTAAACCAGAAAACCAAACAAGCTTGTCGCTGAGACAAAATAACGCAATTCCCTCGTAACATTCAATCGTACCTATTTAAAATTTAGACAAGGAAAAATCTATTGGCTGAAGGCTACAGTTGTTGGTTATGAGAAAGGCTTAAAATCTAAGCATAAATTCATTTATATTTGCCTAAATCCTTCCCACGGCTTGCGCCAAACTAGCTAACGAAAGGTAGTACCAACATATTCACCATCAAATCCGGGCCAAAAGCCAACGACACCGAATGGAAGCGCTATTAATCCTAAGGTTACGAGTCCAATTGCCACTCGGGCTTAGCGGAACCTAAGGCAGAAAGCACTACCAAAGGTCAAAAAAACTTTGCTGTGGCGGATCACGCCAACGCAAAACGTAACGCAGCCTCGCTGCGAGGAGCTCGCAGGAACAACTATAGATTCACTTCCCAAGCGAATACAAGTGAGTTAACTAAAGTCTGCGACACCAAACGGAAACGCTATCTAATCCTAAGGTTATGAGTCTCAAATGCTACTTGAGCTCGGCAGAACCAAAGGCGGACAGCTTTGTCAAGTGTCAACCAACGAAAACGATACCGTGGTGAATCACACAAACACGGAACGTAACGCAAATCACCGCGAAAAATCGCAGATATAGTCTCACGATTTACTACTCAAGTAAATCTACACAATCTGGCTACGGCCAGCGACACGGTATGGAAATGCTATCAGGTCCTAAGGTTACGAGTTCAATCGACAACTCGAGCACAACGGAACCAAAGAGAGACAGCACGGCCATGTGTCAATCAAAGAAAATGTCTCCGTGGCAATTCACGCCAACGCGAAACTTAATGCGGAACGACCGCGAACAATTCGCACAGCCAATTCATGACTTACTTCCCAAGTAAATCCAACCTGGGTAAGTAAAACTTGCGACACCGAACTGAAACGCTAGCTGTTCCCAAGGTTACGAGCTCAATCGCCTCTCTGGCACAACGGAACCAAAGGCAGACATCACGTCCAGTGTCGACAAAACAAAAACTTTTCCCTGGCAATTTATGCCAACGCGAAACTTCTACCGAACGTAACTTGGCTAAAGCCAGCGACATGCAATGGAAATGCCATCCGATCCTAAGGTTACGAGGTAAATCGCCGCACGGGCACAGCGGAACCAAAGGTGGACAACACTGCCATATGTCGACAAAACGAAGTAAGGCCCTTACTTCACTTAAACAAAACCTAGATTTACTCTCCAAATAATTCTAGACAAACTCAAAATGGAGGAACAAAGATTTCTCCTCTCAAATAAGATGCGTCTAGCGCTGGTCTAGTCTGGAAAAGTACAAAAAGGAAAAGAAAAAGAAAAGTGAAAAGTGACGTTTCCAAAAAAATAACTAAAAAGGCTGAGCGAGGCTGTACCTAAAAACTGCCAGCTCAGAACAAAAAATAAATCAAAAACGTCACTGAGTGTAACTATGGTCAACTCTGTGAACATCGGAAGAGTCTACACAGGGTAATAAATCTTTAACATGCCATTTCCCTGCACGTGACCCATCCATATTTTATAGTTCGTAAAGTAAAGGAGACAACTTCTTAAAAACAAAGGAAAGAATGTGTTTGGGGCTAAGTTTCGATGCGAACATATCGGGAGCACTCGACAACTTCTTGTTAGGACGCCAAACTCTATCACCCACTTTAAAACTTACATCCCGTTTCCGGAGGTTATAGGATTTTGAATTCCTCTCATATGCGGAGTGAAGTTTCCGACGCACTTCAACAAACAAATCACGAAACTCTTTCAAGTTCTCGGCATAAGTGCCCCTGTCACCTGGTACGACTTCAACAGATTGGTCCGGGAAAGGGGAGTTATAATATTCTCCAAATAAGGGAACATGCTTTCCGAACATCAGGTATGACGGGGGGAAACCGGTTACTTCATGGATCGCGGTATTTATGGCTTGTCTGATTTCCGGAATATACAAATCCCAGTCCTCGTGTCTATCTATGTAACACCTGATAGCTGTCGTAATGGTTTTATTATTACGTTCCACGAAGTTACACTGAGGAGAATAAAACGGGGTGAACCATTACTTAACTTTATACCTGTCACATAATTCCTTCATACCCTTGCTCTTGAAATTCGGAGCGTTATCACAAATCAGGATTTGGGGAACTCCAACCGAAAGGAATATGTGATTCTCTATATGGTTCATGACCGCTGGGCATTTGGCATTTCTCAATGGAAAAATGAACGTGTACTTAGAAAACCAATCCGCGGCTACCAATAACCATTTGTTACCCTTTCTGGAACGAGGAAAAGGGCCTATAAAATCTAACGAAATGATTTGACCAGGTCGGTCAACTACCTTCTCCTTACCCATAATACCAATCTTACTTAAGTTTGAGTGTTTCTGAGCGCCACACACCAAACACCT
The DNA here is from genome assembly GCA_031761425.1 of Cosmopolites sordidus. Taxonomy (NCBI): domain Eukaryota; kingdom Metazoa; phylum Arthropoda; class Insecta; order Coleoptera; family Curculionidae; genus Cosmopolites; species Cosmopolites sordidus. The sequence continues at coordinate 204,533 of JARFXV010000953.1, read as the reverse complement.
TCTTACAAATCTCAAAATATCTGACCTCATCTTAGGCCAATAATACATCTCCTGTACTCGGAATAAGGTTTCCCGAAAACCAAAATGGCCACTAGTGGGAGGAATATGACACGACTGGATAATTTTCGCTCTCTGAGGTTTAGGAACCAAGGTTTTCCACTCTCGAATATTAAAAGTATGATTCTGCTTTCAAGGAATGAATTTCTGAATATATATATATATATATATATATATATATATATATATATATATATATATATATATATATATATATATATATATTAAAAACACACTCAAAAAAGAACGACACAAAGCACACAAAAAAGGGAATAACTAAAACTATCAAACAAAAGACACGGAAAGGTTTAGGGAAGTTGGTTCTCCAAACCTTACCGTGAAAGAAATCAAAAATCAAATAAACAGATCTGACTTACACCAGCTGGTCTCTACGTCCCTATACTTACAAATTAGAGGTTATTTCCTCTATTCTGACAATAGTAAAAAGATAAATATATAACGTTACGGTAACCAAGAATGGTCAGACGGCAAATAGATACAAAATATAAGGTGATAACGTGACCATTATCAGTATAAGAAATTATGGTAAAAATCCATTTGTGAAAAATAAATGGTAACTACAATCCTTAACGGTACGTGAAAATATAATAAAAAAAAAGTGTTTATCTGGCCTTATTTCCTGATGTTGTTTATCCTTTCGGGATCCCCCGAAATAATCTCGATCTGACCAACCAGAATGTGTCTGAAATATACCTACCAGTAGTGATCAACAATTACGAATGATACCTGTAGTGATCAAGAATTTGTGAACGCTACAATATATATATATATATATATATATATATATATATATATATATATATATATATATATATATATATATATATATATATATATATATATATATATTGTGTGTGTGTGTGTGTGGGTCGATTGAAATCGATGAGACCTACATTGAAAGTGAACACAAATTTCCACGTGATTTTATCTATAAAAAACGACACACGTCAATTTAAAAAAAAACATTTTAGAGAGGAAAATACGAAGTAATACCATTAATTTTTTCTTAACTTTTAACCCACTAAAAAGTTATGATCGAATTGAAGAGACGACATTCAAACAAAGGAAATTCTTTATATTTTGTGACATTGCTCCTGTTAAAGTAAAAACAAGTCGATTGATTGATAGGTTTCTAACGATGGTGATATTGAAAAGAAAATAAAGGCTTTTTTGGATCTTTAAGTTTTAGTCGATAACAAAAGTCATGTATTCTTGCGTAAATGTAATCGTGCGTTAAATCGAATTCGTTTCTCTTTTGTATTTTTCGCTGGTTAGAGAACGGTAAGAATGCTACTAGAGGTTTAATTATAATGTTGCACATGCTATTTGAGGCTCTTTTGATTTAACCTGTTTGTATAAAATTTATATATTAAAATATACGTGCGATAAATGATAGAAGGTTTTCTTTGGAACTTGCTATATAATTAACTTCATTAATATAAACTCAATAATGACCTAATGGAGTTAAGTCCTGGTTTTCCTTGCGTTTTAGGGTAAAGTGTCATGTGAAAAATAGTACTTTTAAAAGCAATTAACATTTATAAATAATGTTGATTTTCTTCACGGGTCAATAATTTTTATCACAGTCCAATATATTTCACGGTTTTGCTATTTCGCGTTAAGAGTATCCTTTTGAATAGTTGATAATATTTGAATCAAAATGATAATTTCTGGTTGTGCTGCTGAAACTAAGCAACACAATATTTAATTTTTTAGAATAAACCTAAGTAATTTTAAGTAAGTAAAGTCTAAAAGTTGTGTAAATAAAGTAATGGAACTGGGGGCGATCTGGCTACACTGTTGGCCTCCCGTTTCCAGGGTAGACACCCCAATATATTAAAATGAACGAAAACAATTTCGACTGACGGATCAAGTTTTGTTTGGGACTTGGGTACAGTGCGATATATTTTTTTTAACTTTAGCAGGCCTATGTGAATAAAGTTTTGTCAAGGACCCAAATCTTAGGGTCGTTTAACGCATTCTTAGAAGGTCGAACCTTGACTGAAGATGAACCTCGCAGCAAAGTTATTGAAATATAGGTTATTGAAATCGAATTTTATAATCGAATAATATCATCGAAACCTTAGTCAACAAATTAATAGTTTTACTTCAAGGGTTTTACTAACAATTTCGTAATTCTCCATCAAGCATTTGATCTGCGATGATGAACAACTATAGGTCGTCAACTTCATTCTTGGCCTTATATTTCATCGACTGCAGAACATATTCGAATCATTTTTTTTGTACAGTTAGCTTACAGCTTAACAGTTAGCTTAAAGCGCCATCTTTCAGCTTCAAATCTATGTATAATATACGGGCCTACTATGAACATTTACTACATTTTTCATCTCTCTTTAATCACGATTTTACTCCACAATTTCTTTCACTTTGTCGATGTTTTTGCCAGCCTTTAATAACTTTTAAAGGTTGACTAGAATGAGGAGAGTCGTCAGCCACTTTACGTCATTCTTTGAATGCATTGTACCACTGGTATGCTTGTGTTTTTCGCAGTGTGTTTGCAAAGTCGCAATTATGGCAAGTGTTTTCCGCACCAAACCAAAGACATATTGTAAATCATTCTTGAATTATTGATACGTATTATGTGTAGGTTCCAAAAAGAGAAGTGTCTTAAAAACATTCAAGGAATCTTTGGGCCGCGCATAAATTCATTGTACCGGTACGAAGTACTGATGATAAGAACACAATCACTACCATAGAGGGTATAATAGTCACATGGAAGGAGCATTTCGAAAACTTGCTGAACGAAAAATCAAAGACTGATAAAAAAGTCTTGGAGCTCATCCCTTAAAGTCCTATAGTTATGAACATGGACGAATAGGCTATCATGGGCGAGGTAGAAATGGGAATCCGGAAGCTAAAAATTAATAAAACTACAAGCATGGATGATATACCGATGGAGATACACAAAGCTGGTGGCAATAAATATACCACTAGCAAATAGGGATAAAGAGACGGCTGATGTTGTAAATAGTCTACTACTGAAAGAAGTAGCATGCTTTCAGTCTTTAGGAAGTCAGAAAGTAGAGGTTATATATAAAATAAAGTGTGAATGGTCCATCACTAAAAGGAGCAACATTCTTTCCGTCTTTAGGAAGTCAGAAAGTAAAGGTTATATATAAAATAAAGTGTGCTGTTAATAATTTTAGACGTCTAATAAGAAGAGTTTTCAGTAACCGATACTTAAAGGAACACACTAAAATCAGTGTTTACAATGCTATAATAATTCCCACCCTTCTGTATGGAGCTGAATCATGGGTTTTATATTGGAAGCAAATCAAATATCGTGAGAGATGTTATCAAGGCTGCCTCCGGAAAATCTTGAGCATAAAATGGCAAGACTATCGGATCAATGTGGAGGCACTTGAACGAGCCAGCAGTTTGAGCATAGAACTCCAGATCATGAAAGCTCAACTGAGATGGTTAGGTCATTGTCAGAGGGTGCAGGATACTAGAATACCGAAGCAGATCCTCTTTGGTTAATTAAAGAACAAGAACCGAAATCTGGGATGTCCAAAAAGAAGATATAAAGACGCAATTAAAAATCTTTCACCCTTTCTCCACGTGGGGCCACCAATCGCCTTCGCCGAACTGTCAACCATGCGACGTCACGTGTCTCTCGGGATCGGTTTCTAGCCTTTAAGCCGAGCTCTAGACGAACGCAAGGAAATCAGTTCGGAGAGACGATCGGGGCCAGACCAGATTAACTGGCCATTTTAATGACGGGTCGTGATCGCACACAACTCACGCCATCATACTGCTCGTAGCAGTCAGGACTGCTCGTAACATTCTGCCTGGAACCTCGGGTATAGTACCAGGTATGCCCACAAGGTAGCGTAACGGAACCGTGGAGGGAAATATTACAGAAATCTTTCACCCTTTCTCCACGTGGTGCCAACGATCGCCTTCGCCGAACTGTCATATATATATATATATATATATATATATATATATATATATATATATATATATATATATATATATATATATATCCTATATATATAAATATATATATATATATATATATATATATATATATATATATATATATATATATATATATATATATATATATATATATATCCTTATATATATCCTATATATTGATATTGCAAGCTATATATTGATATTGCAATTATATCCTTTATATTGCAAGCGCCTACCCCTCCTTTACAATCTCGAGTTCAGATTTTCTCTCTCGAGATCTTTCTGCTCTTCGAGTAGCAAATTTGCGGAAATTTAAAATGGTTTTTAGTGAAAAAGGTGAAAAGGATTTATACCAGTAAGCATGTTGTAATCATTTCAGCTAAAAGTATGATTTTGACATTTAGGAAATCTACTCATTTCGGAAGGATTAAAACTGGTTATCTAACTTTTATAATTAATATGTGCTAAACGGCGTGGCTGAAGCAGATCCGTCAAATCCACATTCTATTTTAATATCTATGATGCTTAACTTTTCTTAGATGGCTCTTGATGTTTTGTCAGAACTTTGTAATGGATATACATATTAGACTGGGCCAAAAAAATGGACTATTTTTTAATGGATACCGAAAATATACTTTGTGATGACAAAAAAAAACATTATTGTTAAAAACATTATTAAGAAGTGTATCATCGCGACTAAGCAATCGCATCTTTCGTCCAAAACTCCTAAACCACCAATTTGAAAAATTTGAGCAATATACGTTCTTGAAGGGAATTGAACTCTCTACAAAAAATGTCTCATCATAAATTTACGTCAAATAATCCGTTTCAATGTAATCGTGCCTTGAACATTGATGAACGTATCAGTATTTGAAAAAATACAAGGTATCTTCACATTTTTCGTTAAATTTACTCCATCCAAATTATTTTTTTCAAGGTTAAAGTTGAATTTAAAGTTCTTCGTCTTTATTTGCGTTAGACCTCATTTTTTTTACTTGATTAAATAATTTAAGGCTTAATATTGAAAATTCTTTTTTTTTTAAGTACAATGACTAAAATTTTTCAAAGTTCATATTTTATTTAAATTTAATTTTGCTTAAAGAGTTGTTTATCTAGGAAAATTCATTTCAAGCATTTATCTTTGATATTATATACTTTTATATGTATATAAAAATCTAATTATAAATTAGACATAAATAGTATTAATGGAGTTTCTCAGAAAAATCATTGCGTGTTAATTTATCATTCATATTTTATAAAAGAAAAGATCATAAATCTCTAATTACTAACAAACAATAGCGAACTACCAAGAGCGAATTTCCAACAACAATACACATTCTTAAGTATATTGTATTTTTTCAAATATTGATTGGTTCATTAGTTACAAAATTTCAAATTTGAAAAGTAAAATTTCAAAAACAGATCAATGTTCAAGGCATGATTATATGGAAACGACTTGTTTGACGTAAATTTAATGAGACTTTTTTGTAGAGAGTTTAATTTCCTTCATGAGTGTGTATTGCTCAAATTGTGTATTTCAAATTGATGGTTTAGGAACTGTGGACAAAAGATGCGATTGCTATTAAAAACCTGATGGTCACTTCTTAAGTATCTTATCATCATTTCTTAAGTATTAGGGGCTCTAACTTTCATAATATTTTTTTTTTGTCATCACAAATAATATTTTTGGTATACCTTTAAAAAAAAATTTGGATTTTTTGTCCCATTCTAATACATATGAACATATATACTTTGTAATGGATATAATATAAGGAAATTCATACCTTCCGATCTATTGTTTTTTTCTGTTTTCACCTATACTATATATATAAATATATATATATATATATATATATATATATATATATATATATATATATATATATATATATATATATATATATATATATCCTTATATATATCCTATATATTGATATTGCAAGCTATATATTGATATTGCAATTATATCCTTTATATTGCAAGCGCCTACCCCTCCTTTACAATCTCGAGTTCAGATTTTCTCTCTCGAGATCTTTCTGCTCTTCGAGTAGCAAATTTGCGGAAATTTAAAATGGTTTTTAGTGAAAAAGGTGAAAAGGATTTATACCAGTAAGCATGTTGTAATCATTTCAGCTAAAAGTATGATTTTGACATTTAGGAAATCTACTCATTTCGGAAGGATTAAAACTGGTTATCTAACTTTTATAATTAATATGTGCTAAACGGCGTGGCTGAAGCAGATCCGTCAAATCCACATTCTATTTTAATATCTATGATGCTTAACTTTTCTTAGATGGCTCTTGATGTTTTGTCAGAACTTTGTAATGGATATACATATTAGACTGGGCCAAAAAAATGGACTATTTTTTAATGGATACCGAAAATATACTTTGTGATGACAAAAAAAAACATTATTGTTAAAAACATTATTAAGAAGTGTATCATCGCGACTAAGCAATCGCATCTTTCGTCCAAAACTCCTAAACCACCAATTTGAAAAATTTGAGCAATATACGTTCTTGAAGGGAATTGAACTCTCTACAAAAAATGTCTCATCATAAATTTACGTCAAATAATCCGTTTCAATGTAATCGTGCCTTGAACATTGATGAACGTATCAGTATTTGAAAAAATACAAGGTATCTTCACATTTTTCGTTAAATTTACTCCATCCAAATTATTTTTTTCAAGGTTAAAGTTGAATTTAAAGTTCTTCGTCTTTATTTGCGTTAGACCTCATTTTTTTTACTTGATTAAATAATTTAAGGCTTAATATTGAAAATTCTTTTTTTTTTAAGTACAATGACTAAAATTTTTCAAAGTTCATATTTTATTTAAATTTAATTTTGCTTAAAGAGTTGTTTATCTAGGAAAATTCATTTCAAGCATTTATCTTTGATATTATATACTTTTATATGTATATAAAAATCTAATTATAAATTAGACATAAATAGTATTAATGGAGTTTCTCAGAAAAATCATTGCGTGTTAATTTATCATTCATATTTTATAAAAGAAAAGATCATAAATCTCTAATTACTAACAAACAATAGCGAACTACCAAGAGCGAATTTCCAACAACAATACACATTCTTAAGTATATTGTATTTTTTCAAATATTGATTGGTTCATTAGTTACAAAATTTCAAATTTGAAAAGTAAAATTTCAAAAACAGATCAATGTTCAAGGCATGATTATATGGAAACGACTTGTTTGACGTAAATTTAATGAGACTTTTTTGTAGAGAGTTTAATTTCCTTCATGAGTGTGTATTGCTCAAATTGTGTATTTCAAATTGATGGTTTAGGAACTGTGGACAAAAGATGCGATTGCTATTAAAAACCTGATGGTCACTTCTTAAGTATCTTATCATCATTTCTTAAGTATTAGGGGCTCTAACTTTCATAATATTTTTTTTTTGTCATCACAAATAATATTTTTGGTATACCTTTAAAAAAAAATTTGGATTTTTTGTCCCATTCTAATACATATGAACATATATACTTTGTAATGGATATAATATAAGGAAATTCATACCTTCCGATCTATTGTTTTTTTCTGTTTTCACCTATACCGATTTTATTTTTAAAAACCAACTATTAAAGATATCTGCATCAACTGACGATGTTATGCTCCAGAAAAATAATTGGACCATCTTGTTTAAATAGCTGTTGTGAATTTTAAAAAGATGAGAGAATGTTGAATAAAGTGGGTTTATTATAGGTGACGTTCTCCTTCGTTTCCAATCCAAACAAGCCAGATGAAGGAATGGGAAGCCGAGAAAAAGAGAATGGTGAAAAAAAACGAAAAAAAACGTTTATTGAAATCGGCGTATAATGGAAAGGAGGGATGGAACGAGTTCACACAGCCAGCTTTGAAATTGAAAAGGTTTTGTTTGCTACATTGCGTCTTAAATTAAAATTGTCGAAAAAGATTTAATTCCCCTTTTGACGAAAATTTAAATAATGTGCTACCGTTGTTCAAAAAAGCTTCTCTATATTGCAGGGAGGATTATAGGATTTTTAAAAACAGATTATCTAGAAAATCAATCATATTTTTAATTACTCAAACTTTTTAAATCATTTTTAATCAAAAAAGTAACCGCGTTGAATAAAAGTGTTGATTTTTTTTTCGGTAATTAGATATTAGACAGAAAATAATTATACAAATAGAACTACGTGTAGTAGAGCTTAGAATTTACTACCATATTTTTATTTTCACATGTTCGTTGTTTGGCAAATCAAGCGATCGTTTTATCCATTGTTGAGATTGCCGATTTCATTGTGCGGGCTCGTTGTTATATTATCGGACTAATATTATTTAGTAAGTTGTTAACCAGAATGGTCGTATATTAAATCGCATCATCATATCTATTTTTACGGATTTCGTAAGGTCTTTTTTTACACTTTTCACTCAAACAAAAAAGGATTGTCCAATAATAGTACCAGAACTTTAAAATGAGCCACACTAAGAGCTAAAAGTAATAATTCAGTAATTTTTTATTATATAGGATTTCCCAATAAGAGAAATAGGATTTGAATTTGAAAAAAAAAATATAATGTAGCCGAAAATGGTGCTCATTGTTCTTAATAGATATTATATTTTATAGCATTTATGATTTAAGCAAAATATCGTTCAAGTGACCACCTCGGCTTTTCTTGACTGGTTGATCAGATTGGCCCAATTTTCGATGACTCAGTGGAAACATATTGGGTGGTATGGCGAATATGGTTGCTCGAATGTTGGCTTCAAGTTCATTAAAAGACTTTAAAGGCCTAAAAGGTCTAAAAGGTTTGTTAGTGTAAACCTGCGATTTAATATAGCCCCAAATAAAATAGTGTAAAGATGTTAAATTATAAGATTTTGGTGACCAGTTGCAAGTTGCAAGAATGCGTGAAATTATAGGATCTCCGAATTGATTGCTCAATAAGTCCATCGTAATGCGTGCTCTATGGCAAGTTGCGTCAAAAAATAGTTTATCTGCATCAATTTCGACAATTTTCCGAAAGACATTATCGGATAACAGGGCACGATAGCGTTCGCCATTCACAGTGACGGTCCGTCCTTGAGCGTTCTTGAAAAAATACGGCCCGATAATATCATTGTACCATAATCCACACCAAATAGTGACTCCTTCGGGATGTAATGGGGCCTGAATCACCTGTAGATTTGACTCACCACCAATAACGACAATTTTCGTCGTCTAGAACGTCGTTTAACCAAAAATGAGCTTCATCGGTGAAGATGATTTTGCGATGAAAATTCTAATGGTTTTCCATTGCTTTCAATGCCCAATCTGCGAACTCCCGACGTAATCGATGGTCAGTTGGCTTAAGTTCTTTTGCCGGTACAATCTTGTATGGATATAAACCGAGATCCAAATGCAAAATAAGCGAGGTAGTCATCCTGGATAAAACCAACTCTTGAGAAGGGCGCGGAGCAGACACATTATCGTTCTCGGCAACACTTTCACGATCAGCCGCGATATTTTCTTCGCTACGGCCACTACGAAGACTAAACTCACGTTCAAACTCATCAATTATACTGCGGTTGGCTTGATAAGAAGGAGCAGAATGACGACCGTGTTTTGAACGAAATGCTCTTTGAGTAGCAACAAAACTTCTCCAATTTTGATAAAATGTTTGGACAATTTTCAAACATTGTGGCAACGAAAACTTATTCACAGTAAAATGGCAAACCTTATTGCGAACAATTGACAGCAAATATCAAGAATTGGATATCAAATATGGCCGCCATTAGCTGTCAAAATCCTATCGTCCCGATTGGAAAACATGTTATTAAAGAACAAATAGTGGCATAATGTTTTGAAAATAATGCGGTTCAAATGTTCCCCTTAATAAAAATAAGTTGATCAGTTTTTATACAATGAAAAGTATGATACATTTAACTGAATTTTACTCTGAGAGAAATGTATTTATTTTGGATAGTTTTGAAAGTGTGGGAAAGTGTGATAGTTGCGAAAACATATCTGTGTATGTGCGGGTTTTATAGCTTTTTTAAAAACAAAATAATAAATAAATAAACTGATCAAAAACTTCGAATTAGCTTGCCAACAATATTTTTAATTTTTTAATTAGTAAAAAACTTGCAAAAATAATAAAATAATAAAATGCCAAATCAATTTCCAGTATAATAAGTCAAAATAAGCTTTTCTAATAACTGATACTATTTTTTCTATTTCTAATACGACTTGTCGAACCACGTAAAATAGTCCTCTGTTTCGGCGATGCTCTCTTCATTTGTCAATTATTTTCCAACCTTACATTTCTTCATATTTTGAAAGAGAAAGATGTCAGAGAAGGCCAAATCTGCCTATATATATTTAATAATATAAAAATATGAAATAATGAGGAATGAGGGAAATAAAATGAGGAATGAGGGAAGAGGAGTATAGTATAATACTCTCTTATGAACGACCTTCCGTTTTCCAAATAACTGATAAAAATAACGCATTGCGAATCCCAGAAAACAGTGGCCATGTCCTTTAGAGGCCATGGAAGCGTCTTCGCCTTCATTAGAGCACGTTCTCCGAATAAAATTCACTATTTTAACCGTTTTTTTTTGGTGTGTAATGATGAATCTACGTTTTATTAGTAGTCACAAATCGTCGCTGAAACTCCTTCTAATTGCAATTGCGATTTATTACAAAGCCGAACACAAAAAGAAAGTAACTACAAGGAAGATCGTGAAGATCGTGGTATTTTTTACTTTAATACATTTTTGAGAGGCATGTCTATACCCAGATTTTTAAACTTAAAAATATATAGGACCGTTATAAGATCAACAGTAAAGTTTGGAAGCTCTAATAATGGGAACATTGGAAAATAAATATTTTGGTGATATAGATAGAGCACCTAAGAGGTACCTGAACATAATTCGTAACAACGTAATTTGGGAGGTAAGAAAAGAAGAAGACTAAAAGCGAGATGGAGAAAATTGTTAATCAAGTCAATGGCATACAGAGCCTTTAATTTTAAATATATATATATATATATATATATATATATATATATATATATATATATATATATATATATATATATATATATATATATATATATCTATTGTCTGCATAACTACAAATTGTGTTAACTATACAAAGCAGATGCGCTTCGTGTTGTTTTAATGGAAAAATGTCAAAATAGCGCAAACATGCTAAATAAGGAATTTCATATCAATCTCGTATATAAAATATTAGATGATGAATTTAAATTTAGTCGTATCTTTGGAGAGAGCGTTCAAGAGTTGGAAATTATTAAGTATGTGTTGTTAAGATTTTATAGGGCAGACGACTGATGAAAAGCCGTAAGATAATGAAATCTGTAAATACACTGACTGAAATTCTGACTTTTGAAATTTTAACTGAGTAATTATGTATGAATAAACTTTGTGCAAGATGGGCCGCATTTATTTTCACTGAAACTGAAAAAAAAAATCCCAGTAATGTCTGGCTAGTTTGAACAATAATAAAACCCATTGCTTATGTCATTTTATAACTATGAATGAGCCATGGATCTATTGCTATATAGCGAATACAAAGCAGTAGTTAAGGAAATTGTTACAAGCCTGTCGAATTATATTAAGGAAGGAAAAGGAAACAATTCCACCCACAGGAAGATACATGGCATCAGCTATTTGAGATCTAAAACAAATACTGAAGTATCGTTTTCTTGGGAAAGAATAAACGATAATCGAAATATATCATGCATAACTGCAATAACACGTTTGTAAAAAAGCTCTAGTTTGAAGAAAATAAATACTATTTTTCATTAGGATAATGAAATGGAATCAGGATATCTGATGGCATTATAGAATTCTAATCATTTATTTTTCAAATCTTATAGGGATCATCTGCTTGTCAAAATTCATAATAATTCGTAATTCCGTAAATTCGGCGTAAATGGTGAGAATTCCCTAATTGGGGTTTTCAACAATTTTTTTTGTCATAAATGGTCATATATAAGTTTTTTTTCCTTATAATTAATAAGTTGTATCAAATTGAAAATACATTTTAAAACCTAGTACCGATGACGCGCCGACTGTCCCTGAAAAAACCTGATCGCGCGACCTCACAATGTTAGAAAACATTAAAAGGAACGTCAATATCGGGCCAGCTCGGAACAATTTGGAAGTTACACCAAAATTTACTTTCGCGTCCTTTCCAAAAAGACGTTCGGAATGAATCGGAGTCCCGGGCAAATAAAACAATGTATCGATCTTAATTATTGTTCTATAGATCTAACTTTTTTTTAAGTTTTTGTTTGCTAGCGATTTGAAAATATACTTGCTTTTAATTGTTATTTAGGCTTTCGGTGCTGTTTTGGACTCAAAGGCAAGTTCAGAATGAAAGATTGAAATTTATTTAAGATTCCTTTTGTTTTTTACATTAGTCTTTATAACTTTTATTTATGATATTTAATTCATGTAGGGAAAGCAAATTAACATGCCAAATTTGAAGGAAGGAATATTCCTGCGCATCCGCAAAGAATCCACATGTATCAACACAACCGAGAGTAGTAACAATGAGAAAGCTCTACAGGATCGTCTATTTTGTATGATACGAATAATAATATTCAAGGAAGCGCGAATAGATAACGTATAAAATTCGACTACCAATTTGAAAGATAATCGTATACGAAAAGTCTTATACTTGAAAATGAAAGTTTTACAGGATAATCTAATTTGTAGATAGTCGAGAAGTATAGAAATTTGTGTGATCAGTTAGATGAACATCAACTAGTTAAATTAAGGACTATTATAACTTAGATGATAAAGCAGTTTTGTTTGGAATCAAAACAAACATCTAAAGTAGTATGCAAAAAAAAGAAAAATAGAGAAGCTCACTTACTACCCAAACAAAAAATAAAGAAAATGGTATATTTCTATTCTAAATAAAACAAAACGGTTAAAATTTTCAGTGTTTTTCAAGATTTTTGTACATTTCATCTATCGATTGAACTTATTCATTTGATAGGGTATGTTTAAACATAGGTTAGAAATTTATTACAGGCAGTGGGGACTAATTGTAGGTTGACGGCGCTTCCAGAATATGTTGTGGTACATGACGGTTTTCTAGTGGATAAGCCTTAACAGCAGTCCCACAGTTCGACTATAAAGTTTTCCACTCAAAATAAAAATGATTTAGGTGCCTTATTTGGGAAATCTCTGTCTAGTCATGCATTAGAGTTAGTTAGCAGCTGGATATATTAGCAAATATTATTAAATTAAGAGTTTAATGTAGTGGTTTGTAAAACATGTAAGACCAAAAATCATCATCGTTTTAAAAATAATGAAAATATTAATTAAAGCAATAATGTAGGATTGATATATATTTTTTGAAAATATTGTTAATTGAGTTTAGTGTGGTGGTTTGAAGAATCGGCGTGGTTTTAACAGTATTGCAAACTTTAATGAAAACAATCAAACTATTATAAAAACAAATATGTATAAATTTCGGGTAGTGATTGTTTTTATTCTAAATTGATTATTAATGTAGTTTACATATTACAATCTACTCTAATATATTATCCATATTATTCTAGTTGAGGGAAGTTTTATAATATGTATTTAACAGTGAATTTTTTTATTGAAATAAAATTAGTGATTTAAACACTATGTGTGTCTTCAGTTTTTCTAATTATGTTTTATATTATTTTTTGCTCAAAAAATAATTACAAAACAAGAAAATATCTTGATATTTTCAATTGAAATGGATATTTAACCAAACCAAACCAATATTTACCTTTTATTTAAGTATTTTACAAATATGTCAATGCATACGTCATTCTGTCAAAAAACTACCGGGAATTGATCATTTGAAAAGCCCGCTTAAAGGGATTCTCAAAATTCTTTTTATCGCTAAGTTGGCAGAACTGTCCTCTGAGCGGGGTTTAAACGTCATCTGTCATTTAGTTTTTTTTACAATGCTCAATTTTGTCAGTTTATTTAAAGTGTGTTTTGTGATTTTTACAATGGATAAAAACATCGAACAAAGAATTTGTTTTAAATTTTGCATTGCAAATGGAATTTTGTCTCGTACATATGAGTGGTATAGTGCATTCAAAAGCGGTTGAGATGTGGTGGAAGATTTGCCTCGCTCTGGTCGGCCATCAACGTTGTTCACTGAAGTTAACATCGCTAAAGTGAACGAAATGGTGACTGAAAATCGTCATTTAAGTTTGAGAGAGCCGCTGATCTTTCTGTGTCTCACGAATCAATTCGTAGCATTTTAAGCGATTGTTTGGGCATGAAATGCGTTGCCGCTCGAGTAGTGCTGAAAGGCCTGAATTTTCTTCAAAAACTCAGTCGAGTAAAGGTCGCTAAAGAGATGCTAAATCGAGTCAATTCAAACGAGTCAAATCGATCTCACATTAATAAAAGGCATTGTAACTGGTGATGAGACATGGGTTGGGTGCCTTCCAACTGAGTTGAAATCGAAAAAATCACGTCAAAGTCGATCAAAAGTCAAGGAGTTGTTGACTGCTTTCTTTGATTATCGTGGTGTTGTGCACTCGGAATTCTTGGCAGAAGGTCAGATGGTAAATAAAGAATATCATCTGAGCGTTATGCGGCATTTGATAGAGTAATTCGTCGAAAAAGGTCAGATTTGGGGAAAGAAAACTTTTAGATTTTGCATCACGATAACGCACCATCTCACAAGGCTACCATTGTGAATACATCCCTGGCCAAAAACTCAACAAACTCCATCGGTCAACCACCGTATTCACCTGATATGGCTCCGGCCGGCTTCTTTCTCTTTCTAAAACTCAAATTACCGCTTCGAGGCACCCGTTTTCAGTTGATAGAATACATAAAAGAGAATTCGCGGTGAGAACTGACGTCGATTTCGGAAAATGCGTTTAAAAAATGTTTTGACAATTGGATTATTCGTTGTCATAAGTGTATTATTTTGGAAGGGGCTTACTTTGAAGGTGATACAATAAATTTGAATAAATAATAAATATTTTGTGTTTTATTGACCAATTCCCGGTACTTTTTTGATAGAATGTAACTCCAAAATATTAAATACCGTTTTTTAATCTTGCTGTTATTAGTTTGGTTGAAATTCCTAATTTTAATAGGGTGGAATGACAGATTAAATCCTGTTGGATTTATTGGTTTTATTTTAAATTTTATAAATTTTAAAACAACTTTTTCGAATCGATAATCAATATTATTTATTATAAAATTTTAAAATAATGTAAAAAATTAATAATTATTATAACTTCGCATTGTTCTTGGGCCTCTGATGCGTCGCCTATTCTTTGAATTTGTAAGTATTTGAAATTGCTTGAACAAACTACATGTCGTCTTATGACGCGTAGGGCGATTGGGACATTTTCGGCTAAATTCACGTTGAAATTGCAATAAATTAATTTTTGAAATGTAAATTACAACAATTTCACTGCATTTTTTCAGCGTATGTCTATTAATAATTAAACTTGCCAGTCTGTACTATACGGCAAGTAATTCTAAACTGTTACAAATATCACGAAAAAAAATAAAATGGAACTAAAACAAAATGGTTGCATAATACTTGCCTTACCCTTTATTTCACAGACCTTCAGGAAATTATGAGAGATTATATCAATAAATAAAATCAGCAGCAGGATAAAGATTTTTGAATGGTTTCGCGCATCATTAGCAAATAAATTTGAGGTGTCAACATGAAATTCTTATAATATACCTGTAATGAAGCGCGAACTTTGTGATTATAAATATTTTTAAAAATATTTTACAAATGATTTAATCCTCAAATGTTTCTTGAAGTCCAACAATACAAATCAGCATTCCGTGAAATTAATTTTTGTTTTATTTTTGTCTCTGTGGAAATAAAAAAACACATATTTCTTAAAAATCCCAAGAGCATTTTCAATCTATTAGAGATCATAATAAAGTGGGTATATTATAGATGGCATTTTCCTCCGCTGAAGTTCAAACAAACCAACTGAGGAAAGCGAAAAAAAGTGAACGGAAAACGGAAAAAGAAATATTGAAATTGGCGTATAATGGAAAGAAGGAAGGGAATGAGTTCACACTGCCAAGTTCGAAATTGAAAAGGTTTTGTTTGCTACATTTCGCTCTAAATTAAAATTGTCGAAAGTGATTTAGAGCAGCTCCTGAAGAAAATTGAAATAAAGCCGTGGTTGAATAATGGTTATAATTTTTTTAAAGTTGATTTGGTTTTTAATTATATTTTTAATTGGATACTAAAGTTTAAAACAATCTATAATTAAATATTGTTCCACCGTATAAATTCTACTGAACGTCTATTTGATTTGGTTAATTTTTAGATACACATTTCAAATTTAAAATAACGGAAGTATACGCGGGGCAGAGAGAAGAGTCAGATAGTTTTTAAATGCAATATTGTTTTTTTCTGATCGAAAATCGATTTATTTTTAATGCAATCTCCTTTTAATTCGATATATTATTATATATTTATTAAATTTCAAATCACCCACACGCCCACATTAGATATGGGAGAAATGAAAAATTTTGTATTCGACAATGACTATAATATATGTATTAGTAATTTAAGACTTGTTAAAAGTGTAAATAATAATACGGTTTTGAATGCCTATGAAAGTATTCAACTAGAAAAATGTAAGAAAACCACGAACTGGGAAAAAGAGCTGTTAAGGAGTCAGTCAACTTCTTCAATTATTGTGTAATGCTTAGCATGGTTCATGATTTTTACATGCTTCCTTAGGTACGGTTGTCATATAAATAGGACATAGTTTAGTTTTAGAATTAGACTGAATTATCTCCTGATATTGCTAACATGATTAGCGAAACGTGCGTCGGGAAGCTTAAAAAAGTGATTTGGTGTTTAGTGGTAAATCCCTTCCACTTTAGTGTTTTAAATCTAAGGTTCCAATAAAATAATTGATATATAACTTCAACATGATTATTTTTATGACTTGCAAATAGTACAACTTGTAAAATAGTTCTGTTTTTTGGCTATTTCCATTTGATTTAAATTTCTTTAGAGTGAGCTATTTCTTTATTCTTTTCTTATTAACTTTTTGTGAAATAATGAACAAATAGTTGATGAAGATAAAGCCTTGTTCATCACCAGCTCACAAAAATAATAGCCATTACATTTCCGGTAATAGCTATTATGTTAGTGATAATAGATAATATCTGAATCTTCGTTTTCTTTCAGATGCGTTCTCGGCGCGGCGGATAAAATCCATGATTTTAATTGACCTCTGTCTGTTTCTAGTAACTAATTATGTATCAACAAAGTTTCGTCAATAGTAACAAATCACCGCAGAAATTCCTTCGTATTGCGCTTATACAGGGTTATCCATTTTGTGGATCGGAAAATATAGTCCTGTATTTTGACAACTGTCTAACTTAAATGTCATCCAAAGTGTGATTTGTTTAGTTTAAGGTTTGCAATTTTACAATATAGATTGTTTAACCACCGTACAATCCATTAGAATTGTTAATAGTTTTTATAAAAATATTGATTCTGTCGTAGCCACGTTTCGCGCCTTACGAGCAGAATGTGATCGTCATAATAGTCCTTCTGAGCGCACAATTTCCCACACAGTGAAGAAAATTAAAAATACTGGGTCTGTTACGAATGTGGTAAGATATGTGTACCAACATATTACTCGCTCGATAGAGATTATCGCTGTTGTTAGTGAAAGTGTTGTTGAAGACCCAAATTTATTGATTCCTCAGCGTTCACAGTCTGTAGGCTTGTCTTTCGGCACATTATGGAGTATTTTGCACTTGGTCTTGCATTTTCATCGGTACAAAGTTCAACTCACGTAAGAATTGAAGTTCGTCGACCATGGAATATGCCGAGCATACACCGATTAGGTGCTTAAACATCCACCTGATTTTTCGATGATATTCTTGTTTATCGATGAGGCTCATTTCTTGCTCGGCGGATACGTAAATAAGCAAAATTGCTGTATATGGGGCTCTGAAAACTCACAAGTTATTGTGGAGACCCCATTGCATTCGCAAAAGGTGACTATTTGGTGCGCGTTATGGTCTGGTGGTGTCATCGGCCCGTACTTCGAAAAAGAAGAAGGAGTGACTGTTAACGTCAATTCTGAGAGCTACAGCCGTATGATAACCGCTTATGTTTGGCCATAAATAGAAGATTTCGATCTGAGCGTTATGTGGTTCCAACAAGACTGCGCTGCAAGCCATACAACACGACCAATTTTGAGTTTATTGCGCGAAAAGTTCTCAGCCCATGTAATTTCGAGATTTGGTAATGTCAATTGGCCGCCGAGATCATGCGATTTGATGCCGTTGGACTTTTTTTGTGGGCTACACGAAATATTGTGTTTATGTAGACAATCATCAAAGTCTTGAGCAGGTGAAGACCAACATTCGTCAAGTCATGGCCAAGATACCAGCCGAAATGTGCGGAAAGGCATCGAAAATTGCTTCAAAAGGATTGGGTTGTGTAAACGGTCACATGGTGGATACTAAAATAATATTATATTCTACACCGAATGGAAAAGTTCAAACAATAAAATTTTAAAAAATCACCGAAATCTTAATTTTTTGTGTTCTTTTTTAATTTTACTTTCCGACGCACAAAATGGATAACCCTTTACATGTCTAAACAACACTGTGAAGTGATTACTCGATTCTCTCGAGCGTCAGCCGTGCTGATTCGACCACTTAGAAACCCAATAAATTACTTATGAACCATGAAATGTTAAGGAGAACAACCCCCAAAATCTTTTTTTAGCTTTCCTTTGGTTTGCGTAATGGTTTCCACGAAAAAATAGTGTTTAATAAACTAAATAATAATAACATCGCTTCTCTCCATGATAGCCAAAATAATAAATGTATCTGCTTTCGGATACTGTTAAATCAAAAATAAATATCTTATTGGCTTGCAATTCATGGAGAGTTACTAGAATGGAAGTTAGTTTTTAGAAATACAATCGCCTTGGTGATCGCACCGCCATCTATCGGAAAGTATCTGACATTTAATTCTATCCCCCAATAGCTAATTGTTTACCGAATTCAAGACAAGCTTAAAATTAACTTTGCTGGTTTGAATTAAGGCTGCGTCTAAAATCGTGTTTTGTAATGCAACATTATTGTATGGAAATTAATGCAACTTTTACTCCATTTACTCTGGCTAGACTGTACGTTGAATAATCCAATTATCTCTACGTTAAATGACCTACATTTCGTCGGTCCCACGTCCTGTTTTTAACATAGTTAATTTGGTTTTTGAATATTGGCGTGGACAGCCTTTCGTTATTATTTAATTTATACCATAATTTTTTAATTATTCAGCAGTTTAATAGACCGTTCACACCATTTACACTTTTTTTGTGTATTTTATCAATAACAGATAATTTACGAAATTAAAGTATCATTCATTTGTTGTACTTTGGTAATACATAATAAAATTTTATATAAAGGATTAATTGAGGAAGTGGTTACAGAAGGTCTTTCTGTTGGGTTGGAAAATATTAATATTATTTAATATAAATATGTATTATGAAAAATTGCATGGTGGGCTCGTGGAGTATATTAAAAATATTGAAAAAATAAGACAAATTTTCCCGTGAGTTTTGTGACGCCTCTGACTATATATAAAGGCTTACAATATAATTTTATATATTAAAACCCACCTTGCTATGAACGTAGAGTAGAGTCTAGTAAAAAATCTTATACTGTTATGTTTGACATATTGAAAATTGTAAAATCATAATTTTGATAATTAAATTGTTTTTAAAAAGTTAATTTGAGTATCCCGTAAGTTAAGTTTGTATTAACAATTTACTGGAATTTCAAAAAAAATCGGTTTTCGATAAATACAGTCTTCAGAGTGGTTGTTCGAAATTCAAGACACCCTTTCCATCGTAGAACTGTAGACCAGCCAAAAAACGATTCCACAGGAAATTGGGATACACAGCACCTAATTTTGCAAGCACGTTGGCCTGGGGAGGACAAAAATTGCATATCCAGTCACCATCCTTAAAGTCAAGAGATGCTTAAGTTGGTCACCAAGTGCAATGGAATGAATAATATTGAAGATTTATTAAAAAAAAAACTAAACGCTAAGAATTAAACCTTTAAGAGACTCTAATAACGGAACTCATACACAAATTAATATTAAGAATCAAAAAATGGAATTTAAACCAGAATATTGAAATAGTGTGCCAACATTCGATGGCAATCCTAATGATTTAAATCGATATCTTACAACATTTCAATGCTTAATCGATCATTTTTATAAAATCAATGAACCTAACTGTTTTCAAAATGTATTTCTTTTAAACTGTCTAATAGGTAAATTAACTAGCAATGTTAAAATAGTAATTAACATTCATAGCGTTTCTATTTGGGATAACGTAAAAAAAGTTTTATATCGAAATTTTGCCGATCAGCGGGACGCGGTTTGTTTGAATAAAAATTTGGTAATGATGAAACAATTACCCAATGAAAGCTCAATCAATTTTACGATAAAATTTTACATATTTTAAATTTATTGTGCTCTTACGTAGATATTCATGAAATAATAGATAGTGCCAAAATTGTAAAACGTAACCTATACAACAATTTAGCCTTAAAGACTTTACTTTTATGCTTGAGAGAGTCTTTAAGTAGAACGATTTGCTGCATGCTACCAAAAGATCTCCCCACACTTTTACAGTTAGTAACACAAGAACATAATATAAGATATTTCCAAACTTTCCCAAAGGTTACTCCAAAACCCCTGTATGTAGCCCAAGACCGCATTTTATTAATTTTTAAGCACAATTTTCTTCTAATAGGAACCCGTTCAGTTCGTTTAATTCTCATACTCCCCATAATGCATTTCAAATTAGGTCAAGTTTTCCATTTCAACCCTGTTTTACATCTCAATTCAGTTTTCCATCTCAATCCAGTTTTCCATCTCAATCCAGTTTTCCATCTCAATAAAGTTTTCCATCTCAACCGATACAATTTAAACAACATTTTAACAAAAATCCCAATCGATTTCCGACAAACTCTCAAGTTTTTAAGAGGCCTAATCAAGTAAATGTATTCAGACCGAAT
This sequence comes from Cosmopolites sordidus, assembly GCA_031761425.1. NCBI lineage: Eukaryota > Metazoa > Arthropoda > Insecta > Coleoptera > Curculionidae > Cosmopolites > Cosmopolites sordidus. The sequence goes on along the minus strand of JARFXV010000953.1, from coordinate 183,448 downwards.
CAAAATAACCAACCCTTGCCTAAATCAGTTCCTATGAGCGTATCTACAGGACAGTCAAGTAATATCAGACCAAGTTTTCCGAGTACTTCGAATCCACCTCCTCCAAAATTCGTATTCGCAGAACTACATAATGCAGAAACAGACGAAACTGATCAGAATAATTATGTAGAAGAATAGCAGTCAGAAAACTGTTTCGATTTTAATAGCAAAGGTGAACATACTGAACAATATTATAATGAGAATTTTTCTGAGGAATCTGCACCAGAAAATGAAAATGTTTAATATACTCTTCTAAACAACAATAAACCTTAACACTCCTAATAATTTTATTAAATAATAATAATTCTAGTGAATTAGCATATGTAACCTTTTCTAAACACAACTTAAAATTTCTGATTGATTCAGGGTCTACTGAATTCTTTATAGATCCTAATGTTGCATAAATTTTATTTCAATTATATTATTAATGACCCAATTATAGTTACAATATTTCAGCAATTTTCTTATTACAACAATATTTCAGCAATTTTCTCATAAATACAGTTTTTCTATGCCTTCCTTGAAAATCTTTAATTTACCGCAAAGCAAAATTTAAAATTCTATTTATTCAAATTTCACAATGTGTTCGACGGACTTATCAGTTTAGATAACTTGAAACTTCTTCAAACTAACCTGAATTTTGATACGGTACATTTAACTAATTGTCCCGTATCAAAATTCTACAAAATAAAATATATTTAAAATTAAATATAAAATTATAAAATAAAAATTCTACAAAACAAAAACAGAAATGAATTCTATATCACCTCGTCGTGAACAAGTTGTAAAAATTCCGACAAGCAGTAGAAACGGTGAGGTTATCATTCCTTATCAGAAAATGCAGAGTTGTGAAATACCATCTTCTTTAACTATCTCTAAGGATGGATGTGCTTTAACAACTGTTATAAATAATACCACCAACTCAGTCGTTTTAGATTTCTCTGAATCCATTGACAAATTTAATAGACAGGAAATTAAATGTTTTGAATTAAATAAGTTTGACGAGTCAAACATTTCTAAATTCGATCCTTCCATTGTTAGAACAGATCACTTAAATACTGAAGGAAAAGCTAAAATTATTAGTCTTTGAAAGGAATTTTCTGACATATTTTATGACGAAAATATGCCATTAACCTTCAGAAATAAGATCAAACATCATATCAGAACAACATATGAGATACCGATTTACAAAACGAAAGATGTCTTGTATATCTTGACGATATTATAATATTCTCATCATCACTGCAGGAACATCTTAAGGTTAAAAGCAGTATTCACACGTTTGCACGAATCTAACTCCAAATTATAACCTGACAAAAGCGAATTTCTTAGACGCGAAGTAGCTTATTCAGGACACATTGTAACATCAAACGGAGTAAAGCCAAACCCGGATAAAATTCATGCAATTCTAAATTTTCCACTTCCAAAAACGACAAAACAAATCAAAGGATTCTTAGGATTATTGGGATATTATCGCAGATTCATAAACAACTTTGCGAAAATCACTAAGCCGTTGATTAAATGCCTCAAAAAAGGAGCAAAGATAGAACATAATGCAAAATTTTTAGAATGTTTCCAATATTGTAAAAACATTTTAAACAATGAGTCTATCCTTCAGTATCCTGGTTTTTCAAAAGAGTTCAATTTAATAACAGATGCGAGTAACGTTGCGTTAGGTGTCGTATTGTCTCAAGACCCGATTGGCCAGGATTTACCAATAGCATATGCTTCCCGAACGCTTAACGATTCCGAATTAAATTATTCTACTACTGAAGAACAATGCCTATGCTAAGTTTGGGTAACTAAACATTTTTGCCTGTATCTGTATGGTCGAAAATTTAATATCGCTATAGATAATAAGCCTTTACAGTGGTTATTTTCACTTAAAGATCCAAGTAGTAAGTTATTACAATAGCGGATTAAATTAGACGAATTTAACTATAAAATGATTTATAAAAAGGGCAAGTTAAATACCAACGCGGACGCTCTTTCCAGAATCGAACCACATGTAAAGGATGTCGATGAAAAATCTATTCTTAAAGAACTTGAAGACGAAATAAATTTTCAAAAGAACGCCAACGATGAGAAATGTCCAGACAATATTTCGACACTGGTTCAGATAGATGATGAAAATCATCAAATTCAATTCGTCAAATTTCATTCCTCAAATTCCAGTTGACAATCTTACAACGCATTCTAATAATGAACAAGATCCAATAGTAGGTGTTCCCATACTCGAAATAGCTGTAAATTATGGAGCAAATCAAATCGTATTCTCCAAAGTTCGGCATAGCCCTGCAGAAGCTAAAATTATTATTTCGTTTGAGAAAAAGCGAAGATTTTTAGTACACATTTCAGAAAACAATTTTGAAACTGATAGTCTAAGTTTTATAAAGGAAAATATTATTTCGGACAAAACATATTTCTTATATTTTAAATCATCAGAAATGTGTAAACCTTCCTGCGAAATTGTAAGAAAATATTTTAGATGGCCATCGATTAAATTTAAATAATGCCTAACCAAATTGATAGATGTTACCGAAAAAGAGGTAATATTAGAAGAAATTAGAAACTATCACGAAAGTAAAACATACCATAGAGGACTCGACAAAACCGAATCAAGAATTAAGGCATATCAAGAGATCCATTCAAACGTATATTAGTCAATGCGAAATCTGCCAACGAAGTAACTACGAAAGTCATCCGATCAATATAAAAATGAACGTTACTCCAACAGCAGTACAACCCTTTGAAATCATCTATATGGATACTTATACTTTAGAACAATCAAAATTCCTTACTTTAATAGACAGCTTTTGAAAGTACGCCCAAGCATATCCATTAGGATCTTTAGCAGCTGCAGAAATAGTTGAGAATGTAATAAATTTCTTTTCACATCATGATATTCCAAAGAAGATACTTACTGACAATGGAATGAAATTTAAGAATACCACGTCATTAAACTTTTACAATTACATAGCTCACCCAACCATCCACAATCGAACGATTACATTCAACTTTATGTGAACACATGATGTTATTAAACAATCAAAATGTCGGAGCATCATCTATCCAACAGAAAATGAAATATGCTATACTAGCATATAATAATTCAATACATTCAGTAACTAAATTAAAACCCATTGATATAATTAGCAGTAATGTTAGCTCAAACGATCCATTTAATTTGGACATAGACCAAATACTACTGATAAATTATATTAATGAGCATAAAGAAAAATCAAATTACTTTCTTCAAAATTAAATGAAAAACTATTAGAAAGCAAAGAAAAAATAATCGGAAAAGTCAATGAAAACCGTAGTGACCCTGACATATTCTAACCAGAACAAAATGTTTACATTAAAAAACACGCAAAACAAAAATTGACCGACAAATTCTCCAAGCCAACTCAAATAAAATCCGTTTAACCTAAAAGAAAAACTATATCATCAAATTCCAAAGAAAAAGTCTATATGTAATATTAAACGATCGCTAAGAAACAGATATAGTTTCAATAATTTTACAACCAAGGTTAACGTCCACTCTTATCTTTCAGCACATTACATTCATCACCGCACTCGACGATCAGGAAAAAGTTAACGTAAGGAAATTAGACGGCAATCTCGGATTAATGCCAGTGAACCTAGTCAATGCAAAAATAAAGCAGTATACTTACACATTAATTATTTTTTTATGATTTTAATCCCATACTATTTGAAATGAATAAATTACACACAAATGTAAAAATAATTACCGATTTAATAATAACACACAAAGATTATCACGTAGACGCAAATAACTATTTAAAGTAATTTCGGGCAACATCGATACGCCAGATGGAGAACGATATGAAAAATTGATTCGCAATTTGCATAGTTAAAAAAAAATTGAAACAGAATTCTCTTTCGTTAACAGTGATCGAGTAGTTTAATTCAACCATCCGACAAATAAATCAAAACGAAAATTTTTGGAATCTAAATTAAACCAAATAGCATCAATTGTTGAATCAGAAACACATGTACGAAATTTTATGTATATTAAATATTTTTTAAATAAGTTTTTTAATATTTATGAAGTAATAAATTCAGTTTTGCAAATTAAAAATTGTACACCCAAGTATAATTAATTCAGAAGATCTATTGAATGAATTGAAATTCGTTTAAACCGACTTGGATGAAACTATATGCCTTTAGAAGTTAGGTTAGAAAATATTCTTTTATTTGAAAAGGTAATTGATGTTGAATGTTTTATGTCAGATAAAAAATCACCTATATATTACATTTTCCAATAACACTTCCAAATTTATTTATGCCTTATAAGAGTCTTTTCAAGGTAATTTTACCACAAAATAAACATTTGATCAAAGATAAATTGCACTACATATTTATTGATTAACCTTGTAAAGAAATCATGACAAATATTGTCATAATTTATGGGAATTTAAGATAAATTGAAGCTAATAGCCCATGTGAAGTCCAGCTTTTGACTTTATTTAACTTCTCGATGCGCGTTTTGCTAACCATCTTAGAATCATCTTCGAGTTTAGTGTTTCACACCGAAGGTTCGAAGAGAATTGACCAATTTGTTTTGAATTATTTAAGCGATTTCATAAACTCGCTTTTAAAAAGTATAATTTTTACCTGAAAACGGGTCTTGTAATGAAGAATATGTTTTTCCATATATTCTATTATATTCTTTTTTTAGTTCGAAATTGTTCAATTATGGTCTTGTTCGTTATTTCGGTGCATTTTTCATTATTTTCTCCTACATAAAATCTTGATTGAATCAATCTTGATGATTTAAGCTATCCGAGTTTTCTATTGTATTTTCTGGTATCCTGTTCTATATTTCCTTCTTATATTTTTTCTTGTTTATAAGAAATTTCTTCCTATTCTGTGTTGAACTGAAATTTCTATTTATTAGCTTCTTTCATCATTTTTATTTTATTTTATATTAAAGAACAAATAATGGAATTAAGTTTTAAAAATAATGTCGTTCAAATGTTCTCCTCGGGTTATGCACTATCCTTGAAACAATTTGTTTACCAGAGCGCTATTTTTACAGGTGAGAATACAAGATTAGCGTTTTAAAAATTATTGTACCTTGTTCAAAAACTAAATTGTATCATACTAAATTGTATAAATATAACAAGGTTGCCTAATTTTCACTTATATTTTTTGCTTAAATATAATGCGTTTTGCCAACATTCTATTAAATTCAGTTTGTTACTAGAATGTTTGAAAATAAACCGTCATAAATAGACAAATGTCCTTCCTAACAACCATATAGACTTCAACCTTTCTCTGCTATTAAATATGTCGAAAAAACAGCTTGAATAAGGGTTCTGGAAATTTCCAGAAAAAAAACATGTAAAATTACTTGATTATTATAGTACCTACTACTTGTCACAATACAATTTTATTCTTTGTCAACCATCCGAAAAAGCTGCAGGGTAGCGAAACGCGTTATGTTTTAGAGAAAAATAAGCGGAAATGAGACAACTACGTACAAACACATTCATCGTTCGAGGTTATGGTATTAGACATTACATTAAGAATTAAAAAGATTAAAATTACCTCATTACATGATTTTTTTACACAACTGAAGGGCTCAGGACGTTCTGAAGTTGAATCACTTTTTCCTTCGAATTGAAGTGAAGCAATTTACGTATCTTTGTTAATAACATCAGTCAGTTGCAATCGACCATCAACACGTTCACAAATTTTTGACGATATTCGTGACAAGGCTTTGGAAAACTAATAAAGTAATAAATACTGCGAAAATGGTTTACTACGCGTATCGCTGCGATATATCCCATAACAACAACGTTTTTTGGCTCCTTTTTATACTGATAATATTATATATTATTTTTAAAATGCTTGTATTAATATTTTATGTATATAACATATTAAGTACATAATAATTAAAACAGTACTACTGATAGTGTATTAATAATTAAATATGTTTTATTTAATTATATTGAAAACATAATATTTGCAGCTTATACACATATAAAGTGCCCGAAAAACATAGACAAAGTGGAGGCATGCGCACAAAAAATTTCTACTACTAATTAGACTGAATCATATCCTGATGATAATAATTTAATAGTTAATATGGTTAGCAAAACGCGTTGAGAAATTAATAAAAATGATTTGGGATTTAGTGCTAAATCTCTTTAAGTTTAATGTTTCATACCAAAGGTTCGAATACAACAACTGATCTGCTTAAGTTGGAAAAATTTACGTTAGAAATTTAACGAATTTAGAAATGACTAATACAATTTCAACTTGAATATTGGCAAATCTAAGGAAGTAGTTAATAAATTCGATAGTTGTATATATATATATATATATATATATATATATATATATATATATATATATATATATATATATATATATATATATATAATGTTCTCATGTCAATTCCAATAATTTCATTGTTTTCCGAATTGTTTCCTTTAAATGAAATAATAAAACTTAATAATGGTTAGTATTTTTTTTCTATCAAAAACGGACATGTAGTTTAGAATCAGAACCAACGAAAATCCTCGACAAATCACAAAGATCAAACGTTGGTCCATTACTTGTGACTAATGGCCACAAAAAGCCGTTCCGGAAAAATAATGCCGAGAAATCTAATTATTGAAAGATCGAAGGGATACGACTGGCGGGAATAATATATAGATGTGAAGTTTAAGGAATTCGGAAACGTGGCAAGACTATTAAAATTATCGTGAGCAGAATTGTTGAACGCGCTCATATAGGGGAGCAATTTGCAGCCGAAATGAGAATTCCTATCACATCGTATGGCTTAGACAAGTTCATTTGCTGTAAAAGGGGCATGTGTTCTAGGCAATAAAATTGAGTGCAATAACATTGTAACGTTTATGTTGCCTGTGGTATCCACTTTTAAGAGTAAGATCAAGTGATCTTCATAGGCTAGTTCGTGATTCATACTCATATCTTAATTTAAATGGAACAACTCTGAAACATTTTTTTTTTAAATATAGCTGACAAGTTATTAAAAACCCTTACTAACAAATTTTAATCATACCCAGATATTTTTTTTCAATCTATTACAGTCTTTTAACAATATATGCAGACCGTAATTCAAAATATTATAATAAATATAATTATATTATAATAAAAAAATATAATAACATTACAATAAAAATTAGGTCCAATTTAGAATTTTGCTGGTCCAGATCATGCATGACTTGGTAGCATTTTTATTGTAGCCTATTTATCTCAATACCCTTAGTATGTGAATTGATTGGAAGTTGGTTTCACTTTTTCACGGTTTCACAACATGCAAAAGTTATGTTAGTAGAATATAACTCACTGCGCGCAGCCGGTAGGTGTTTGTTGACTGAATCGTTCCTAATTTCATCCAAGTCATCCAGAATGTACGGTTTAGTTTCCCATTCATTTTCTTGTTATGAACTCTGTTTAGCCAAACTGGCAGTCATTACTCTACCGTGGGAAAAACTAGTAATATAGTAATATACACGAGTAATATACACGAAAATCAATATATTGATATGATATTCATATTATTTCAATATCTATTATTTAACAATTTCTGGATATATTTTTTAATTTACGATACTAAAAAATAAAAAATATATATTTTTATTTACACAATTTTTTTCATTATAGGAATTTTTATTACTAGCATAGTAGCCATTCATGCGCAATAAAAAATCATTATTTGATTTTATTGTACACAAAATTTCTGGGAGTCTTTTCGTTAATTTCCGGATTTATTAATTTATAATCTGAAGTGGTGTTTCCACTTACTCAAATAAGAATAAAATTGATGCCTGCGCTGTGAAAGTATATCTCCGCAAAATGGGTTTATTTCAAAAAGAAATTTATAATGATATGGCTGATATATTATATGATTTTCTGTTCCATATCGGGAATAGTGGTGTTGAGATTTCAAATATGCAAAAGCACTTTATGAAAATGCAGCAGGTTGAGGAACACCAAAAATAATTGGGCTTAAAAAAAGTGCAAGTGGAAGGAAGGATATGACATTGCTGGGGTAATATAGCATGACGCTTACGGCTTTACAATATGACTCTACATAACACATTTAAATATTTGAATACACAATCACTACAATAAACAATAGCACAGTAAACATTACCTATATATATATATTTTGGTAGTATGTCACTGTCATGAAAATCTATTGTTGCCAATGTAAGTATCGTTGACATATACAAAAAAATATATTTACTTTCATTCGTTACTTTATATATTACAAATTAATATAATTTATTTTTTAGTTTGGTTTTGAAAACGGGGGGAGAGTACCCTCCCAAACGTTTGCGTTAAAAGTTTGTAAACATTTTTTAAAACATTTTTATATCTTTAAAATTTTGTTCGTTAGGCAAATTTATTACAAAAAAGAATCACTGAGAAATTTGTCTCCGTTTGGTTGGTATCGAGATTGAAAACTGATCTCTCGTCTAAATAGATATCACTAATAACATGAATCTAATAGAAATTATTGTTGGTACCCTGTCTATAATGTCTACAAGCCACCAGGCGCTACTTGCATAGACACTCTGTTGCTTAAATTGCGACATCCATCTGTCGCCATTAAATACTTCAACAGTCATCACCAAATCTGGGGCTATCCTGAGAATGATATCAAAGGTTTAAAACTTCTGCAGTGGGCTGCCACTGATGATCTGGAGCTGATCCATGACCCAAAAGACAAAGTTACCTTCATCTCCGCCAGATGGAATCGTGGCTATAATCCAGATCTATGTTTTACAAAAAGAAACGAGAAAGATCGAACCGACCAGATTACCAAAAAAGTTTTATCTAACTTTACACGCAGTCAGCAAAGGCTAACAGATATTCACACCGGAATCCAGATTCCCTTAGTAACATATACATCGAAATATAGACCGAAATCTAGGAAAGCAAACTGTACTGGTTATTTTGGATATACTGATGAATACGTTAGATAGATTCACCCAGGACTGAGCATTACGACAGTTTTACGAAAGCTCTTCTTACAGTTGCTAGACGATCGATCCCGCATGGCTACAGAAACGAATGCATTCCAGGATGGAATATGGAAGGCGGCAGATTGTATGATGAATTAGAAAGATCTGTATAAACGGAGGTTGCTGAGAGACCTATTAAATCACTAGATAACGCAAGAGAAGAAAAATGCATAAACATTTGAGAATATTTGAGACTATCCAGCAGAAAAGCCAGATTGTTAATGCGGCGTCTAGTATCATGTTCACATAGCTTTCCATCAAAATCTAATATAGCCTCCCTTAACGCTATAGCCAACCGCATTGTCAGCGTATCTAGACCTCATTAAGAAATTTGCGAGAAACATTAAAAACCAACTAAGCCTCGAAAAAATACTCCCACTAGATCTAATGAAATGGTGTCATTCACTGAGTCAGAGCTAACTCTGGTAGTATCATCTTTAAAATTGGGCAAGGTGGCAGGACTAGATGGAGTTTGTCCTGAACTGCGGGAAAAGGAATATTCTGTGGCTTGTAATTTTCTTCAACAATATAATTTCCAATTGTCGCTTCGCAAAGGCTTTCAAAAAATCAAAAAAAATTGCCGTAATTAATCCAGGTAAGAGTCCGGAAAAACCTGAATGTTACCGCCCAATCGCCCTCCTCCAAGTGCTGGGCTGACTTCTCATATAAACTGCGGGTATCAGAAGAATCAGAAAACAGCAGTGGCGTTTATAGATCTGACAGCTGCATTTCATACGGTCAGGAGGCATGGATTGCTTTATATGATATTAAAAAAATACCTAGCAACCGTCTTCACATGCTTATAAGTGAGCTTCTTTGTAACAGAAAATTCGAGATCTACCTGGATGGCAAAAAAGTCGAATAGCTACTCTCAATAATCGACCACCCAAGGGTCTGTCTTGGCGCCGTTACTTTTAAACCTATATGTTAACAACCTTCCCAAAACAACTGGCCTTAGCAGCGCAATACAAATAATTTAAAGTATGTGAAAAAATCTTAAACGATAATGTCAACACCTTGAATGAATAATTTACCTCTTGGAGACTAGTACCAAATCCATCGAAAATGGAGATAACCACATTTCATCTAAACAATGACAGGGGAAGTTAAGAGCCGACGTGACATTTGCGGGTAAAATACTGTTAAACAGACTTTCATCAAAATATCCTGTAATATCGAACAGATAACATTTAGAGAACATCTCCCAGCAATAGCAGGAAAACAATAACGCAATAACGCGAAACCACATTATCCAAAAGTTAACAAATCCCAGCTTGAGAGCTGACGCCGAAACTCTGAAAGTTTCAGCTTTGGAGCTTTTCTATTCTGTAGGCGAGTACTACAGCCGTAAATGGTTGAATAGTAGCGTAATTTTGACCCACTTGGTTGTGGAGTAAATGAAGGGAAGACATCTACACTTTCTAATGCACCATGGAAAATTAATCCAGGCAGTATACCTCTAGGTTTCGCTCTACCGCAAAGATGTTGGGTAACGTTAAACAGACTCAGGACAGACCATGGGAGATGTGGCGAAATGATGTTTAAGTGGCATCCGCGCGAAACACCAGATTGTGCGTGTGGAAGTGCATCAAAATCAACTACACATATAATAGAACACTCCGTGTTTATCCTGGCCTTTTAAACCACGTTTACAGTATCTCCTGGAGCAATCGACTGGATGAACCAATTGGAGGTAGGATTATAACTGTGTGCGCGGTGTCATTTTCTCTTGGTGTGTTTGCCATTTACATTTATTTTGGCATATACTGAGTATATGCATTATTTACATTTATATTTACAGTTTTATCTACTTGTATATTTTTAATATATATATATATATATATATATATATATATATATATATATATATATATATATATATATATATATATATATATATATATATTTATATATATATATACTTAATATATATATTTTGCCGTGTACTCCTAAGAGCACATACGACACATAAATAATAAGAAAATCTTAATTTGGTCTCTGATTTTATACTCAGTGATAAAACAGTAAAATATATATTAAACAATTTTTTTTCATTAAAGTACAAATGTCTTGTTATCGGAACTATTTACAGTATATTTTTTGATCGGGTAAAGTTCGATAAAAAATAACGCTGAAAATGCCCTTTTAAAGTGAATTGCATTTGATTTAAAATTAATAAATAAGGAGTTTATGGCGGAGACGAAAGTTGTTGTGCGTTTCACATGAGATTGTGGAATCCAACGGTCGGGGGTGTGTAACTCCTGACTACTGTTGTCTCATTGGACGCAGTCTAAAGAAGTACAAAAAAACTCTATAAAGAGGTCGGCGAAAATATGGGTTGTTTGATGGTGGAGAGGGACTCCCTATTCTTGGCGAGAGGGCATATGTCGGTACCCTGATGAGTCTAACCACCAACAGACAAAACATGTGCCCTCCATTGTAAGGGATGGGTGAGATTCCGTCCCGGTCAAGCAACTAACCAATGCTCATTATGGCGGAAACGCAGGTTGTTGTGCGTTCCACATGAGATTGCGGAACTCAAAAGTCGGGGGTGTATAACTCCTGACTACTGTTGTCTCATTGGACGCAGTCCAAAGAAGTCAAAAAAACTCTATGTATAAGCCATCCGACGAGAGGTCGGCGAAAATATGGGTTGTTTGATTGTGGAGAGGGATTATTTTATTATATATATATATATATATATATATATATATATATATATATATATATATATATATATATATATATATATATATATATATATATATATAAGGCGAGACATCGGGTAAGTTGAGACACCGCTTTTTGTCAGTTTTTTGACTATGACATGTCCAATGTCATCTATGTCAAAATGTTACGGACTAATACCCCACTTTTCATAAAGTTTCGAAAAGAGCGCATGCCATGGTAAATACCATCAATATGTCAGAAATTTCATGTATTTTTATGTGTACGTCAAAATTTCCGATAAAAATTCCCAATACGCATATGTTATGCAAGATAAAAATTCACGTAATATTGAAAAGTAAGTTGAGACACCGATGTTTCTTCGGTTTTCGTATCCAGACGTCATTTTTTAGTTATGAATCTTGTTTTTTATTTATAAATCGGGCAAAGAAAATTCGAAATTGAAATTCGGTACATTGCTGCTTGCTCTTTTGGCTCAAAGCATCTTCAATGTATTTGAAGCAAGGGGAATTTTACCGTTTAATCTGAATGTTTTTGTGGAATCCGACTTTATACAAGGCATAGTCAGTGGTGAAAATTAGGCAGCTGTATCGACTGAAAGGGAAGATATCGATGGTGATGTGCAGCGTCGTATTGTGATTGGTGATATTCAAGAAGGGATTGCTGCCCATGAAGAGGTGACAACATCCAAGGCACCATCAACATCTATGCCTCGTGCGTCAAGCCTCTTTTCAATTTTGACTGAAATTGGTTCAGTGCAAGCAACTATACCTGCCAAAATATCGAACCGTGGTCCAAGCCAATGAAAAGTGCCATTCTAACTTTACCGGAAGTAATTTCGGTATTGAAGGGGCGGAAATGATAATAAATGATTAATAAATAAAAACGATTAATAATTATTCCATAAACATTAAATATTTGGTGTATGTACTTCATTAGCTCACGTTTTCAACAAGTTTTTAAGGTGTCTCAACTTACCCGATAAAAAAATTTTTGCCCAAAATGTTGGTCATTGGAAAATTGGATATATTTTTTTTGGGCTGTTGAAAAATCGAAAAACGATTTTTATTATCGAAGTCTTGGTATCGCCTCTAGTTTTCTAGCGGTATAATAAACTCATCGATATCTTTACCCAGTGAAATTTTATGACCAAAAAACAAAAGATATCTCAACCTACCCTACCTTCCCCTATATATATATATATATATATATATATATATATATATATATATATATATATATATATATATATATATATATATATATATATATATATATATATATATATATATATCGACTCATTGTAAACGCAGTATCATTATAAAATGCCTAGGCTTTTTCATTATAATTAGTATGTAACATATTTTGATGTATTAGTATTGTAATATGATGTGAAGCATTAAAATTTGACTGAGAATTTTAGACGTAATATAATTCGCTGGCCACTTGTTGGTCATTTATTGGGCTGGAGCAGGACACAGGCAAGAAGAATAAACAAGGGATTAGTTTTAACACAATCTTTTCCTTTTCCAAAGAGTTGATGAAGATAATGTCTTGCGAATTCCAGAAAACAATGGCTATGTCTTTACCGGCCGGCGGTAGCGCCTCCGCTTTCTTCGTGGTACATTCACCAAGGCAACATGCACTGTTTTGATAGTTCTTTCATGTCTAATGTATAACCATAAATCGTCTCTGCTGTAATCACCTGTCTCTTTTCCAAACAGTCGATAACGATTATACCTTGCAAATTCCAGAAAATTGGCCTTTCCAAACACTGCAGTTTCCAAGGTTCAATAACAATAACGAACTGCGGTAGAAATATCTTCATATTGCGCTTATACATGTCTAAATGCCATTATGAAATGGTCATATGATTCTGTTTTTGGTTCTCAGCTAGCAAACGTGTGATCTATGGCGTGCATAGCTTTCTCATGCTTAAATGTTTATGTAGGATATTCCGTAGGCTTTCGCTTGAGGTGTGTGTCATCTCAACACTCTCTATAGCCTTCTCACTATGATCAGCCACCACAAAATCAAGGATTTTTGTTAACCATTTCTTCGTGCTGGTTCGATCTCAACGAAACTCAGTAAACTACTTACGAAACATAGAACGTGTGATCCCATAAAAATTTTTCAACGTGTCTCCAGTTTGCGCAATTGTTTAATCATGAAAAAGTCGAATTTTGCCATGTTTTCGATTCATTGATTTTTCTCTTTATCCTCGTACGTATAATACAGATTAAAAGAAATGTTAAAATTTTAAAGGAAACTGAACGTTCACGAATGAAATAGCAAATTTCGTTAAAAAAAATCGAGAGAGAAATATGTAAACATTAATTCTAAATATATCATTTAGAGGAAATTGATTACATCTTATTGCTGATGCCAATTCCTAAAAGAAACTGGATACTTTAGCAAGGTTGTGTCCTTGCAAGATTGTTATTGTTATATATCGCTTTCCAGTCCTGGCAGAATGCGTTGTAGGGCTCGACGGGACATACCCACAGCTGAAGAAAGCTTGGCGCTTAATGGAACACTGAGGACTAGCAAAAATGTCTGGAGTATATATATATATATATATATATATATATATATATATATATATATATATATATATATATATATATATATATATATATATATATATATATATACATATATATATATATATATATATATATATATATATATATATATATATATATATATATATATATATATATATATATATATATATATATATATATATATATATATATATATATATATATATATATATATATATATATTATAAGCTCTAGCCAAATACACGGCCTCCTTACTCCAACCTCTTGTAGAAAAAGCTGCATCATATGTGAAAAACTCCCAACATTTTATTGAAATTATCAATGACATCAGGCTAGAAGAAAACGACTTACTAGTCAGCTTTGACGTCACTTCTCTGTTCACTCAAGTGCTGGTTACCGAGGCCCTGTCGATCTTAAAGACGAAGTACAAGCTGCCTGAATATGTCATCAGTCTTTTGAACCACTGCCTGGCAAACACCTACTTCATCTACGCAGGCCAAAAATACAAACAAATTGAAGGCGCACCGATGGGCTCCCCATTCTCTCCAGCGTTGTCTAATCTATATATGGAAGATTTCGAAACCCGAGCTTTGTAAACGTGTATACATAAACCGAAAGTATGGTTACATTATGTCGACGATACGTTTGTTGTGTTACAACATGGAGGGAATAATCTAAACAAATTCCTGGAACACCTAAACCAAATTCATCTAAAAATCAAGTTCACGATGGAAAAAGAAACAGAAAAAGAAGTTCCATTCCTAGATGTCTTAATAAAAAGAAAACGAGATGGTGGCTTATCACACACAGTTTATCGAAAACCTACACACACCAACAGATACCTTAATGATAGCTCACACCACCATCCGGCTGAGTTATTCGCCGTTGCAAAATCTTTGGCCTATCGATCGCAAACTCTAATGGATAAGGGACACTACCAACAAGAAATAAATCTTCTGCAAAATGTCCTGGCAACAAAAAACTATCCGATGGGTGCTCAATCCGACAAACAAACAGAGGAAGAAACAGAAACAAGGAACAGAGAAAAAGACATACACAAACAAAGCCTTTCTACCATATATCAAAGGCACCACGGGCAAAATTGGAAAACTTCTAAGGAGATATGACATTGAAACTATTTTCACCACCGACAGGAAAATCAAAGACATAACCTGTCATAGATAGGCCAAACAAATAGAAATATAAGCGCCAGAAGGGACGAGCATTTTAAGACCGTCAAGCAGAAAACCACCACTGCCTCTCTAGCCCAGCATGTGCTCAACGCCGGACACAAAATTAATTTTGGGAAAACAAAAAACTTACCGAGAAATGAAAATTTCTCCGCCAGAATTATTAACTAGGCGATAGAAATAGAAAAAAAGCCCAACAACCTAAACAGCCGAGATTATTTCCAAAGATTACCACATGCTTGGAAACACATTTTTATCGGACTTCCGAGTGGGATCAGCAGAGAGCCCGAGATAGCGAGATCGTTCTCCATCCATGCAAACCGCGCTACTGACAACGGGTCCGCAAACACGTAACCAAACATGGACTCTCATTGGCCGGAATCAACCGACTAATGACGTCGCGCCACCAGCACACAAAACCCGACGCGACAGACCGAGCAGCAGCATCGGAAGATCAGATGCTATGCGTAACAGAATACATAGCGGAAGCACTGAGTAGAAGACACGGAACGGCAATCGTCCTACTCGATGTCGAAAGAGCTTTCGACAGGGTATGGCACGACGGGCTTATCCACAAGATGATAGAGATAGGAATTCCTGAGTGGATTACCGAGCTGACTGACTCATACCTAAGAGACAGAAGTTTCTCTGTGAAAATGGGTGCAGTCAAGTCAGCACGAAGATGGGTGGAGGCTGGAGTACCGCAGGGAGCGGTGCTAGCGCCCCACCTATACAACATATACACCAGTGATATTCCCAAGAGGAATATCACTAGGTTAGCCCTGTATGCTGATGACACCGCCATAATGGCTAGACACTCGCGACCGGACCACGCCGTCAGATACGTCCAGGAACACCTGGACGATCTGATGGAGTGGATGATAGCCTGGAAGATCAAGGTGAATGTCACCAAGACACAGGCTATCTACATCACACAAAGAAGAAGAAGACCCGAACTCCAACTGGAGATAGAAGATCAAAATGTGGGGTGGCAAGATACTGTAAAGTATCTGGGCGCCACATTCGACAAGAAGATGACGTGGAGTCGACATGTCAAGAACGCACGGATAAAAGCCGTGACGGTAACGAAGATGGCTTATCCGCTAATTTGCAGAAATAGCAAGTTAGACGTGAAGCTCAAGATGCTAATGGTCAAAGCATTAGTGAGAAGTGTAATGATGTTTGGATCGACCGCTTGGGGTTACGCGGCAAAATCCTACATCAAACAGCTCGAAAGCTATGAGAATAAGATATTGAGACTGGCTCTGAACGCCCCATGGTACATCTCCAATGTACGATTACATAGAGAGATGATGTGGACTCCCTTTAGGCAGTGCATGCAGGAAAAGGCAGAGAAAGCCTTCCTGAAGATCACTGACCACCCAAATCAAGAACTGCGAAGGTTAACGGACTACCGTCCGGAAGACCTAGCAGCGTTGGGTGGCAGAAGGCACAGAAGACCGAAACTCCAACTTTTGGAGGACTAGGTCGACTGATGTCCAACGAGGGATCTACCGCCGTGGGAATGAGACCGCCAGTCTCACGTACGAAAAAAGAAAAAGGAATTTGGTGAGGTGAAGTTAAAGTGCTTCTCTTTCGGGAAGTGCCTTCCCTTTCAGGTCACAAGGTAAGTGAAGATAAAATTAAGCTGAAGCACCTTCAGTGCCTTCGGCAATGAGATACATAAAAAATATCTTAAGATACACCCCCCTCTGGTACTTGTCCCCCAGAGGGGTGTGGTGCGAAGCGCTTGGCCCACCCCGTCCGGCGGCCAAGCTGCGGAAACACCAAGGAAGAGAAGATAAGGGTTTTTTAAGTGGCAAATAGCTACGGAAACCTTATCCCATCTACCAGCAGTGAAGTTTCGGGATTATTTTAGAAAATAATCTCGGGTGGATGGAGGGCGCGAAACGCGAAAAGAGCAGCAGCATTTGTCCTCGAAAAACCGTGGAGTAAATGCTTTGAAAATGATGGATGAGATTCCATCGAAACGTCAGCGAAACCGTTTAACATTTTATAAATTTCTTTAAATCTATTTGTCGCGATATTTAATAAATTTATGTTTATAGCTTTGTTATTTCTGTTGTATTTACAAATTATGACATGTTATTTTTTCTTTTCCCTTCTATTACACTGGGGAACATCAATTTTGTTCACTTGGATCTGTAACTTATTATTGACTAATTTTTCGTCTCTGAATTAAAAAATATTCACAGTTTTTCTCTATCACGTCAAGTTCTTAAGCTACAGCATACCCCTCATTTTACCTTAAAAGTGTACATACGAAAGGAAATAAGGTGAGATCTGACCAAATAGATTAGAATATTTTATTCATACAGAGGTTAACATATTATTAAAAGTTAAATTGTGTTTATACAAAAAATAAATAAAAGATATTATGGTAAACATTTCTTCTTTTAGCTTTTCCTGGAGTGTTCAGTTTGTGGACATTCTCGCTTGATGCTCCAACAGTAGTCAGCCATCATACTGACATCCCATTTACGTTGATACCGCGCTTCCATAACCTTTAGATCTTGGTGGAATCGCTCGCCCTGTTCATCACTAACAGAACCAAGATTTTCTGGGAAGTTAGCAAGATGACTATGTAAGAAATGCAGTTTGATGCTCATGTTGCAACCAAGCTTTTTAAAGCTCTCCAAGAGTTGTTGAACAATTTCGATGTAATTCGGGGCTCGTGTATTTCCAAGAAAGCCTTTAACAATATTTTTAAAAGCCAACCAAGTATTCCTTTCAAGTTCGGTCATTGTTTTAGTGGAATTTTTAACGAGTTGCCGAATCTGTGGACCATTAAACACGCCAGCCTTTATCTTTTCATATGACAGACTAGGGAATGCCGAAATGATATACTTAAAGCAGTCTCCTTCAATTGACAAAGCCTTAACAAATTGCTTCATGAGACCTAGTTTTATATGCAAAGGCGGAAATACAATGTTTTTTCTGTCGACAAGTGGCTGATTTAAAATGTTTGGATCACCAGGTCTTAGGTCAGATCTTGGCGGCCAGTTCGATTGCACCCAATGCTTCTCACGAGCTCTGCTGTCCAACATGCACAAAAAACAGGGATACTTGATATACCCGCGTTGTTGGCCAAGAAGGAAACCAAGGTTGAAGGCCAAGAGGGGTCAACACAGATGATCCATTGGTGCATGTTATATTGCAACAAGTCAATGACCTTCTTTATGTCGCCATATTCTTCACGCAAAGAAACTGAATGACCTATTGGGACTGAACCGTATAAATTTCCTTTATGTAGGAGAACACACTTCAAGCTACGCTTTGAGCTATCTATAAACAATCGTCATTCAGTTGCGTTATAGTTAGAAATGACCATTTCTTTCATTAAACCTTCTACGTTGGCAATGGCAATATACAAATCCGTCATCATTTCTGAAGTACTGCTTAAATTCACTTCTCTGGATCGATAGTAAGTGACTTTAGCTCCTTTGTCAAGCAAATTTTTTTCGTGCAGTCTTGATGCTAATAATTCCGATGCTTTTTTGGATAGTCCCAAATCTCGTGCTAAATTGTTTAATTCATGTTGTGTAGCATTCACAAATTCTTGATCGCTACAGGTAGCATTCGTAAATTGTTGATCACCACTAGTAGGTTTATTTCGGACAAATTCTTAACTGAAAGAGCTTCGGTATCGTTGGGACAAGGCAAGACAGTCTAACTCCAAATCTCCAGGTGAGCGGACGTTTTCGCGCCTTACCCTTCCGACTGAGGTACGTAGGTTTGCTGGCCAAGTCACGCTTGGGTTGATTTTTCTGATATTCTTATAGAGGGTTTTACGACCCGGCAGCAGATAATCCGATCAACAGACATCAGGCCATTGAACGACCACCTATTACAGAGCCCGACCATCGTGGAAACCTTACACCTTTTTGGGGCCACATGGCAGAGTAACCGGTTGGTCAGATCGAGATTATTTTAGGACCCCCGCATAGGGATACTGGACTGCCCGCAGTCGTACTCAGTGTTTTTGAACACCCAGTACCTTGACAGGCAAGGATAGACAACATCAGGAAATAAGGCCAGATAAACACTTTTTTTATTATATTTTCATGTACCGTTAAGAATTGCAATTACCAGTTATTTTTCACAAATACATTATTACCATAATTTCTTATACTGATAATGGTCACGTTATCACCTTATATTTTGTATCTATTTGCCGTCTGACCATTCGTGGTTACCCTAGCGTTATATATTTATCTTTTTACTATTGTCAGAATAGAGGAAATAACTTCTAATTTGTAAGTATAGGGACATAGAGACCAGCTGGTGTAATTCAGAGCTGTTGATTTGATTTTTGATTTCTTGCACGGTAAGGTTTGGAGAACCACCTTCCCTAAACCTTCCCGTGCCTTTTGTTTGATAGTTTTAGTTATTCCATTTTTTTATGTGCTTTGTGTCGTTCTTTTTTGAGTGTGCTTTTATAAAATATATGTATAAAATTGTAGTAAACCGTTTTATTTAAGATAGACCCCTTCCCGGTTCCAGGGTCTTTTCCGATATATGAAGTAACCGGGTGGCGCTCAACTTTTGTCGTGGCTTCATTCTGTCCTGGACCTTCTTCCCGGTGCTCTCGGCGAACAGCTGCCGTCGTTGTGATCTATATATTTTTTATTTTGTTTCAAAAGAGAAAATAGTAGGTCACGTAAATTTGACGCCCAACAACGTGGGGCATGATTTCAAGGACAGTTTGATGCTAGAGTTTTAAGCACAATCTCAGAAAGGAAAGCACAAGTACGGAAGAATTGTAAATTTGTTAATAAATAGAAACATTAGAAGTCAATAAAATCGCTAGTTAAGACGGAAACGCATTTCCAAATCTTTTTCAGGAAAAAAAAACCGTCGAGATAGCGAAGAACATTCCTTAGGTGTACCGGATAATGATACTGTAGTTTGGAAATTTTAAATGTCAAGGTCAAATTAAAGTAACTAAATATCCAAAATAAATATATTTGCGAGAAGGAAGGAATTTTCTTATCAGTTCGTCAACATTTTTTGAGAAAACAAAATTCGCCCTCGATAGCTTTTTTCTATTTTATTTTACAGTTTTATTTTATATTCATATTTTTGAATAATGTACAATGACCTTATATATCTGCAATTTATGAGTTAATATAGAGTTAATCTATTTTCTATTACGGTATTGTATCTGGGATACCGGGAGAGTTAGTTTAGTTTTTCTGAATTTAATACCGGGTGTATTCAAAAAGATTTGTGAAAGTAAAAATTTTTTGCTAAACTTTATTTTTATTATTACATTGTTGTTTTTGATCTGGTTTTTAAATTTTGTTATATCATGATGGCTGACGAAAGATTCCAAGTAAATCATTTATTAGACTATGAACTGGATTACGAGTTGAAAATTCGCTCGGTTCTTACAGATAGAAATGTTAGTGAAAAACGAAAGATATTAACAAAACTTTTAAAGAAAGAATTCCCAAATCCAGGTTGCTTGGTTAGGTTAGAAACCTATAATGTTGATTTTTCAATCGAACGGTCGGAAATCCTGAAAAGTACCGCCTCAATATAAAATTTAATAGAGGATTTTGAAGGAACCGTCACTGATGGTGTATGTTTGCGTGCGAGGTCTAGGCTTGCCCATCTGTCCGCTAGGATTCAGAGAATTATAGTACCGGAGGATGACATGGAAAACGTAGCCGTGTTTAAGAACGAATCTTACGCGAGTTGTATTAAGTTAGAGTCAGATCTAGACGACAAGTTGTTAGAGGATCCTGAGGCTACAAGTACCGTAGGCAACGTAAACCAGATCCTGCCTCCTGTAATTCATGTCAGTCCAGTCGTTAACTGTTCTGCTGGCAAACCATCGATCTCGACTTGGGGTGTTACGTTTAATGGAGATTCGAAAAATGTTTTTAGTTTCTTGGAGCGAGTTTCCGACTTACCCCAGTCTTGTAACTTTTCAGAGATAGAACTTTTTAATTCAGCTGTCGAATTTTTCGTTGGTGACGCCTTTGTGTGGTTCCGAAGTGTTAGGGGTGTTGTGTCAGATTGGCCAGGTCTTGTTTCAAGGTTGAAGAAAGATTTTTTTGTCTCCTCATGCAGACGATGATGTCTGGGAACAAATCCGGCAGAGGAAACAGAGACGCGCAGAAACAGTTATTATTTATGTGGCTCAAATGGAGAATTTGTTCTCTCGGTTGTCCGTGACCCCTGCTAAAGTTACCAGAGTCTAGTACATCCGGAGGAACATGTTGCCTGAATATGTGACGCAGTTGGCGTTATGCTTTGTGTAAGAAGTTGGAGGATGTTCTACCCTCTACTTCTAGAAAACCCTCTCAGTTGTTTGCTTTCGATGACCCCCATAAGAGTGGCTGGTCACTTCGAGATAAGAGAGAGAGTGCTGGTGGTTCTAAGGAAGATCCACTTCACCGTGAGTCAAGTTGTTTTAGTGGTAAAGATGTTCGTAGTTTTGGTAAAGATTCTGGGAGACCTCCTGCGGTTGTGTGCAAGGGAGATAAGAAAAATAGCCCTAAACCTAAGGTTGTGTGTTTCAACTGTAAGGGAGTTAATCACACCTTTCGTTCGTGTACCGAGAAGAGAACAGTTTTCTGCTTCCGTTGTGGTGAACCTAAATTTAAGCTTGGTTCTTGTCCTAAGTGCTCAAAAAACTAGTTAGGCCATCAGGTGTCGCATGCGGTCGGTATCTTGATAGAAGGCAAACCGCAAGGTCGCACGTTAACAGGTCAGGTTGGAAAAAATGGTTAGAGCACGTATCTAATTTTTATAAGACTTATACCCGTGATTCGGAAGTTTTACCATTGTTTCTAAAAAGGGTTAATGACAATCGTCCATATATTTCCGTCAAACTCTATGATCAGAACATCATTGTTTTATTAGATTCTGGAGCTAACACCTCTATAGTTGGTGCTAGCGGAGTTAAGATCTTAAAGAGACTCAGGATTAAAATTCGTCAAAGCAATAACTCTAGTGTGTTTACTGCCGATGGAACTCGACAGAAGGTTGCTGGTCTTGCAGACCTACCGATTTTTATTAACGATTGTTGTCGAATCGTTAAAGTCCATATAGTACCCTCTGTAACACATGCTTTTATTTCTGGTATCGATTTCGCTAGGAGTTTTAATCTAGTAATGAATTTTAAGAATAATCATTGGTCGATTCACAATGATAACTTCGTGCTAGGTGCAGTACGAAAAGATTCTGATAACCCTCCAGTATCCAAACTTTTTTCTATTGACGATCTTTCCGTTATCCAAAGGGCGGAGGCTCTAGAACTGTTAGATTCTTTTAGAGAACTTGACAGGAAGGATAGGTTAGGACGCTACGGGCGATAACCAACCTTTCGAAAAGAAACCTTATTTACTATACCCCTATATGCAAGATATTCTGAATAAAGAGTTAGATTCTATGATCCAGTTGGGCGTAGTCGAGGAATCTCATAGTCCATGGTGCGATTTTGGTAAGGAAGCCCACGGGTGAATATAGATTTTGTTTTGATGGAAGATTTCTGAACGCTCTGACGAAACACGATAGTTTTCCATTACCCCACGTAGACAGATTACTGAGTAACTTACGAAATGCCAAATACATTTCCTCCATTGACTTGAGAAAGGCATTTTGGCAAATACCACTTGAAGACGCTTCTAAAGAAAAAACCACTTTTTCGGTTATCGGTCGTGGACAATTTCAGTTTACAGTCGTTCCCTTTGGCTTGTGCAATGCGGCACAAATACAACAGAGGTTGGCTGATTCGATATTTGGACCTAAATACGAACCACATATTTTCTCGTATCTGGATGACATATTGCTATGTTCTCCTACCTGGGAACATCATGTGGAAATTTTAAAGACCGCTAAGAACCTACTTAAGGAAGCTGGTCTTACTGTTCATTTAGAAAAATGCCAATTTTTTAGGACATCTTTAAAGTATTTAGGGTATATAGTCGGTAACAATTCTCTAGCTACTGAACCGTCAAAGGTTGAGTCTATGTCGAACTATCCGCGTCCGCGCACTTCAACCGAGGTGAAACGTTTCATTGGTGTGTGTTCATGGTACCGTAGGTTCATTAACGACTTTTCTTCTCTTGTTAGTCTCTTGAACGACCTTCTTAAAGGCAAGAAGAAAAAACAAGCCATAGAGTGGAATGAGAGAGCGGAATCTGCACCAATGGAAAGTGCACCAATCTTTACTCAGCCTGATTTTAGTCAGAAATTTTTCGTTCAGTCCGATGCGTCTGATGTCGGCATTGGAGGTATGTTGACCCAGGTTATAGACGGAGAGGAACGAGTAATCGCTTACGCTAGTCGCTTCTTATCTAGAGCGGAGAAGAATTATTCAGTGACGGAGCGTGAATGTTTAGCCGTTATATTCTGTATTGAAAAATTTAGGCCTTGGATAGAAGGTTCTCGTTTTACGGTCATCACTGATCATTTTAGTCTCCTGTGGCTTTTTAATTTAAACACTCCGTCAGGTAAACTTAGTGGTTGGTTACTGAGGTTAAGACAGCATACTTTTGACCTACATCATAGAAAAGGTTCGATGCACTTGGTTCCTGATGCTTTGAGTAGAATACCGCATCCTGAGGCAGAGAGTAGCCTTTCAGCAGATTCCGAAAATACGTGTTTGCAAGTTTCATCCATCTCGATCGAAGTAAATTCTCTTGACTCCTGGTATATTGCACTCCGTGAAAAGATTGAAAACAACCCGGACAAATTTCCTCAATGGCGAGTTGAGAACCACTACATTCAAAAATTCATTCCTTGTAAGCAGAATCATACTTTTAATATTCGAGAGTGGAAAACCTTGGTCCCTAAACCTCAGAGAGCGAAAATTATCGAGTCGTGTCATATTCCTCCCACTAGTGGCCATTTTGGTTTTCGGAAAACCTTGTTTCGAGTACAGGAGATGTATTATTGGCCTAAGATGAGGTCAGATATTTTGAGATTTGTAAGAAGGTGTTTGGTGTGTGGCGCTCAGAAACACTCAAACTTAAGTAAGATTGGTATTATGGGTAAGGAAAAGGTAGTTGACCGACCTGGTCAAATCTTTTCGGTGGATTTTATAGGTCCTTTTCCTCGTTCCAGAAAGGGTAACAAATAGTTATTGGTAGCCGCGGATGGGTTTTCTAAGTACACGTTAAAGATTTATTACCCTGTGTAGAGTCTTCCGATGTTCCCGGAGTTGACCATAGTTAGACTCAGTGACGTTTTTGATTTATTTTTTGTTCTGAGCTGGCAGTTTTTAGGTACAGCCTCGCTCAGCCTTTTTAGTTCTTTTTTGGAAACGTAACTTTTCCCTTTTCTTTTTGTTTTCCTTTTTGTACTTTTCCAGACTTGTTCAGTAAGAACAAGCCTGTGTTACGTTATCGAGTTTGCGCTAGACGCATCTTGTTTGAGAGGAAAAATCTTTGTTTCTCCGTTTTGAGTTTGTCTAGAATTACTTGGAGAGTAATTCTAGGTTTTGTTTAAGTGAAGTAAGGGCCTTACTTCGTTTTGTCGACATATGGCAGTGTTGTCCACCTTTGGTTCCGCTGTGCCCGTGCGGCGATTTACCTCGTAACCTTAGGATCAGATGGCATTTCCATTGCATGTCGCTGGCTTTAGCCAAGTTACGTTCGGTATAAGTTTCGCGCTGGCATAAATTGCCACGGAAAAGTTTTTGTTTTGTCGACACTGGACGTTGATGTCTGCCTTTGGTTCCGTTGTGCTAGAGTGGCGATTGAGCTCGTAACCTTAGGAACAGCTAGCGTTTCAGTTCAGTGTCGCAAGTTTTACTTAGCCAGGTTGGATTTACTTGGGAAGTAAGTCATGAATTGGCTGTGCGAATTTTTCGCGGTCGTTCTGCATTAAGTTTCGCGTTGGCGTGAATGGCCACGGAGACGTTTTCTTTGGTTGACACATGGCCGTGCTGTCTCTCTTTGGTTCCGTTGTGCCCGAGTGGCGATTGAACTCGTAACCTTAGGACCTGATAGCATTTCCATACCGTGTCGCCGTAGCCAGATTGTGTAGATTTACTTGAGAAGTAAATCTACGTTCCGTGTTGGTGTGATTCACCACGGTATTGTTTTCTTTGGTTGACACTTGACAAAGCTGTCCGCCTTTGGTTCTGCCGAGCTCAAGTAGCATTTGAGAGTCGTAACCTTATGATTAGATAGTGTTTCCGTTTGGTGTCGCAGACTTTAGTTAACTCTGTTGTATTCGCTTGGGAAGTGAATCTAGAATTGTTCCTGCGAGCTTCTCGCAGCGAGGCTGCGTTACGTTTTGCGTTGGCGTGATCCGCCACAGCAAAGTTTTTTCGACCTTTGGTAGTGCTTTCCGCCTTTGGTTCCGCTAAGCCCGAGTGGCAATTGGACTCGTAACCTTAGGATTAATAGCGCTTCCATTCGGCGTCGTTGGCCTTTGGCCCGGGTTTGATGGTGAATATGTTGGTACTACCTTTCGTTAGCTAGTTTGGCGCAAGCCGTGGGAAAGATTTAGGCAAATATAAATGTATTTATGCTTGGATTTTAGGCCTTCCTCATAACCAACAACTGTAGCCTTCAGCCAATATATATTTCCTTGTCTAGATTTTTAAATAGGTACGATTGAATGTTACGAGGGAATTGCGTTATTTTGTCTCATCGACAAGCTTGTTTGCTTTTCTGGTTTAGAAGTCCGCACCAATTATGACCTACCGAATTTGACCTACTTATTGTGACTCCCATAGGGACGTGTGGATATGGACCGATCAAAATTAAAGCCTCCTCTCGCAGTCTTTAATTTTCTTTTTGGAGGGAGGTAATGTAGCATTCACAAATTCTTGATCGCTACAGGTAGCATTCGTAAATTGTTGATGACCACTGGTAGGTTTATTTCGGACAAATTCTTAACTAAAAGAGCTTCGGTATCATTGGGACAAAGCAAGGCAGTCTAACTCCAAATCTCCAGGTGAGCGGACGTTTTCGCGC
This sequence comes from Cosmopolites sordidus, assembly GCA_031761425.1. NCBI lineage: Eukaryota > Metazoa > Arthropoda > Insecta > Coleoptera > Curculionidae > Cosmopolites > Cosmopolites sordidus. The sequence goes on along the minus strand of JARFXV010000953.1, from coordinate 156,971 downwards.
CTTACACTTCCGACCGAGGTACGTAGGTTTGCTGGCCAAGTCACGCTTGGGTTGATTTTTCTGATATTCTTATAGAGGGTTTTACGACCCGGCAGCAGATAATCCGATCAACAGACATCAGGCCATTGAACGACCACCTATTACAGAGCCCGACCATCGTGGAAACCTTACACCTTTTTGGGGCCACATGGCAGAGTAACCGGTTGGTCAGATCGAGATTATTTCAGGACCCCCGCATAGGGATACCGGACTGCCCGCAGTCGTACTCAGTGTTTTTGGACACCCAGTACCTTGACAGGCAAGGATAGACAACATCAGGAAATAAGGCCAGATAAACACTTTTTTTATTATATTTTCATGTACCATTAAGGATTGCAATTACCAGTTATTTTTCACAAATACATTATTACCATAATTTCTTATACTGATAATGATCACGTTATCATCTTATATTTTGTATCTATTTGCCGTCTGACCATTCTTGGTTACCCTAGCGTTATATATTTATCTTTTTACTATTGTATAGAGGAAATAACCTCTAATTTGTAAGTATAGGGACATAGAGACCAGCTGGTGTAATTCAGAGCAGTTGATTTGATTTTTGATTTCTTGCACAGTAAGGTTTGGAGAACCACCTTCCCTAAACCTTCCCGTGCCTTTTGTTTGATAGTTTTAGTTATTCCATTTTTTATGTGCTTTACGTCGTTCTTTTTTGAGTGTGTTTTTATAAAATATATGTATAAAATTCTAGTAAACCGTTTTATTTAAGATAGACCCCTTCCCGGTTCCAGGGTCTTTTCCGATATATGAAGTGAAGTAACCGGGTGGCGATCAACTTTTGTCGTGGCTTCATTCTGTCCTGGACCTTCTTCCCGGTGCTCCTGGCGAACAGCTGCCGTCGCTGTGATCTATATATTTTTTATTTTGTTTCAAGAGAGAAAATAGTAGGTCACAGTTGATTGAATCCTTTACGAATAGAATCATTGGAAACTTGGAATTCTTCGTCGGTGGAGTCACTTCGATCTTCACTTGATTCACATTCTTGTATTTCTAAAGAAGGTAATTCTTGAAAAACTGGCACTGGTATTTCAGCTGAATGAGACACAGGGCGTATAGCTGACGGTAAACTAGCGTACTCAATTTTATGTTTGTTTTTCTTGTTGAATCCTGATGTTTTCACTATTCTAAAGTAGCAATCGCTTAAGTCATCTTTCGGCTCTTTCCAAACCATTGGTATACCAAACGAAAGTTTATTACGTGTTCTCTTCTTCCACATTCGTAAACTCTCTACACACTGCTTGCACACTTTATGAGGGGCCCATGATTTATCTTTCACTTTAAAATAAGCAAAATAGGCTTGCCTGACAAATGTACTAATATTAGTCCGTTGAATGGGGATGGTAAAACTGCCACATATATAACAGAATGAAATCAGGGGTGTTTAAGCACTTACGACGAAAACTACCAGAGGCAGACATAACGAAAATATGTAGTTGTGTATGTATACTTTGACTTCACTATATTAGAGCGACACAGACCCGCGTACTTTAGCATCTCCTGCGAAACTGACCGAACTAATTTTGGATGACGCAACGTCACTCACGCCCCCACTCCTAGGTCGAAGAAGGTTCGCCGGTAGGAGAGCAGTAGTGACTTCTGTGATTCGCCAAGCTTAGTCGGATGCGCAACAACTGTAGAGAAAAAACTTGACGGGATAGAAGAAAACTAAATAAAGTTTTGGAATTAGCATGTCAATTTGCGTATAAAACAGCTTAAATATCGAACTCAACAGAAATTATTTTTCAAATTGTTCCCCAGTGTTTCTTCGTCGCCCTTTTTCTCTAATATGACACTTGCATCAATCTCAATTTCCATATTTCCTTGTCCCTTTGCTACCGGTAGCACTTTAGCTTTGTCTGTATTCATTTTCATTCCGTATTTTTCAATGTTTTATTTCATGTTGTAAGCTTCTTTTGTTTCATTCTCAGCCATGATCACTGCAACATCGTCGAAGCGTATTGCGTGATTTTTTTTTCGCTCTAGCTTTCGATGTTCTAGTGACAAAATGGTTTTGCCCTGCTATTTACCTCTTTGATTATTTGATCCATAAATATTACAAATAGTAGGAGACTTAGCTCACCTTCCTGTTTAGGTACATGTCTTGTGACGAATGGTTTTGACGTTCTATTCTGGCTGATTACAAGTAATTAATGCAATTTAGCAATTTTTATATACATATTTAATAAATTATGCTCACTAATCCTTCTATTTTCAGAAAATATGTATCCAAAACAAAAATTGTTGGCAACTCAGAGGAAAGTTATAATAGCTTTTTTCTTTAAGCTTCAAAGCGAAACTTTTATCTAGAACAACTAAATTAACAAATTAAATCCTTCGGAAGAGGCGCTTTCTGAAGACTCTTTTGAACCAGCGCGTTAATTCTCGTAACTGGACTTTGGGGTTCAAAATCCTCATGTTTAAAACCCTCGCCAAAACTTCCTGCTTTGCAACTTTATATTAAATTAACACTATTTATTAAAGACCGGTCCCTAAGGCTTCTGTATCGGGGGAAACTTTCATTACGTCCTATGGAAGCTGCACAGTGCAGTTTTAATTAATTCGACGTTCAATTTTTTTTTATACTTTGAAGTCAAATAATCATGGAAATGCTCTTTGTAAAAAGTATATGTTTCTCAAGATGTTATAGATTAATTATTAATTTAAATAAGAAAATATAAAATTAATCTGTATTGGATTAGTTAAGTTTATTTACATATTATTTCGTGTAGTTTTTACAGTGCTTACGTTCAAATTCGCTTTAGTTACGTTAATTCATGTTGAAAATGTCAGTTTTTACGTTACCTTGAGTTAGTTTCGTTAATTCAAGTTGAAAATATCGATTTGCAGCTTACATTACGCCATGGAGTCGATGAACTTTTAGAGGATGACGATGTAACTGAGAGGAGAAAAACCTATAGCGAGGTCAATAAAATCACCATTTGAATTGTGGCAACTTGTGGTTTTATGATAATTATATGCTGAATATATTTGTTGATAGTACAAACAAAAAAATCGCTTCTGTTGCATAATTTTTTCCTCGCCAAAGAGATGTTAAGCTTACAACCCAAGAAGAAATAGGAGCACTGATGGGCTTATTATACCTTCTTGGCACTAGAGATGCGAATTGTATTAATTTGGGAGAGCTAAGGAAAACAAACGGGTCAGAAACAGAAGCTTTTCGCGTAACAATATCATTGAATCGTTGTCATTTTCTCCTTATGTACTTAAGATTCGACGACATTGACACTCGAAACGAAAGAAAATAGTCCATAAACTAGCATCCATTAGAGATTTGTTAGACAGGTTCAAATTCAATTCATTTAGAAGAAGATGCAGCTTTAAAAAGTATATACCGAGTAAACCAAATAGGTATCGTATTAAAATATTTGCTTTATGAGAAGCAAAATTGTATTATACTAGTCACAAGGATGTATATATAGGGCAACAGCCAGATTGTCCCTTCAAGCAGAGCAGAGAACTGCGGTAAATCTGTGGTGGAGCGTTTATATTCTCACATATACAGTTCCAATTGGAATGTAACCACACATAACTGGTTTACTAGCCTAGACCTTACAAAAAGGCTAAAGGTGAAGAAGTTGACAATTGTTGGTACCATTAGAAAAAAACAAAAGCGAACTGCAACAGTTTCTAGGTGGCAAAGATCGAAAAGTTAATTCAAGTATGTTTGATTTTGAGACGTTACCCTAGTTTCTTATATTCCAAAGAAACAAGCTGATTAAATCATCTCCAGATGATGTTAAAATGGTTAGCAAAGTGCGTCGAGAAATTTAAGAATCTTCGAGAATCTCGATTTATCTTCGAGTTTGAAGGAGCTGATGTAAAGTTAATTTCTTCTATGCACAGGGATTATTGCATCTGTAAAGCCAGCGGAAAACCTGATATTATTGAACTAAAATCCAAGGGCGGTGTCGACACAATTGACAAGTTATATGCACAATATGGTTGTACACGTACTACCAGGATATTTTATAGTTTACTAAACGTTGCTGCAATAAATAGCAAAATCTTATCTTCAAACTTATGTTCCAAACAATAACTTTTGAGACTGGAATCGGAATCGTAGACTATTTCTGAAAGTAAGTTAATTTCAAATAGTAAGAGCCACATATAATAATTTGCTAAAAACATTGCGATGTCTTTGTATGTGGAGTAGTAGTTCCTGAAAAAAAAAATAAGCAAGAAATATTGTAGAATACCAAAGATGCAGTTTTTGTGATTGAGAAAAAAGCAAAAAAACTACTATTTCTATGAAAACTAATATTTTTGTAAAAACCGGGGTACTTGGTTGTGGTTAGAACATGTTTAGAATGTGCAGTAAATGTTTTGCCATGTTTCAAGAAAACTAACGTCTAATTTATTAGAATTCAACAACGAGAAGACTGTTTTTATATCTATTTACGAAAATAAAGTTTAATTTTTATTTGTTTTTTATAAATATTATATTTATTTCATGTAAATTGTTACCCATTTCTAAATAATATCTTTTTTATCGAATAGAAAGTGAAAAAAATGTTTAAAGTAATACACCTAACATAATTTATAAATCATAATTATAAACACCTAAAATCTCACTGAAAATTAGTTTTCATTTACAGCAAATAAACTAGGTATCAAGTATATGCTATAAAATAGCCTATAGTTTTGGCCTCACTGTGTACGAGACCGGCGCGAGAACTCACGTCATAAAATTTCGCGCAACTACCGGAAGGTTATATTATTTGCATTTCTCTTTCTTTAAAAAAAAATCCTTACAAACTCTCTGAACAATTCGATACTAATAATAATATATCAATTACCTAATTATTTAACATTATCGTATATATTATGAGCTACGATAGTTGAAGAGCTAAGTTTATGAGCTAAAATAGTTGAGATCATTTCATTGAGTTGAATGCTAATTGTATTCAAAACGTTTCTGAAGTGATGAATTGTATCAAAAAATAAGCTTTTGAAGCTTATGACCATGATTATTAGAGTGGTTTTCACATGTTGGGTATTTTATCGCTTACTAAAAATATCTGTATTTCAGGATATAACCAAAATGCCATGAAGAGATTATACTGATTACAGAACGAGGGCACTAAATATTTCTTTACAAACAGGAAAAAAACCTATGAAAGTACGGTGGCCCCATGCGAGTAACAAAAATTCTATTCCATGCTAAGTAATTGTCGCTCATTACTTAGCATGCAAGTTAATTATCTTTATGGATAGTGTATTGAAAAAGTGAACGAATCCCTTCATATTTAGATATATGAATCAATTCCGTGAGCGGTGCGCTTTAATATTAGTAAGACAGAGGATAAGCTAGAAGCAAAATATATGGAGAAATGTTCTAGAAGGATGAACGCCTAGAATTTTGACATGGTAAGCATCTTAACATCTTATCGACTATAGAAAAACCATTAGTGGCACTCTGATTAATCACTGCTATTGCTTCAAATTTTGTTCTTATGTTTTATATGTCATTAAAACATTTTTTTCAGAATAATTCGAAGTACTTTAATATCATTGGAAGGTGTGATCACTATACCTCAAATATATACATAGCGGATTTTTTTTAAATACAGTAAAATTTTAATAAATAAGTGGAATGTTTACAGGTAATAGAATAATACAAGTAAACAAATTTAAACTTTTTAGAGGTAGCATTGATGAATCTAGGTGTATATGAAGTATTTTGTAGTCCTAAATCCGAAAATGATAAGGTAATTATTAATTTCGATCGGTAGTAAAGAAAAAAAAGAGACGACATACTTTTACAATCTAATATTTATTTAATATAAACATGTAAAACGTGTTAAATCTTAGTCATTACTAAGGATTTTGTGAATAAAAAATGTACTTCATGAGAAGTCATACAGCGACAAAAATTTTCACTTTTTCCTCTTGTGTTCTGTAATATCATCTTTTTTTTTTAAACCAGCTGTAGTTGTCCAATATAGATTGGTTCCAGCATCCCTGATATCTATATCATCGTCTTAATGTCCTGGTAAAACCTCTTTTCTTGTTTAACTCTTACTGCACCCAAATTTTCCGAAAAAATCAAAATGGGAGTATAAAAAAAGCATGCAATACCCTAGTATTTCATAGGCTTCCAAGAGTTCATTTATGAGATTTTTATAGTTTTAATTTTTCTTGTTGCCCAGAAATCCTTTCACTACACTTACAAAATACTTCCAAGCTGCCAATTCCATTTCATTTAATTTTTCTTAAGATCGAATATCATCTAGAAGTTTCCTTATTTGAGATCCAATAAATATGCCTTCTTTTAGCTTTGCATCACTTAAATGTGGAAATATTTTTTTTAGGTACTTGAAAGCATTATCTTTTCTGTTCATGGATTTGACAAAGTTTTTCACTAGTCCAAGCTTAATACGGAGAAGCGGGGCAAAAAGGGGGCATATTTTTTGTTTGAAATACCAGGTTCAAAAGATGTTCTATGGGGCCAATCTTTCTTACTGTATTGCTTTTTTTATTACCATACTGTCCCATAGATACAAAAACAGCAATATTTTGTAAAACCCCTTTGAACTCCTATATACCTATCACTTTTAAATATCCATAAATATAACACTGATGCTCTTTATATTTAATGCGATTTAGTGTGGTTGCTAAGTTGGGTTTTTGTTTCCATTATGACCAAGATCGGTTTTAGGCGGCATTTCGACGAATCTATGAAAATGCGCCACTAGAAAGGTACATATTAACGCAAAGGGAATTATTATGCCACTCGGAAGGTACGGTTCCATTAAGCCCATTCATTAAATCATCAATATCACAACATATAAATAGCAATCCGTCCATTTTATATAAAATTGAAAATGTTTTATTCCATTTTCGGTAAAGTGAAACACTTGCATTTTTATCTAACAGGTTCAACTATGGAAGTCTGGAACTAAGAGGTTCCGATTTTTGTATTAACAATCCCAGGTTGCATTCCAAATCTTTAATCTATTCTGAGTTATTGATATCGTATTTGTTTGATACCGTGTCAGAACCAATATTTGTTCTAAGAGGTAAAACTCACTGCGCATCAATTCGACACCGTTAAAATTATTGATGTTCGATCCAAATAAGTGAATCAGTAGAGAGGAATGGTGAAATTTGAAATACAAGGCTTGCGTTCTCTGCTGTATTAGGTTTAAATTCAGTTGCATTTTTCTAATGTTCGTCACTAATGTTCAATCAAACTGTATAAAATATCAAATAGAAAATGATATTAATTCAATATCCAGGTGTACCAAAGATGCCGTGAAATTGGTTAGCTCAGCAATAGTGAAAATATAAATCAGGCAAAATGAAAGATATGAGTACCAACTGGCGAGTGAAAAATATAGAATATCTCTCAGAAGGTATTCGATTTTATCCAGCATTAAACTGTCCTGACCAAAGAGCAATTCTTTGTCAGACTGGGAAGGTCGACCTCCGAATCGTTAGATTACACTAATTGTCATTACATCATTTGGTTATGTTTTAGAAGAAAGTTGCCCGTTTAAGTTAAGTTTAGGGTCCTTAAAGATGTTATTTAGACCAATATTCTAGGGCTAGTTGGTGGAAGTTGGTGGGAATTACCAACCGAAGCAACAATAGGCAACGATACTTTAAAAGACCGCTTACCATCCGACAAACATGTATCCAAGTTTCTCAAAGACTTTTGGATACGGGTAGTGCACTTCTAAAATTTATAGAACCTCGGCGACAGCGAGAAATCAGTATTGAAGTTGAACTACACATTTTACGTCTTGTTTAACAAAATTCTACCAGAAGTACTCGAACCGTTGCGATATGAAGTTTCTAATTGGGTTGTACATATAACACTAAAAGAACAATTACTTTACCTTTATTAAGTACAAAGGGTTGCTACTCGCTGATTTTTCATCCAGGCAAAAATATTGTGAATGGTTTATTGGTCAAAACCAAAAGAATCTAATTTTTTTGTTCAATATTTTATTAATCGATGAAGGAAGGATTGTATTAGGAATTTTCATACATTCCACAGCTGGGCAGATAAAAATCCACACGTTTCAGTTAGTGAAAAAAAAATTACTTACATTTTGAATAGTGAGAAATTAGCTTATTGAGCCATTTATTTTACCCCAAAAGATTAAATGGACAGGAAAATTAATTATTTAAGAAATGAAAAGAAAATATAATTTATAAATATGAAATAAGCGATAACAATGTCTTACGATAAGATATTTTTTGCTGCCGACCAAAGAAGAACTATACATTCTGTCAAAAAACTACCGAGAATTAATCATTTGAAAAGGGATTGCCCGCTTACAAGGAATTGCCAAAATTCTTTTTTTCGCTAAGTTGACACAACAGTCCTCCACATACTAACTCCGAGTTTGGACGTCATCTGCCATTTATTAGTTTGTTTACAGTGCTCGATTTTGTTCATGTTAAGTGTGTTTTGCAATTTTTACAATGGATAAATACATCGAACAAAAAATGTGTCCTAAATTTTGCATTGCAAATTGAATTTCGTGCACCGAGTCGCTGAAAATGTTACAGAGGGCTTACAGTGAATCGACTTTATCAAAAACACGTGCATATGGGTGGTGCAGTGCATTCAAAAGCGCTTGAGATGTGGAGGAAGATTTGCCTCGGTCTGGTCGACCATCAACGTCTATAACTGAAGTTAACATCGCTAAAGGAGAGAATATGGTGACTGAAAATCATCATTTAAGTTTGAGAGAGATAGCCGCTGATCTTTCTGTGTGTCATAAATCAATTCGTATGATTCTAAGGGATTGTTTGGGCATGAAACACGTTGCCACTTGACTAGTGCCGAAAGCCCTGAATTTTCTTCAGAAACTCAATCGTGTAAAGGTCGCTGAAGACATGCTAGACCGAGTCAATCCCAACCCCACATTTATAAAACGCATTGTAACTGGTGATGAGACATGGGTATACGAGTTTGACATGCAAGCCAGTCAACAAGCTTCGGAATGGCGCCTTCCAACTGAACCGAAACCGAAAAAGCCACGTCAAAGTCGACCAAAAGTTAAGGTGATGTTGATTGTTTTCTTTGATTATCGCGGTATTGTGCACTCGGAATTCTTGCTAAACGATGAGACGGTAATTAAGCATTATGCGGCGTTTGAGAGAGCAAATTGGTCGAAAAGGGCCAAATTTGAGGAAAGAAAACTTTTAGACTTTGCATCACGACAACGCACCATCTCAGAAGGCTATCATTGTAAATGAATTTATGGCGAAAAAACTCAATCAAATATCATCAAAACTCAAATATCATCGAGCAACCACCGCATTCACCTGATACCGGCCGACTTCTTTCTCTTTCCAAAACTCAAATTACCATTTCGAGACACCCGTTTTCAGTCGATAAAAGACATAAAAGAGAATTCGCTGCGAGAACTGAAGTTGTTGATGTTGGAGTTGTTGAAAATCTTTTGACTATTGGATTATTCGTTGGCATAAGTGTATTATTTCGGAAGGGACCTATTTTGAAAGCGATACAATAAATTTGGATAAATAACAAATATTTTGTGTTTTATTGACTAATTCCGGGTAGTTTTTTGGCATAATGTATTAGGACTTTTTTAAATTGTCCCGGAAAACTGATTTAAACGTTCCAGGCTTATATAGAAAATGGTGGACAACAGTTAATTATGTATTTTTTGTAATATAGCCTTTGTGTATAGTAAGTGAGAACTGGGAACGTCCTAAAACATAGTGACATTGATAACTATAATTAAGTACGGTAGCTTCTGTTATTTGTTAGATAAAATTCTTCCATTAAAGCGTATATACAGTCCAACAATCAAACAAAAAAAATTGAATTCCGTGATGGAAAACAACACGACAATGCGACGTTGCCAAGAAATATATAACAGGCAATAACAGAGAATTTTTCCCGTACTATACGTGGGTGGCCTGCCCATACTAGCGTAAGCATCTTACTGGACCCGTGTCTTTTCTTATAGCCTTGTAGCGTGTCTTTTTCTTATATCATCAGGCTTACTGCAGCTGAATGCGCTTGACGGGAACGGCCAGCGTCGTGAAGTCAACCTACCTAGCACAAGACGATTCACGTAGTCTACGACTGCTGCAGATGACCACCACAGGAATTCGCGAGTTGTATGAGATTACCCTCGCCATCCGACATTAGTATTCTTGAGTATTTTTTACTATATGATATCTAAAATAAATGTTATAATTAAAAAGATAAAGTTTCAAAATAAAAAGTAGCTATTCATATGTTTTGAAGCCATTTATCCGCAAGGTAAGATTGTAGCGTCTTAAAAATAATGAACCGCTGCTGGTAATGTTGGTTTGCGCATGTCTTGCTTCTGAGGGTAGCAGAATGACACCGGGGCAACGCGTACGGGAGTCTGAAACATCGTCTCGAGCAGTTTAGTTGTGCCGAATGAAGCCCTCATACAGCAGGCAGCTCGCCAAACACCAGAGCCGGCCCAAATTAGGAAGGTCCTCCACACGTCGTACGCCTATTAGTTGGCCCAGCCCTGCAAAAGCTTATTTTCTGGTATTTTCTTAAATAATTTTCTTAGAAAATTAGAGGTCAGATCTAAAATAACTTTCTAGACGCCTACATCTGGAAGAATTTTTCACCTTTCGAAGCCTTTTGAGAGAGCACGGACTCAGGGGGCTCCTGTAACGGAGGCGTTTCCTGAACATTTAAGTACCAGCACACGATTAAGGCCATATACTATTATAATTTTGTTTATGTATTTATTTTTTCTTTATGCCTACGTAGTAAATCCTTTACTTATCGAATTCGAAGATCAAGATAAGCAAATAATCCACTACTTGGGCAGGACCTTTCGAAAGACATTGGTTGTTCCTGGAATGGTTGCTTTCTGCATCTGTAAAATTAGGTGGTTGCTTAAAGCCGGATCCTCAATATGTTTGATAGCATTTTTGTATACCAGACCGCTGATATGACCGCAATATTGGTATTGTCTTTACTTTATGTAAATGCCACATGTCCTTGATCTCAAAAAGAAGCTGTTGATATTTTTTAACCTATTCAATGTACTTCGCAGGTAAATTATTATCTAGTGGTACTGCTATGTATGATAATAGCCTGTTTAGATTTCTCTTCCAAAACAACCAAATCTAGTCGATTATGTAATACAGTCCGATCGGTGACTAATTAATCCAATCGGTATTGGTTGTGTCCCAATACATTTTGATGTCTTCATTTTCAACGACAGACTTGGGTGAGTAATAATAATACCCCACTTTCTCCTATAATAGGTGATATTTTACGCACAATGCCTGATGCAGATTTTTGCATACATGATTATGTCTGCTAAGGTAAGCTATGAAAGCCAATGCGAAAAAACTGGATATTATATGTTGTATTGATTCTGCATCTGCCTGACACACTGTACACTTTGTATCCTGATTTCTCTCTTTTACAATGCATTTTCGATACATCTTTATTGCAAAAACCTGATCTTAGATGGCTGCTAGTGCTTCTGCTCCTAGTGCTAGGCCAGATATTATTATTATTATTACATTGGGAAACAATTTGAAAAATAATTTCTGTTGAGTTCGATATTTAAGCTGTTTTATACGTAAAATGACATGCTAATTCCAAAACTTTATTTACTTTTTTTCTATCACGTCAAGTTTTTTCTATACAATTGTTGCGCATCCGACTAAGCTTGGCAAATCACAGAAGTCGCTACTGCTCTCCTACCGGCGAACCTTCTTCGACCTAGGAGTGGGGGTGTGAGAGTGACGTTGTGTTATCCAAAACTAGCTCGGTCAGTTACACATGAGATCTGCGTATCTGCGATCAACATCTGTGTTGACCTTAAAATGGTCTATTTCCTTCTTGGCCAGCAACGCGGGTATACCAAGTATCCCTGTTTTTTGTGCATGTGGGACAGCAGAGCTCGTGAGAAGCATTGGGTGCAATCGAACTGGCCGCCAAGATCTGACCTAAGACCTGGTGATCCAAATATTTTAAATACGCCACTTGTCGACAAAAAAAACATTGTATTTCCGCCTTGGCATATAAAACTAGGTCTCATGAAGCAATTTGTTAAGGCTTTGTCAACTGAAGGAGACTGCTTTAAGTATATCTTTTCAGTATTCCTTAGCCTGTCATATGAAAAGATAAAGGCTGGTGTGTTTGATGGTCCACAGATTCGGCAACTCGTTAGAGATGAAAATTTCACTGAAACAGTGACCGAACTTGAAAGGAATGCCTGGTTGGCATTTAAAAATATTGTTAAAGACTTTCTTGGAAATACACGAGCCCCGAATTACATCAAAACTGTTCAACAACTCTTGGAGAGCTTTAAAAAGCTTGGTTGCAACGTGAGCATCAAACTGCATTTCTTACATAGTCATCTTGCTAACTTCCCAGAAAATCTTGGTGCTGTTAATGATGAACAGGGCGAGCGATTCCACCAAGATCTAAAGGTTATGGATGCGCGGTATCAAGGTAGATGGGATGTCAGTATGATGGCTGACTACTGTTGGAGCATCTAGCGAGAATGTCCACAAACTGAACACTCCAGGTAAAGCTATAAGAAGAAATTTTTACCATAATATCTTTTATTTATTTTTTGTATAAACACAATTTAACTTTTAATAATATGTTAACCTCTATATGAATAAAATATTCTAATCTATTTGGTCAGATCTCACCTTATTTCATTTCTTATGTACACTTTTAAGGTAAAATGAGGGGTATCTTGTAGCTTAAGAACTTGACGTGATAGAGAAAAACTGTGAATATTTTTGAATTCAGAGATGAAAAATTAGTCAAAAACAAGTCACAGATCCAAGTCAACAAAATTGCTGTTCCCCAGTGTTATCATTATTATAATTTTATAATTAATACCACCATTGATATATGAATTGAATTGAATTTATATTAATTATATTTTATATAACAAATATTATTAATAATAATATTAACAAATTATATTTTTGAATTCTAGGTAGACACCCTTATACATACCTTTATATATAAATATAAGGAAACATCCTTATATATAATATACCCTTATAACATAATATACCTTTATAATATAATATAATATATATTATAATATAAGGGTATATAAAGTACAGATACTTTTACTTGTATTTAGATTTCGTCATTGCTCACTTATTAATGTGTTCAATTATATGGTCATCCACCTACACTTTCGATTATTTATTTAGGTTATAAGTATAACGTTTGAGTGCTATAATATTTTTGAATGTCTCAGAATATGTGTTTTTTTATAATCAAATCTATTTAGTTTTGAATTGAGTCGTTTAACTCAGGTAGGATCCTTTTTCCTAGTTTAAGGCCTATTTCGTGAGTCAAAAAACTGGATGGGGTCCATTAGTAGTGCAGGCGTAAATCCATCAGATCAACGAGTCACGACCTTACTGCCTTCGGCGAACAGATGCCGTATCAGTAACCCTCTTTAAAAAGAGAGGTTACAGCACGTCCATCAACAAATAAACCAATGAATGTGCTGATTGTTGGTGTCAATCTTTTCTTCATAGAACTTCTTTAACTAATTTAACCCTTAGTATTACTGTACAAAACTGTTTCTTTTAAATAATTTTGAAATTGTAATTTTTCATTACATTATTCATACATTATACCTAAAATCTTTTGAAACTTAATATATCTTGATTTAACTCTATTTGATAACTAAATCTCCAATAAATTTATATTTTTGTGATAAATATTAATGGATTTCTGTAATAATCAATTAATTGTATAAGTGCATAAGAAATCAGCTTTTAATTAACAAGAAATTTTAAAATATTGCAACTGTTACAAGTAATTTCTTACTGTTTTAATATACACAGTCAACCATCTGTATTTATATTATCTCGTTGAGAGCGGTCGAAGTTGTGTAAACTTACCCTACGGTCGCAATTATTTAAATCAAGCTATCCTTTGAGGACAGATTAAACTAAACTTTTCCTTTTTGTATCCATCTATAACTGAAATATTTCCAGCTTACAAGTCTTTCTTTAAGTGCTTTAATTTCCCGTTGCGAGTTTTATCCAGCAAGTCTTTAAATTTCATTAGATTTTCTGCTGACTAAGCAAACCGACCTAGTTTTTACCGAAAAAGACGATTCCTGCTCAACGACAATCCCGTAATTGGTCGACCAAATTTTCCAAATAAGACGACTGAATATAATTATCTAGGAGATAAGCGGAAAGGGAAGCAACGTTTGGCAGAAAGAACATTGTTCTCAAGTAGGAAAATAATTATTTTAATGGTAAATTTAACTTCGTTCTTAGAAACAACAATTAATAGAAACAATTTTTTTTAACTATAAACAACGGCTCCTTCCATTTAAAACTTGGCATATTGAAAACGAATAAAGAAAAATAATTGTAAAATGATAATATTGAATATTTCACTCCAAATAAATGTTTGCAGTGTATAGACGTGCTTTTCATCCACCATAATAATGGTCATATATATTAATTTTTTGTGAAAAGTTCGACCAAAGATATCCATATAAGAGTTGATAAATTAACACTAATTTACGGTAACAAGTGAGAGAACTAACTAATAAATTAATTTATTTAATAATTTTTAAATTTTTTTGCTGTTTTAGATTGGTAGTAGTTTTGTTGGGCTTTGTCAACAATTTTACATAATGTGTATCAGTGTATATCACAATGTATATTAGAATGTGTATCACACTGTATATCACAATGTGTATCACAATGTGTATCACATATTTCTAGATGAAGATCGTTTTGCAGATCTGCCAGATGAACCTATGTAACAATAAACTTTGTGAATTAAAATTATTGGCTAAAATTATTGGAATATCAATATGCCAGCTTCGCATTCGCCTCATATGGCAACGCATTAGATTGCTTATTCCTTAGGTTAAACATTTGCCTTGTAGATACTGTTTCGAGTCAATAGATAAATTAAAAAAAAAGGTTCTGTAAGTATTTCTTGGAGACGACTTTTAACAAGACTTTCAAGGATTGATAAAAGTGTGGCGCAAACAAAAATGTATTAAAGCGAATTATATTTTTCTTATTATTCTTATTCTTTAAGGAGACCTAATGGTTTGTTTAATCTCTCAACGGCTGCTCAATCTTGATAGCTTCCTTGATATGTAGATGACCAGCTATTTTTCTATTTGTTATTTCTCCTTCCATTCTGCGTCGCGCTGATTTTCCGTTTTTAGCGTTGTGAGCCAGTCTATGCTGATCCATCCGCTCCACATGGTCTCGCCAATATCTCCGTCTCTTTCTATCCCATTTCACTATATCCTCTACGCCTCATATTGCTCTTATGTTGTTGTTTCTTACTCTAACTCTAAGGGTCTTTCCCGTTATCGCTTTTAGATTTTACATATTTCCTGTTCGTAGAATGCTTTTGGTTTTGTTTGTGTCTGCTCGGGTCTCGATACCGTAGGTTAGTACCGATCGTACACAAGTCTTGTATATTCGTATTTTGCTTTCAATGCGCTTCACCTTCTCGCAGAAGAGAAGGTGAAGCTTCAAATGTATATCGGTATAGATAAATTCAAAGTTTGTGTTCCCATTTATTCTTCAATTCCTTTAATGATTCTGCTTATGCCAACAATCGACATATTTTTATTGCACCTTTTCAATGTTTACGATCGGAATTACCCCATATAGCAGTTTTTTACGGATGTATCAGGGACGACTTTGTTTTAAAGGACTTAAAACCAATCTTTTGTGTTCTTGTATCGGTTTTGTTCATATATGTTATTTTCAGGCATGATCTTCCGGAACAAAGAAAATTAAAATAATGGTGAATTTTTTTATGTATAAACATCATAAACAAAATCTGAAATAACTATATACGTTCTAGAAAAGAAACGATAAACTAATAACAAAATTAATTTTCATTAAAATAAAGATATAATATATATATATATATATATATATATATATATATATATATATATATATATATATATATATATATATATATATATATATATATATATATATATATATATAAGAATATAAAGCATTAATAATGCGGTTCAATCAACGTTTTGTCTTAAAATGTAGTCTAGAGAAGTAATAAAAACTGTCTACATTTCTACAGGATAAAACCCAACAAAAATTTACAACAATCATATATCAACCTCAATTTGCACATGAGAATCATAAAATATTAAAAAATAATAATATACTTGGATTTTAAATGATACACTTGTAGCTTATCCTAGTATTTTCAACAGGGAACCAACTGCGCAATCCATAAACATTCAAGTGATATAGAATTAGTATACAAATCAGATACCAAATTAGAGTAGTTATTAGGTAATCCTAAAGACAATATTCCGAAGAATGAAGCGTTTATGATTTATGAAATAAAATATATTGGTCGAAATCATAAATCAACAAACAAGGGCCAATGACAAGATTTAAACACGTGACAATTTAAATAAACAGTTAGGTTTTTTACATCAGATAGGTTTGCGGTTGCCCAACATATTTTTGAAACTAACCACAAAGGATTATTTAAACAACTTTAAATTACTCTAAAATATAACTATCATTTTATTCGATTTTCACTGAATAATATTTATATGACATGCTTCGCCAACCCAACTTCTTCAGATGTTGAGACAAATTTTCAGATATTGAGTATATAGTTTATATTCAACATCTGAAGAAGCCACAGTGTTGGCGAAACATGTCATATTAATACCAGATCACTAAACATTAGTCTCGTAGACTACATGACTCCGACGCATTCGCTGTTTAAGTGTATTATCGGTACTTCCCCGAATTGCTCCGCTCAGTACTTCCAGTTTGGGCTCATTAGCAGCTTGTGCATATGCATTGCACCTGCACGCATTTTACTACAGGAGATTTCGCGAAATATTAGCCTCTCAAACTAATATTTTGTGACAACCTTTAAAAAGTTGTTCAAGGTAAGTTATAAGTAACTTTGCCTATTTATTGTTATTTTATGCAAATAAAGTTATTATTAATTGGTTGCAATTCATATTATAACTTTCTGCAACGTAATAAAAAGTATTTTACTTATATAATATTTGTTCTCTAGCTAAATTTGTGTATTTGAACATTTTGTAAAGGCTATATATTCTGTTTCAGATGGATTTGAAATGAGATTAAGACAAAATCAGCTGATTTTGAATGAGTCTGACAACGACGGAGTGATCGGAGGGCTACCAAGTGAGCTTTCGGACTCTGAACCCGATGACAACTTGGAGGAGGACTTACCTGTAGACACCGCCGAAAGTAAAGAAAAATCTTCGGTCTATTCCGCTAATGAGCTGAATATTGTCAGAGGCAGCCGAAACAGATACATAATTAACTCCTCCGAGAGTTCGCACCCATGCCTATCCTCATCTTTACAGGGTAACCTGGTAACATATCCAGATAAGAAGAAAATAAACAAGTGGGCAATCACTCCACGCACCTGTATCCGTACATCAGTTCGAAATGTTATTCATTTTATAGCTGCACCTGTTAATGAAGCAAGGGATATGTTAGAACCAATTTCATTATTTCATTTGTTTGTTTCCGATGAGATGATTGATCCGACTGTAGTTCACACAAATTCTGAAATTGAGTTAAAAAAGGTGAAGTATAAAGAATTGCCTCATACTAATTCTTCAATATCAGTCAATAAAATGAGAGCTTTGCTCGGTCTCCTTTTACAATTAACTGTTATAAAAAGTAACCATTTACCAACGCAAACCTTATTCATACCAACACCAAACACACACAAAGACACCAAACGAAGTGGCAGCGTTTTCAAAGTGTGTATGATTGCTGAGAGATTTGACTTTTTGCTAAGATGCTGATGGATCTTAGCATGGATGGATCTTAGCATGATGGAGGTTCGACGAAATAACTATCAGACAAAAAAAAAGAGCGTCAGATAAGTTCGTGCCAAGAAGACAACTTTGGGAGAAATTGATTCAAAATTGTAAAAAATGGTATAACCCTAGTTCCTATCTGACAAGCGATAAACAATTAGTGGGATTTTCAGGTCGCTGTCCATTTAGAATATACTTACCAAATAAGCTTAACAAATATGACACCAAGATTGTAATGGTTGCAGATTCAAACTCAAAATATATTTGTAATGTTGCACCATTTTTGGGTAAAGGTACAAATTGTAGCAAAAACATACCTCTTGCGACACATTTTGTGAAACACATCTGTGAGCATTTCTATGGAAACAACAGAAATATAACCATGGATAACTAGTTTACGTCCATGCCGCTTGTTTCAGAACTGTTTCAACCTTCTTATTCAACTAGGAATATAGGCACTTCAAGGTTTGGTTTTGATGCTGAGAGAACCATGGTTTCATATAAACCGAAGTCAAATAAAGCTGCCGATAGTATCGATCAAATGTGTCCAGGCATTAGCTTCAGTTCTAAAACAAATAAATAGCTTCAATACATATTTTATGATATCCTGAACCTACACATCAACAACGTGTATGTTATATACGTATCTAACATGGTTAGAAAACGGCAAAAATCATTAAGACGTAGGGCATTTGTGCAAAGTTTGGCCGATAATCTTACTGAGCCGTGGTTGTGGGAACGGTACGATACTGTGGCTTTGAGGAGACATATCAAGGCAAGTATCAAAAATATTATGAAAATTGAAAGTGTTGTGCCAAGTACTTCTCAAGCATTGCCAATCAAATGCAAAATTTGCTCCGTTTCCCTTTACCAGAAAAATGACCAAAGTCGCATGCCACTTCTGCAGAAAAGCCATTTGTGGCGAACACACCATTCCAGTTTGCAGTGAGTGTAAGGATTAAATTTTTGAAATTTGGAGTTGTTTTTTAGTAAATTTAATAAATATTCTTTCATACCACTTACTTGTTTAATAATAAATGCTATGATTCAGAAAAAATAATCAAGTTTCATGTTGTTAGTCATTATGACAAATATTTATTGACACTGTTACTGTAGTGACACTGTTACTGTTTCTGTATTAGTGACACTGTTACTGTTACTATATTAGTTACATCTCTTTAGTGACACTGTTAGTTGTTAATAATATAACTAATTATATTAAGATATAATTCAATGAGAATTTTATTTTAGAGTAATTTTTAATGGATTTTTATAAAGTAAAAGTTAAAACCGTCAATTACAACGTACAATTACTGAGAGTATTAAAGATAGGATATCAGATGCGTACTAAACTATCGAAGACAAATGTAAAAATAGTCTAAATAAGATCAAACGGGTCAATCCTACATAGTCCCCTGTTTACTTTAATAATGGACGAGTAATTTTGTAGGTTTCTGTGAATTTGGTACTTTTCACCGCAATAGGTTTAGGTTTAATTTGTAAACGAAATAGGTTAAACTTTAGTTTTAATCATTGCTCAACGATCCTAATTTGGTTAGCGAAATGCGCGTAGAGTGGACTGAATATGATTGGCGTGAGTACAAAACACATTATAAAGTTTTTATTTAATACCAAAGGTTCCAATATCAACATTATCAAATTAACTAATCATATGTTAGATAAAATTAAACGTACAATGATGTGAAAAATATCGAGAAGTTTTTCTCCCAGATTATTTTTTTAAAAGGAAGCTCTAAAGACATTTTCAACATACCAAGTGTAAATATTTTTTAAATTATATATTTTTTGGCAGTGGATTTAATTCATAGTATAGCAGTACCTTAAATGTTATAGGATTTATTGTCGATTGAGTAAATGTTTCTTTCAAAAGGTTCAATTCCTATATCTCAATTTTCCTATTTTTTTGGACCGATATGTGCTATATATAATAAATATAATAATAAAATATTATTTCATATAAATTTAATTAAGAAAAAACATATCTTTACAGAAACAAATAAGTACAAAATATTGAATCTCATAGTGAATATGAAATAGTTCCTCCTTCACTTTTAGTTTGATAGAATAACGTTTATAATTTCCAACTGAATCAAAGGTCAAACGTTATAAAGAATAGTAACGTAGCCAGGAGTGCACAAATTGATTATCAAAGAGACAGATTTTATTAAAATAAGAAGCTTTAAGCAGAAGAGAGAAAATGTATCCAAAAACTCGAGTACCAACCATTTTCATTCAACCCTATTTTTGTGTTTAGCTTTAGTTAGTTATTACAAAAGTCTACTGAATAGTGAATGTTCTTCGAAGTGTGTAAATAAAGTATTCCATAGGTCCTCCATAGATTCACTTGTTGGTCGGTAGGAATTTTTTCCCTAAATCGGATTATTCTAGTCGGTTACAGCCTTTTTAATGTTCTACAGAGCCTCAAAATGGTGTCCTTTGAGGTGAATTTTCAATTTTAGTAAAAGAAGAAAATCTCAGGGACTGAAGCCTGGTGAATAATCTGGCCATTCCTAGCTCTTGTGCTTCGTTTCCGGGTCGTATTCAAAAACCCAAAACTCGTCACCAGTAATGACACATTTCAGAAAATGAGGGTCATATTCAATCCGCCCCAAAATGTCACGTCAGGTTCTTCTTATCCTTTTTCACTTTTCTTCATCCACAATTCATTGGTCAATATCTAATGAACGGTTGTGTGAGTAAAATTCAACTCTTTCCTGATCTTGCTTACCATCAATCGATGATTAAAACGCACACGATCCGGGTTTGGGGGACATTTGAATTACTTCTTGCAGTTGAAAGCCTTTTGCTGCTAGGTTCATCTTCAATTCAATCTCGGCCTTCTGAGAATGCCTTAAACAACCGGAAAAGGGGGGTAAATAACAAAATATTATTTCCGTAGGCCTGTTGAAGTTTTGCTACAATTTTCGTCATACTATGCCCAAGTCTTAAACAAAATATAATAGCGTACCTTTGTTCGAAATTGTTTTGACTCATTTTTAGAACGCACTAGAAAAATTAAAATTCGTGTCACAAAAATTATTGTTACCAACTACCAAGCATATCTAGACACTTTAAACTCGCACTAACGATGCACCAAATGTTGGCTTATCTCCTGTCGTGCTATTACTTAATTTACATACCGCGTATGTTGTAGGCATTACAAAACAAATATCTACCATTATTAGAGAGAATTTCAATAGAAAACCAACTTAGAGAGCATTTCAATAGAAATTCAACTTAGAGAGAATTTCTTATCATATTTTTCATTGCAATTTAAATAATACTAATTTACAAATTTTAACTTTTTTCATATACCCCGAAAGAAATGTATATAAATGTATTAACCCACCTTCCTTAAACCTAAAATTCATTATTTTGGATTTCCTATTGCGAACCAAACAAAAAATGGGTGCCTCATGTGTTTTGTGAAAGTTACCTCTAATATTTTCACGGATGGTAGATAATGTTTCTAAATCATTCCGAGTGTCGATCCGTTGATTCTGTGAAGAATCACGACGTTTCGCCGCTTCGTGTTGTCCGCTTCGACTGGACTCTTCAGCCGTCACTATATATATATATATATATATATATATATATATATATATATATATATATCATCATCATCATAATCATCATCAGCCCGCATCGATCCACTGCAGGATGAAGGCCTCTTCAGCATGCTTCCAACCTTCACGGTCCTGGGCTTTCCTCTGCCACTCGGGTCCAATATACTTAACGATGTCATCAATCCATCGTGCTTTCGGTCTTCTTCGCGGACGTTTGCGATCAAGCGGTATCCACTCCAGGATTGCCTTGGTCCATCTGTCGTCCCATCGCCTCGCTATATGGCCTGCCCATCTCCATTTCAACTGTTTTACTCTTCCAATGATGTCACAGACTTTTGTTTGTTCCCTGATCCATGCGCAGGACTTTCTGTCTCGTCTTGTAATGTGAAGCATACATCTTTCCATTCCCCTCTGTGCCACCCGAAGTTTTTGAATTGATTGCGATGTGAGTGTCCAGGTTTCACTTCCGTATGTCATAACGGGTAGAACGCATATATATATATATATATATATATATATATATATATATATATATATATATATATATATATATATATATATATATATTTAAAGATAATAACTATAAAAAGAAGGAATACAGATGAAATATATAAGAAGAATAAAAAACCAAAGACTAAGGCTCATGGGTATGCCAACTATGTAAAGAAGATCGCGAAGAAAATATGATCTAAGGTTGGATGCATGACCTATGTGCTGACGCGGAAAGTAAGATGAAAAATATATTTGTGATATCTTTGTTTAATCTCAATAATTTTTGTAGATGTAATTTTGTGTCTTAAGAAATTATAATTTTGGTTTTCTATGTGTAATTTACTAGGTTATTAAGTTCGGCTTTGCGACTGTGATGATTCCAAAAAATATTGATTGTAAATTTATCTTAGACTGAGTAGATTGTGGTTTTTAATTTTCATCAAAATTTGTAATTGAGTGCTCGTCCCAACATTAATATTTAGAAGTGAGTTCTAGGTATTAACAAATATAAGGGGTTACCAGACTAAGTACTATAAAAAATATAACCATTAGAAATAGACTTAGAGATGCTTCAATTACCTGCCAAGTCCAACAAAAATGGATGAGAGACAGCAGGTAGTAAATAGAGAGATAGTTGATATGGGGACCTGAAATGATCGGGGGGGACTCTAGTAAAGGAAATATGGAATTTGGCATGAAATAGCAAGATAGTGTAACGTGAAGTTTTTCTTAAAGATTACTAAAGTTACAGCGACGGCAGCTGTTCGCCGGAGGTAGTTAGGTCATAGGTCACGGATGGAGTGCCCCGGCCCGTTAATATGGCGCCACCCAGTTCTTCGGAATCATAAAAGATCAATAAACAAAACTTAAAACTGGAAAAAGGTTTATTTTCAATTAAAAGACTCACTAACAGTAATTACTATTTAATACACACAAACACAAATTCAGAAGCCAACATAACAAAAATTTAAAAAATGAACAATTATAACACAAAAAATAAAGAAATCTCACTTAGGGGTCCACAACTACTCTACAGCTACGCGTATAAAGAGAAAGGCTTAACCTCAAACAAACATTGTTCAACCTCAAACAAATGCTCTTGTCTAGCGTACAAAAAAAAATTAAAATAAATTCCAGTTACGAAGATGGTCGATTACTGAACAGTTCAAAAAGCTTGGATCCCAAGAAGTCTGGAACCCACAATGACCGGCAAGAAGTTCGTGGTCCAGGATGCCCATGGACTAAGATGACTATAGTTCAAGATGACTGGGTCTTAAAATGACCATGTCTCAAGATGACCGGCCTCTAATATGAGCGGGGTCTAAAATTACCGGGCTCTAAAACCTTCTACAAAAATATAAATAGAATTAGACTGTATAGGGTTTGGCCAACTAATCAACATACCTCAAATGGGGGGATTATTCAAGCAGGGCTATCAGCGGCGTCAACTCCTAGAGCGCTGTCCGTCCTGTCGTCGTGGAGACATATGTTCAGCACGAAATATACAGGTGCGCTTTGAAGTAAGACCCACGCAAAATAATAATTCCTGTAGCGACCGATAATTTGTAAACGCCACAAGCGGATGAGCGAGATGCAAAAAGACCTGAAATTAGAATATTCGACAACTTTTAAGTAACTAGCTTCAACGTGAAACAAAGCAATGACCTACGGCTGAACAAATTGGAAATTCTATAAAGCAGATCACTCAACACCTACCGCCACAAAATTAACTGAATAAGTATAAGTAGAATTGAGTAACATATGGGGTGAATTTTTTTGAAATTTTCATCAATTATTATTTTTTGATATTTCATTCTTTTCATATATCGAAAATGAACAAAATTTAATTAACAATTCACGTTGCGCAGATTTATATATTGTTGTGTTTCCTTGAGAATGAACAAATAACCAGATTGTAAATAGATATTAACAAACTTTTTCGTATAATAGAAAAAAAAATTATTTCCATGTTTTAATTTATTGCCTTTACTCAAGAACATTTTTGACATAATAATAATATACGCTTATTCTAGAGCAATTCTTATATTGGAATATTTGGTGTGAACATAAAACTTACAAAACACCAAAATTTTTTGTTTTGAATATATTGTCTGCGCTCGTTTCGCTGACTATATTAGCATCATCATGACGATTCAATCTTAAATCAAGTTTGAATCATCTGATAATGTAAATACCGTTAGCGAAATGCATACGAAAGAATTAAAAACATTGGATTTGGTGCTTCTTTGAGTTTAGCTTTATTTTATTTTTGGAATTCTTTAACAATTTTTTCATAATTCAGCCTTTTCTGAAATTTGACATAATTATTAAATATTTAGTCAAATATTTCAATCTGTCAATTAAATGTTACGTAGCTTTCTATATTTTTTTTTGATTTAACGTATACATTAATTGTACATTTACTTCTTCTATTTGGTTAATCAGTAGTTCACTAAATTTTTCATAGAAAAATATATGTATTTTATATATAAAATTAATAATAATGTTTAGAAACTTTATGCCGCATTCGTAAACGTTAACCTTATTGATGGGTTAGAAATTCTTAAAGATAAGTGTTCTAATACAGATAATTATATAACGAAAGTAATAAGTTAAAATCGATAATAAAAAGAAAGCATCCCAGTAAATACTTTACAATATCCTCTTGATGTGGTATGAGGGTTAAAAAAATTATCGTAGTTAAAGAAAATTTCCTTCAGATTTGTTAAATCATAAAACTAATTATATATATATATATATATATATATATATATATATATATATATATATATATATATATATATATATATATAGATAAATATATATATATATATATATATATATATATATATATATATATATATATATATATATATATATATATGTATTTAAGTATGTTACCTCTAATATTTTCACGATATATATATATCCAAAATTATGCTGTTGTTTGTTCACAAATCCATTAAGCCAAAAGTGCGTTTCGTCGGATAATATTATTTTTTCCCAAAGTGGGGTAGTTGGGCTGCTTTAAGAAGCCGAATTAATTGGTCTAATTATATATATATATATATATATATATATATATATATATATATATATATATATATATATATATATATATATATATGTATAATCTAGTATAATCTAATATATATATATGTAGTTGGGCTGCTTTAAGAAGCCGAATTAATTGGTCTAATTATATATATATATATATATATATATATATATATATATATATATATATATATATATATATATATATATATGTATAATCCAATGGTCCAATAATGGTCCAATGTAAATCTTCGACTGATTCAGAAGTGACTACTTCATTCTCAGAAAGTCCCTCTTTGTTGCGTTTTTGAGCTGAAGGATTGATAGAACCTAACTGTTTTGAAAACTATAATGGAGATAATATTCCTGATAATGGTGAACGCTATGCTAATAGAATATATTTGACTTGAACTGATAAACGTGGATATTTAATTCATACGTGGATAACAATGTTTCCTCTCAACGAGATAGATTGTGCAACTTGTCACACATGTCAGTAGATGATTAATATGTTACAAGAACACTTTCCTGTACACGTTATTTCATAAAATGCCATTCATAACTGTCGACTAAGATCATGCGATTTCACGTCCTCGAATTATTTTTTGAAGGTTTTTGTTAAATCTCTATTACACCAATAAAACCCGAATAATTCTTCACCTTAAATGAAACATTTAGGACACCTTCGAAAATATATCACATATTTGTATATGCCTGAAAGAATAATCGAAAATTTGGTCTTCAGAATTTATTCCACTTTTCACACCACAATTCATAAATGAAGCCGACATTTAAATGTATAACTTATATAACCAAAAACCATTAAAAGAATAATAATACTCGAAGCGAAATATATATTCAAACCTTCAAAATATTTTTACCCGATACCTTGTCTTAATCAATCATCTCAAATTATATGAAGAAAATTTTACGAAAAATATTATTAAGCTTATATCTGGGCAAGCAATTCAACCCAGTTTTCGTCGAAAATAGGATTCAACGAGAGCGGGAGAATTGCTCGGCAAATCGTTCCAGCTTTTTAAATAAAACGGCGGAAGTGTTCAGAAGGAGCGGGAAAAAAGGTCGGCTTTTGACGGGAGAAATATTATTTTCAAGTACGGAAAGCGAGTGGTTAACGGTAAATTTAATTTAATGCTGCTATACAACAATAATTGAATGCGGCAAGAAGAGCATTTGAAAAATGGATAGTAAAAAATGTGTAATGTAGAATAGGAATTGTGATTTTAAGTACAACCTGTTTGAAAGAATAAAATGATGGTAATACTAAAAACAATATAGCGCTCTATCTACAGACATAAGTTACAAAATTAACATCGAATATGATCTACAATAATTTAACGAATACCTCAAGTGTTCAGCACGAGGCGAGGTTTTCGACTTTCCCGGTATCCACCCCGGAGTATACAGGTCGTTTTGAAGTAAGTTATGCGCAAAACAATACTAACCGAAGCGGGCGATAATTTTAAAAGCTACTAAATACTAAAAAATTAACATAAAACTCCAAAATTGTTGGCAATTATGTTTGTCACATCATTGAAATCATGCAGACATAAAATCATATTATTCATGTTAGAGGCCTTCATTTACTCCTGTAACCCAGTTGATTAGTGATTCAATTAAACTTAGGAACTTTAATTTTTATATGTTGAATTATATAAAGGTAGCCTCATTTGTCACCAAAAATATTACTAAAATTTTCGTCTAAAGATTTGTCGGCAGTGATTTTTATTAGTTTCTATACTTCCTGAGTACATATTTTTAAGGCATATTTGATTATGACAGATTTGATTATGATATGATTTGCTGACAGGTCAGCAAATTTAAACTTTTTCAAGATAACATTGATGGAAATAGATGTATATGATGTATTTTGATGTCATACATCTGAAAATGATAGGCCAATTAATGTAACACGTACAGTTTTTTTGTTACTGGGAGTCGGTGAAGGGGAAAAAAAGACGACATAATATTTATTTAGTACAAACATGTAAAACGTGTTAAATCTATGCAAAAACATTACTGAGAATTATGTGACCAAAAAATATATTACATCAGATGTCATACAGCGACAAAAGGTCACTTTTTCTTCTTGTGTTCTTGTGTAGTCGCCGAACATAAATAGGTTCCAGCGTCTCTGTAGCTTGCTCCATCGTCCTGATGTCCTGGTGAAACCTCTCACTTGGTTCGTCGCTTACTGCAGCCTAATTTTTGAAAAAAAAAATAAATGGGAGTATAAAAAATGTACTTTTAAGGACATGCGACACTCTAATGAAATATTAGGCCTTCAAAAGTTTATCTATGAGGTTTATATTACAGTTACAAAATACTTCCAAGTTACCAATTCCTTTTCATTTAATTTTTATTGAAAACGGAAATCACCTAGAAGGTTCCTTATTTTAGGTCCAATACCAATACTTGAGGAAATATTTCTTTTCGGTACTTGAAACTATACCCCATCTTTGTCTATCCAACAAAGTTTTTACAAAGTTTTTTATTAGTTCAAGCTTGTCAGTGAAGGGGCTATAGGAATAGATTGATTTTTCTTTCTATTATGAAGCAAGACTGCTTTTAGTTTGTATTTCGACGAACCTATGAAAATACGCCACTCGGAAGGTACATGTTCCATATTAAGCTTATTCATTAAACGATCAAAATCATAACAGACACATGCCATCCTTCCATTTTATAAAGATGTTACAATCCGTTTTCGGTAAAGTGAAACACTGGCATTTTTTTCTAACAAGAAACATGTTGGTTTCAAGAAACATTCCAGGTTTAGAGGCACAATCGGTACTGGTAGTTCCTGGCTTTGACCAACTGGTAGTGCAGAAGACAAATTTGTATATTGAATTTTGTCCCTTTGATCTTTTGAAACGCCTTTTGTTTTAGGGATATAAAAGTGGCAATCTCTTACATGGTCAGTCCACACTATAGAAACAGCAAATCACATGGAATTTTTCTTGCGATGTATTCGTTGCACTAAATTTACGAGAGAACTCACACAGCAAACATGGGGAGCCGAACTTTTATCTTGATCTCCAATTTGACACTATATATATATATATATATATATATATATATATATATATATATATATATATATATATATATATATATATATATACCGATTCGGTCTCGCTTTCTCTCTCTTTGTCGTCGAAAATATCAGCTCCCTCATATAACGCCTCTATTTCAGATGCACAGTAGAAAATGAAAGAAACCGATAAATAAATGTTTAAAAAATTAAAAATCAAAGTTTTCAATAAAAATACTATAGAAAATATAATATTTATAATTGACTCACCACAAACTGTGTCAATATCGAAAGAAAACACACTATTTGTGCAAAAAGGTTATTTAACGGTTTTTATTTGACAAAACTCTGACACAACCACAGCACTGGGTGGTATATATACCCATAAACTGATTAGGGTCGCTTATATTTTTGTTAGTATTCACATCTTAAAATAGCTATGGTGGAGGATCTGTAGTGAGGATAGTAAAATTTTTTAACGAGACCATTTATAAGGGAGAAACACTTTTAATTCACCCCTGGTTATCCCTTATCCAATGCTTCTCTTGAATCTTTTAATTGGATTGATTTGTTGAAAGTCAATCTATTCTAGCTTTCTTTAAAATATAGACCTAAGGGCATTAAGCAATATTATCTAAAAATTCATGGGTATTAACTGCCGGAGACGACATAATAAACTCATATGTGTTCCGATTTAAAAATTGAAACTCAAAACAAAATCGCTTTCCCGTTCCCATAATTCTTTTTCTTTAAAATAAATTAGATTTCTTGCAACGCTCTTTCTAGTTTATTATTCTCCACAAGCTTTTTAATTCATCTTTGTGTATTTCATCTTAACGACAGCACTTTAAAATTCATTAAGTTTTCCGCAGGCTGAATGACGTGTCCCATTTTTTTCAACAAAAAGATCACTCTCAGACAATAATATGAACAAACACCGTCAAACTCCTCCAATTCCTCGCGTAAAAAGTCCGAACATAAGAATCTCAGGAAAACAAAACGGAAAAAAATGTGGTCAGAAAGTACGAAAGGACAAGTGGTTAATGGTAAATTTAATGTAATATACATTTTACGTTACTTGGGTAATTGAAACTCTGTTGACTTGGCCTTTGAGTAATAAGTAGGAAAATAATAAATATAACAACTATATAAAAAAATACATAAACTATAGAGAAAAATTCTTAATAACAAGATATAATTAAAAAATTAAAAATTAAAGAAAATTAAAAACCACAATATACCACAATATATATATATATATATATATATATATATATATATATATATATATATATATATATATATATATATATATATATATATATATATATATATATATATATATATATATATATATTTAAAGATAATAACTATAAAAAGAAGGAATACAGATGAAATATATAAGAAGAATAAAAAACCAAAGACTAAGGCTCATGGGTATGCCAACTATGTAAAGAAGATCGCGAAAAAAATATGATCTAAGGTTGGATGCATGATCTATGTGCTGACGCGGAAAGTAAGATGAAGAAATATATTTGTGATATCTTTGTTTAATCTCAATAATTTTTGTAGATGTAATTTTGTGTCTTAAGAAATTATAATTTTGGTTTTCTATGTGTAATTTACTTGGTTATTAAGTTCGACTTTGCGACTGTGATGATTCCAAAAAATATTGATTGTAAATTTATCTTAAACTGAGTAGATTGTTGTTTTTAATTTTCTTTAATTTTTTAATTATATCTTGTTATTAAGAATTTTTCTCTATAGTTTATGTATTTTTTTATATAGTTGTTATATTTATTATTTTCCTACTTATTCCTCAAAGGCCAAGTCAACAGAGTTTCAATAACCCAAGTAACGTAAAATGTATATTACATTAAATTTACCATTAACCACTTGTTCTTTCGTACTTTCTGACCACATTTTTTTCCGTTTTGTTTTCCTGAGATTCTTATGTTCGGACTTTTTACGCGAGGAATTGGAGGAGTTTGACGGTGTTTGTTTGTATTATTGTCTGAGAGTGATCTTTTTGTTGAAAAAAATGGGACACGTTATTCAGACTGCGGAAAACTTAATGAATTTTAAAGTGCTGTCGTTAAGATGAAATACACAAAGATGAATTAAAAAGCTTGTGGAGAATAATAATCTAGAAAGAGCGTTGCAAGAAATCTAATTTATTTTAAAGAAAAAGAATTATGGGAACGGGAAAGCGATTTTGTTTTGAGTTCCAATTTTTAAATCGGAACACATATGAGTTTATTATGTCGTCTCCGGCAGTTAATACCCATGAATTTTTAGATAATATTGCTTAATGCCCTTAGGTCTATATTTTAAAGAAAGCTAGAATAGATTGACTTTCAACAAATCAATCCAATTAAAACATTCAAGAGAAGCATTGGATAAGGGATAACCAGGGGTGAATTAAAAGTGTTTCTCCCTTATAAATGGTAACGTTGAAAATTTTTACTATCCTCACTACAGATCCTCCACCATAGCTATTTTAAGATGTGAATATTAACAAAAATATAAGCGACCCTAATCAGTTTATGGATATATATACCACCCAGTGCTGTGGTTGTGTCAGAGTTTTGTCAAATAAAAACCGTTAAATAACCTTTTTGCACAAATAGTGTGTTTTCTTTCGATATTGACACAGTTGGTGGTAAGTCAATTATAAATATTATATTTTCTATAGTATTTTAATTGAAAACTTTGATTTTTAATTTTTTAAACATTTATTTATCGGTTTCTTTCATTTTCTACTGTGGATCTGAAATAGAGGCGTTATATGAGGCAGCTGATATTTTCGACGACAAAGAGAGTGAAAGCGAGACCGAATCGGTATATATATATTATATATATATATATATATAGTGTCAAATTGGAGATCAAGATAAAAGTTCGGCTCCCCATGTTTGCTGTGTGAGTTCTCTCGTAAATTTAGTGCAACGAATGCATCGCAAGAAAAATTCTATGTGTTTTGCTGTTTCTATAGTGTGGACTGACCATGTAAGAAATTGCCACTTTTATATCCCTAAAACAAAAGGCGTTTCAAAAGATCAAAGGGACAAAATTCAATATACAAATTTGTCTTCTGCACTACCAGTTCGTCAAAGCCAGGAACTACCAGTACCGATTGTGCCTCTAAACCTGGAATGTTTCTTGAAACCAACATGTTTCTTGTTGTTAGAAAAAAATGCCAGTGTTTCACTTTACCGAAAACGGATTGTAACATCTTTATAAAATGGAAGGATGGCATGTGTCTGTTATGATTTTGATCGTTTAATGAATAAGCTTAATATGGAACATGTACCTTCCGAGTGGCGTATTTTCATAGGTTCGTCGAAATACAGACTAAAAGCAGTCTTGCTTCAAAATAGAAAGAAAAATCAATCTATTCCTATAGTCCCTTCACTGACAAGCTTGAACTAATAAAAAACTTCGTAAAAGCGATAGACAAAGATGGGGTATAGTTTCAAGTACCGAAAAGAAATATTTCCTCAAGTAAGTGATGCAAAATTAATAGAAGGCATATTTATTGAACCTAAAATAAGGAACCTTCTAGGTGATTTCCGTTTTCAATAAAAATTAAATGAAAAGGAATTGGTAACTTGGAACTCTTTTGTAACTGTAATATAAACCTCATAGATAAACTTTTGAAGGCCTAATATTTCATTAGAGTGTCGCATCTCCTTAAAAGTACATTTATTTTTTTTTTCAAAAATTTGGGCGCAGTAAGCGACGAATCAAGTGAGAGGTTTCACCAGGACATCAGGACGATGGAGCAAGCTACAGAGATGCTGGAACCTATTTATGTTCGGCGACTACACAAGAACACAAGAAGAAAAAGTGACCTTTTTTGTCGCTGTATGACATCTGATGTAATATATTTTTTGTTCACATAATTCTCAGTAATGTTTTTGCATAGATTTAACACGTTTTACATGTTTGTACTAAATAAATATTATGTCGTCTTTTTTTCCCCTTCACCGACTCCCAGTAACAAAAAAACTGTACGTGTTACATTAATTGGCCTATCATTTTCAGATGTATGACATCAAAATACATCATATATATCTATTTCCATCAATGTTATCTTGAAAAAGTTTAAATTTGCTGACCTGTCAGCAAATCATATCATAATCAAATCTGTCATAATCAAATATGCCTTAAAAATATGTACTCAAGAAGTATAGAAACTAATAAAAATCACTGCCGACAAATCTTTAGACGAAAATGTTAGTAATATTTTTGGTGACAAATGAGGCTACCTTTATATAATTCAACATATAAAAATTAAAGTGCCTAAGTTTAATTGAATCACTAATCAACTGGGTTACAGGAGTAGATGAAGGCCTCTAGTAAATGTGTCGGTCTATTTTATAAGTATATGCATATTATTACAGAAAAATGAATAATATGATTTTATGTCTGCATGATTTCAATGATGTGACAAACATAATTGCCAACAATTTTGGAGTTTTATGTTAATTTTTTAGTATTTAGTAGCTTTTAAAATTATCGCCCGCTTCGGTTAGTATTGTTTTGCGCATAACTTACTTCATAACGACCTGTATACTCCGGGGTGGATACCGGGAAAGTCGAAAACCTCGCCTCGTGCTGAACACTTGAGGTATTCGTTAAATTATTGTAGATCATATTCGATATTAATTTTGTAACTTATGTCTGCAGATAGAGCGCTATATTGTTTTTAGTATTACCATCATTTTATTCTTTCAAACAGGTTGTACTTAAAATCACAATTCCTATTCTACATTACATATTTTTTACTTTCCATTTTTCAAATGCTCTTCTTGCCGCATTCAATTATTGTTGTATAGCAGCATTAAATTAAATTTACCGTTAACCACTCGCTTTCCGTACTTGAAAATAATATTTCTCCCGTCAAAAGCCGACCTTTTTTCCCGCTCCTTCTGAACACTTCCGCCGTTTTATTTAAAAAGCTGGAACGATTTGCCGAGCAATTCTCCCGCTCTCGTTGAATCCTATTTTCGACGAAAACTGGGTTGAATTGCTTGCCCAGATATAAGCTTAATAATATTTTTCGAAAATGTTCTTCATATAATTTGAGATGATTGATTAAGACAAGGTATCGGGTAAAAATATTTTGAAGGTTTGAATATATATTTGGCTTCGAGTATTATTATTCTTTTAATGGTTTTTGGTTATATAAGTTATACATTTAAATGTCGGCTTCATTTATGAATTGTGGTGTGAAAAGTGGAATGAATTCTGAAGACAAAATTTTCGATTATTCTTTCAGGCATATACAAATATGTGATATATTTTCGAAGGTTTCCTAAATGTTTCATTTAAGGTGAAGAATTGTTCGGGTTTTATTGGTGTAATAGAGATTTAACAAAAACTTTCAAAAAATAATTCGAGGACGTGAAATCGCATGATCTTAGTCGACAGTTACGAATGGCATTTTATGAAATAACGTGTACAGGAAAGTGTTCTTGTAACATATTAATCATCTACTAACATGTGTGACAAGTTGCACAATCTTGTTGAGAGGAAACATTGTTATCCACGTTTGAATTAAATATCTACGTTTATCAGTTCAAGTCAAATATATTCTATTAGCATAGCGTTCACCATTATCAGGAATATTATCTCCATTATAGTTTTCAAAACAGTTAGGTTCTATCAATCCTTCAGCTCAAAAACGCAACAAAGAGTGACTTTCTGAGAATGAAGTAGTCACTTCTGAAACAGTCGAAGATTTTCATTGGACCAAATTATGCTGTTGTTTGTTCACAAATCCATTAAGCCAAAAATATATATATATATATATATATATATATATATATATATATATATATATATATATATATATCTTTATATATATATATATATATATATATATATATATATATATATATATATATATATATATATATATATATCTTTATATATATATATATATATATATATATATATATATATATATATATATATATATATATATATATATATATATATAATTAGACCAATTAATTGAAACCAAAAAATAATATTATCCGACGAAACGCACTTTTAGCTTAATGGATTTGTGAACAAACAACAGCATAATTTGGTCCAATGTAAATCTTCAACTGTTTCAGAAGTGACTACTTCATTCTCAGAAAGTCACTCTTTGTTGCGTTTTTGAGCTGAAGGATTGATAGAACCTAACTGTTTTGAAAACTATAATGGAGATAATATTCCTGATAATGGTGAACGCTATGCTAATAGAATATATTTGACTTGAACTGATAAACGTGGATATTTAATTCAAACGTGGATAACAATGTTTCCTCTCAACGAGATTGTGCAACTTGTCACACATGTTAGTAGATGATTAATATGTTACAAGAACACTTTCCTGTACACTTATTTCATAAAATGCCATTCGTAACTGTCGACTAAGATCATGCGATTTCACGTCCTCGAATTATTTTTTGAAAGTTTTTGTTAAATCTCTATTACACCAATAAAACCCGAACAATTCTTCACCTTAAATGAAACATTTAGGAAACCTTCGAAAATATATCACATATTTGTATATGCCTGAAAGAATAATCGAAAATTTTGTCTTCAGAATTCATTCCACTTTTCACACCACAATTCATAAATGAAGCCGACATTTAGATGTATAACTTATATAACCAAAAACCATTAAAAAAATAATAATACTCGAAGCGAAATATATGTTCAAACCTTCAAAATATTTTTACCCGATACCTTGTCTTAATCAATCATCTCAAATTATATGAAGAACATTTTACGAAAAATATTATTAAGCTTATATCTGGGCAAGCAATTCAACCCAGTTTTCGTCGAAAATAGGATTCAACGAGAGCGGGAGAATTGCTCGGCAAATCGTTCCAGCTTTTTAAATAAAACGGCGGAAGTGTTCAGAAGGAGCGGGAAAAAAGGTCGGCTTTTGACGGGAGAAATATTATTTTCAAGTACGGAAAGCGAGTGGTTAACAGTAAATTTAATTTAATGCTGCTATACAACAATAATTGAATGCGGCAAGAAGAGCATTTGAAAAATGGAAAGTAAAAAATATGTAATGTAGAATAGGAATTGTGATTTTAAGTACAACCTGTTTGAAAGAATAAAATGATGGTAATACTAAAAACAATATAGCGCTCTATCTGCAGACATAAGTTACAAAATTAACATCGAATATGATCTACAATAATTTAACGAATACCTCAAGTGTTCAGCACGAGGCGAGGTTTTCGACTTTCCCGGTATCCACCCCGGAGTATACAGGTCGTTATGAAGTAAGTTATGTGCAAAACAATACTAACCGAAGCGGGCGATAATTTTAAAAGCTACTAAATACTAAAAAATTAACATAAAACTCCAAAATTGTTGGCAATTATGTTTGTCACATCATTGAAATCATGCAGACATAAAATCATATTATTCATTTTTCTGTAATAATATGCATATACTTATAAAATAGACCGACACATTTACTAGAGGCCTTCATTTACTCCTGTAACCCAATTGATTAGTGATTTAATTAAACTTAGGAACTTTAATTTTTATATGTTGAATTCTATAAAGGTAGCCTCATTTGTCACCAAAAATATTACTAAAATTTTCGTCTAAAGATTTCTCGGCAGTGATTTTTATTAGTTTCTATACTTCCTGAGTACATATTTTTAGTTGGGCTGCTTTAAGAAGCCGAATTAATTGGTCTAATTATATATATATATATATATATATATATATATATATATATATATATATATATATATATATATATATATATATATATGTATATATATATGTATATATATATGTATATATATATGTATATATATATGTATATATATATATATATATATATATATATATATATATATATATATATATATATATATATATATATATACATATATATATATATATATATATATATATATATATATATATATATACATATATATATATATATATATATATATATATATATATATATATATATATATATATATATATATATCTTCATCATCAGCCCGTATCGATCCACTGCAGGATGAAGGCCTCTTCAGCATGCTTCCAACCTTCACGGTCCTGGGCTTTCCTCTGCCACTCGGGTCCAATATACTTAACGATGTCATCAATCCATCGTGCTTTCGGTCTTCTTCGCGGACGTTTGCGATCAAGCGGTATCCACTCCAGGATTGCCTTGGTCCATCTGTCGTCCCATCGTCTCGCTGTATGGCCTGCCCATCTGCATTTCAATTGTTTTACTCTTCCAATGATGTCACAGATTTTTGTTTGTTCCCTGATCCATGCGCAGGACTTTCTGTCTCGTCTTGTAATGCCAAGCATACATCTTTCCATTCCCCTCTGTGCTACCCGAAGTTTTTGAATTGATTGCGATGTGAGTGTCCAGGTTTCACTTCCGTATGTCATAACGGGTAGAACGCACTGATCGAATACTTTTCTTTTCAGGCAAAGTGGGGGTCTGCTTTTAAACACTATATTGAGCCTACCAAATGCCTGCCAGCCACATTTAACACGCCGTTCCACCTCCCGGGCGGTATTCCCCTCCATTGAAATCCTCTGCTCAAGATATATAAAGCTGTCCACAATCTCTAAATCCCTTCCTAAAACTGAAATTCTTCTGTCCTTAGCGAAGTTAATGAACATTGAACATATATATATATATATATATATATATATATATATATATATATATATATATATATATATATATATATATATATATTCAATGTTCAATAACTTATATATATATATATATATATATATATATATATATATATATATATATATATATATATATTTATATATATATATATATATATATATATATATATATATATATATATATATATATATATATATATAACTAGTTTTATGATTTAACAAATCTGAAGGAAATTATCTTTAACTACGATAATTTTTTTAACCCTCATACCACATCAAGAGGATATTGTAAAGTATTTACTGGGATGCTTTCTTTTTATTATCGATTTTAACTTATTACTTTCGTTATATAATTATCTGTATTAGAACACTTATCTTTAAGAATTTCTAAGACCCATCAATAAGGTTAACGTTTACGAATGCTGCATAAAGTTTCTAAACATTATTATTAATTTTATATATAAAATACATATATTTTTCTATGAAAAATTTAGTGAACTACTGATTAACCAAATATAAGAAGTAAATGTACAATTAATGTATACGTTAAATCAAAAAAAAATATAGAAATATTTAATTGACAGATTGAAATATTTGACTAAATATTTAATAATTATGTCAAATTTCAGAAAAGGCTGAATTATGAAAAAATTGTTAAAGAATTCCAAAAATAAAATAAAGCTAAACTCAAAGAAACACCAAATCCAATGTTTTTAATTCTTTCGTATGCATTTCGCTAACGGTATTTACATTATCAGATGATTCAAACTTGATTCAAGATTGAATCGTCATGATGATGCTGGGCTGCTTGATGATGCTGGGCTGATGCTGGGCTGATGCTGAAATATTCCAATATAATAATTGCTCTAGAATAAGCGTATATTATTATTATGTCAAAAATGTTCTTGGGTAAAGGCAATAAATTAAAACATGGAAATATTTTTTTTCTTCTATTATACGAAAAAGTTTGTTAATATCTATTTACAATCTGGTTATTTGTTCATTCTCAAGGAAACACAACAATATATACATCTGCGCAACGTGAATTGTTAATTAAATTTTGTTCATTTTCGATATATGAAAAGAATGCTATATCAAAAAATAATAATTGATGAAAATTTCAAAAAAATTCACCCCATATGTTACTCAATTCTACTTATACTTATTCAGTTAATTTTGTGGCGGTAGGTGTTGAGTGTTCTGCTTTATAGAATTTCCAATTTGTTCAGCCGTAGGTCATTGCTTTGTTTCACGTTGAAGCTAGTTACTTAAAAGTTGTCGAATATTCTAATTTCAGGTCTTTTTGCATCTCCCTCATCCGCTTGTGGCGTTTACACATTATCGGTCGCTACAGGAAATATTACTTTGCGCGGGTCTTACTTCAAAGCGCACCTGTATATTTCGTGCTGAACATATGTCTCCATGACGACAGGACGGACAGCGATCTAGGAGTTGACGCCGTTGATAGCCCTGCTTGAATAATGCCCCCATTTGAGGTATGTTGATTAGTTGGCCAAACCCTATACAGTCTAATTCTATTTATATTTTTGTAGAAGGTTTTAGAGCCCGGTAATTTTAGACCCCGCTCATATTAGAGGCCGGTCATCTTGAGACACGGTCAATTTAAGACCCAGTCATCTTGAACTATAGTCATCTTAGTCCATGGGCATCCTGGACCACGAACTTCTTGCCGGTCATTGTGGGTTCCAGACTTCTTGGGATCCAAGCTTTTTAAACTGTTCAGTAATCGACCATCTTCGTAACTGGAATTTATTTTAATTTTTTTTTGTACGCTAGAAAAGAACATTTGTTTTAGGTTGAACAATGTTTGTTTGAGGTTAAGCCTTTCTCTTTATACGCGAAGCTAAGTAGAGTAGTTGTGGACCCCTAAGTGAGATTTCTTTATTTTTTGTGTTATAATTGTTCATTTTTTAAATTTTTGTTATGTTGGTTTCTGAATTTGTGTTTCTGTGTATTAAATAGTAATTACTGTTAGTGAGTCTTTTAATTGAAAATAAACCCTTTTCCAGTTTTAAGTTTTGTTTATTGATCTTTTATGATGCCGATGAACTGGGTGGCGCCATATTAACGAGCCGGGGCACTTCATCCGTGACCTATGACTTAACTACCTCCGGCGAACAGCTTCTGTCGCTGTAACTTGAGTAATCTTTAAGAAAAACTTCACGTTACACTATCTTGCTATTTCATGCCAAATTCCATATTTCCTTTACTAGAGTCCCCCCCGATCATTTCAGGTCCCCATATCAACTATCTCTCTATTTACTACCTGCTGTCTCACATCCATTTTTGTTGGACTTGGCAGGTAATTGAAGCATCTCTAAGTCTATTTCTAATGGTTATATTTTTTATAGTATTTAGTCTGGTAACCCCTTATATTTGTTAATACCTAGAACTCGCTTCTAAATATTAATGTTGGGACGAGCACTCAATTACAAATTTTGATCTTAATATCTTTGTTACTTCTATTTTGTTGAGGACAACCATTTTCGTTGAGAGGAATAATCCATTTGCTGCCTTGCTAATCTCTAATTTTGCTTAATCTAATAATCATTGATTGTATTTCCAGTTTCTGTGACTTGACTGACTCTTGATAACTATGACTTTGACTACACATAAGTTATTTGGTTTAGGCACTGATGGAATGAAATAATTGATTTGG
Source organism: Cosmopolites sordidus (assembly GCA_031761425.1). Taxonomy (NCBI): domain Eukaryota; kingdom Metazoa; phylum Arthropoda; class Insecta; order Coleoptera; family Curculionidae; genus Cosmopolites; species Cosmopolites sordidus. The sequence goes on along the minus strand of JARFXV010000953.1, from coordinate 117,494 downwards.
TTTTGGTAATTGATTTCATCCCAGTTATCTGTACCGTATATATTAGGCTAAATTGAGAGACTGCCTACTTAATTGGTTCAAGATCTGAAGATTTTAACGCATAAGATAAAAGGTGATTAAGTTATCTAATAAAACGTAACGTTAAAAAAATCATCTAATGTTACAATGGCTATACGAGGGCGTGCCCTCTCTTTTGCTGAAAATTGAGCTCTTGAGCATTTCAATGTATGATATGCTGAGGTTCTAACATTTCCTGCATATAATGTCATGTAGAATACTAAAGATGATCGACTATAATAGGAGATAGTCTGCCACCGTAAAGTACAATACGTATCGCGTAGTACAAACAAAATTGTGAATTGTTTCTTTCTCCTCTATGTATTCTAAAAATATCTCATTCATAATATATACACACATGTAAAATAGCGATGTTTCATTAAGCATATATTTGTTGCATCCTGTGTCCCATGCGTAATGTTGGTAACACCAATTGACATCCTGACAGCGGTGCTTAACTTTGAAAGATCATCATAAATTCTGGATGATACAAAAAAAATTAAAGGACCTTTTTCAGTAGTACACAATTCGCAATTGCATTGGCTTTCCATTCTTTGTATGTAAGTGGTTCCAAACTAGTATTCTGGCAGCAAAATGATCTGTGAAATCAAGAATTCCTAGGCTATTTTCGCGCCTTGCCTCATTGACATTCTGGCACGTCTTTCTTGGCCTTCTTGAAAACAGACCCAATGACATTTCATATTCTAACTATTCAGTCTATCTCAAACTCATTATGCTCAGAAAACTCTCTGATTCCTCCTAAATTATTGAATAAAATACTAATAAATGTAGCTACACGTAATATTAAATGTAGCTACACAATGTAACAAGTCATATATCAGATAGTTTAAAATAAATCAATTTGTAAAGTATAAAAGCTATGGTCCAACATGCATAAATATAGTGATTTTTTGTAGATTTGACTGGACCAACAACAAAAACAGGTTTTAGTAAGTTCATTTATATTAAGTACAGTAGGTATTCAAATTTTTATGTCAGTATATATTTTTAAAGCTATTATTCTTAGTTTGGTTATATAAGGTGGTTTACGGGAAACATAGGTTTTTGGAATGGAACTCGGTTGGTTAAGTGAAGGGGGGCTTGCAGTAGGTACCTATCGATTTTCAATACAATGTTCTTTAATATCAATCACGCCGATGTGGAGTTAAGAGCACCATATGTTTCCTTATAAATCGTTTGATAAAAGCGGTGAATGCGTTATTAAAACTCAATAACTTTTCAGGCATTATTTCAAGATTCGACGTCATGGAGAGATCCCTAGCCGCAACACCATTTTCAGATGGGTAACTGTACTTGGAATGAATGTTTCATTAACGAAAAGTCTCCTGGTACTTCTCTATCGGAGCCTCGCCTCGGAATGTTGATAGGATAAGGACGGGGTCGTGCACATTTCTGAAGTGGGGCTGAGTAAAAAGACTATAACACCTATTTTGCATAGAGATTTCGTCTTCCACCCGTATAAATTAATAATTATCCAAAAGCTGAATAAACGGAACTATCAAAAAAGCTTGCCATTTGCATGAACATGTTTAATAAAAACAAATATTGAATCATCATAATGAAGCTTATTGTTATTTAAATTGAGTAGTCAGTAAATAAAACTGCTAATCTGGAGTTTTCAATAAAAATGCTATAGAAAATATAATATTTATAATTTAGTTACCACAAACTGTGTCAATATCGAAAGAAAACACACTATTTGTGCAAAAAGGTTATTTAACGGATTTTATTTGACAAAACTCGGACACAACCGCAGCACTGGGTCGCATATACCCATAAACTGACTGCGGTCGCTTATATTTTTGTTAATATTCACATTATAAAATAGCGTCCATATCTTCCTGCTTCCAAGTATTGTACTTTCTCTTTGTCATATTAACCAGCTGATAAAAAACTATATAAATAGTAAACATGTAACAAAAAGGTTAGTATTCACATCTTAAAATAGCTATGGTGGAGGATCTGTAGTGGGGATAGCAAAATGTTTTTAACGTGGCCATTTATAAGGGAGAAATACTTTTAATTCTCCCCTAGTTATCCCTTATCCAATGCTTCTCTTGAATGTTTTAATTGGATTGATTTGTTGAAATTCAATCTATTCTAGCTTTCTTTAAAATATAGACCTAAGGGCATTAAACAATATTATCTAAAAATTTACGGGTATTAACTGCCGGAGACGACATAATAAACTCATATTATTTATGTGTTCCGATTTAAAAATTGAAACTCAAAACAAATTCGCTTTCCCGTTCCCATAATTCTTTTTCTTTAAAATAAATTAGATTTCTTGCAACGCTCTTTCTAGATTATTATTCTCCACAAGCTTTTTAATTCACCTTTGTGTATTTCATCTTGACGACAGCACTTTAAAATTCATTAAGTTTTCCGCAGTCTGAACAACGTGTCCCATTTTTGTCAACAAAAAGATCACTCTCAGACAATAATACGAACAAACACCGACAAACTCTTCCAATTCCTCCGCGTAAAAAGTCCTAACATAAGAATCTCAGGAAAAGAAAACGGAAAAAAATGTGGGAGATTGACGTCAGAAAGTACGAAAGGACAAGTGGTTAATAGTAAATTTAATGTAATATACATTTTACGTTACTTGGGTAATTGAAACTCTGTTGAGTTGGTCTTTGAGTAATAAGTAGGAAAATAATAAATATAGGAATTATATAAAAAATACATAAACTATAGAGAAAAATTCTTAATAACAAGATATAATTAAAAAATTAAAAATTAAAGAAAATTAAAAACTACAATCTACTCAGTCTAAGATAAATTTACAATCAATATTTTTTGAAATCATCACAGTCGCAAAGTCGAACTTAATTACCAAGTAAATTACACATAGAAAACCAAAATTATAATTTCTTAAGACACAAAATTACATCTACAAAAATTATTAAGAATAAACACAGATATCACAAATATATTTCTTCATCTTACTTTCCGCGTTAGCACATAGGTCATGCATCCAACCTTAGATCATATTTTCTACGCGATCTTCCTTACATAGTTGGCATAACCATGAGCTTTAGTCTTTGGTTTTTTATTCTTCTTATATATTTCATCTGTATTCCTTCTTTTTATAGTTATTATCTTTATATATATAGTTATAGTCTTTATTTCTTTTCCTATTTTAACTTTTTTAAATCCAGTATAGGCCTCTTCCTCTTATTTATATTTTCCTTGGCTTCTACTTCGTTTTTGTAGAGACTTGAATTCCATTGTTGGTTTAGTACCTTTCTACATTTTTTTTTAATAACTGTCGATATGCAAGCGATAGGAGATAAAGTGTTCAAGTAAGAGTTTTTTATTTGATTAGTGTTAGTGATTTTATCAACTGCTGTATTATTACCGCGTGCAGTATCTTGTGATATTGTGGAAGGCCAAGTTGAATGGTAAGTGGTGATATTGCATCTCTCGGTACTAAGGGTGGTGTTGATACTTTTGGTGGCATTGCAACTATTGGTACTTGCAACTATTGGTACGATTTTCCAAGCAGCTCTGAAACGTTAGCATGTTTTATGACAACGCCAAAATTTGAGTTTAGCCACAAAAATGCCACTTCATTGTAACAGTTTTTCAACGATTTAAAGAACGATCTGTCCGATACCATAATGGCGAGCTATCTGAATTGCTTCTAAATTTTTGGTACGTGTGTTATGACCATCCAGTAATAGTAAAAATGTATGTTTGGTTATTTTTTTCTAATCTTTTACACTTAATGAAATATTGCAATCATTCAGCAAAAAGTTCTGAAGTAATCCATCCATTTTTTGAACACACAAATGCTGTGTTTGACGGAACTCCTTTTTTATAACAGGTATCATTCAGCCTGCTGCGCTTAAATATCAACATGGGTGATATGAATTCTCCTTCTGTATTTATCGCACATATGTCTTTCGTTGTTAGACCCCTTTTTTCTCTTGTGATTGCACCCAACTGGTTGCCCTTTGGAGCAAAAACTTTAAAAGGTTTGTGAACGGTGGATAATGCAGTTTAATCCATATTATATATTTGGTCGGCCGTAAACTTATATTTATTCAGTATTAACATGTTCTTTATTGAACCATTTACTTCTAGCTGTCGAAATTATTTCTGGAATACGCAAGGTCAAAGAAGGATGACCTTTCATAAACCTGTATTACCACTTTTTGCTGGCTACTTACTTCTCCTTATTAAAGCGATAAGGTAATTGAAATTGTTCATCAAGCTCGAAGGCAAGCTTCCTAAATTCAGTAGTTGTTAATCCAAAGAAACTGGATTCGAAATTTCCATGCTTTATGACATATCTTTAGGTGTATTAAATTTGTTGTTTTATTGAAACCTTTCAAATGTCTGCGCAGTGTAGGTTTAGTTACATTATATCTTCTACATGCTTCATTAAAGCCAATTTCACCATTTCGATGTTTCAGTAAAGGTTCGTCTATATCTTCCTGCTTCCAAGTATTGCACTTTCTCTTTGTCATATTCATCAGATGATAAAAAAAAAATAGTAAACATGTAATATTTAAATTGTACTGGTATTATTAAGGAATTATTTATAGGTATGATTTAAGCGATAAGGTGTTTGAAGTTTCAAACCGAAACCAAAGACATAACCTAAAAAATTCTACCATTTGAGTGTGCCTAAATGATTGCCCGAGAACGGTAAAAAGAGACGTAAACCTAAAAATAAATTAAGGATTATAATCTTTCTTTCAAAAGCTTACAAATGAGTCAAAAATTTTAACGAAAACTGTAAAAAAAATTACATTTTAATTATTTTTGCTTCCCGACGCTGGTCAACCACCCACTTATTTTCCTCTACTCGTACCAGTAAATAGTTCAGGCTTACGGCACTAGATGGACTTTTTACACATTTTTAACGAGATAATATCATGGCACAACGTTGGCCGTAGTACGACTTAAGCAACCTTACCCTATTTGCTTTAGGGTTACTTGAAATGTTTTATTCTATTCAATTTTTCTATATATACTTTCGAAATCTATTTTTTATATTAAGTGAATACGTGCTTAATAATATCCTAACTAACATCTTATGTTGATTCCCTAATCGAACAATTTCTTGCTTGGCCATGTTTTGAGACTTTCTCGGTCGTCGGGCCTTTTCATATGCAATTTTTATATTTGGGTGTACTTGAAATCACGCGTGTATGAAACTAAGCCTCACGCACTAGAAGAAATGAAGATTGAGCAAATGGAGAAGATACATTGGGAATAGTGGAGTTAAACTTTCGATAACGGCTCTAAACACGTGTTTGGGAAAGTTACCATTACTTAATTGAATATTTAACTTTTTTTTCAAAAAGTGAATTGGGGTCGACTTTGTAGAACTTTTGAATTTTTCATCTTCACATCAGTTGAGATGTGAAGAAAACATCAAGCAATAAAGAGAAGTCTCGATAGCAACAAAACTAAACAAAAACGTTCTCTTACGTTTTGCTTATCGTGGACTAAAATTAATCTCACATAATTGAAGTAAAAACGACATAAAAAGTATGATTTTAAAGCAGGGTACGATGAAAATATGGATGGATAAAATATTGTTTTATGGCAGATACATGTTTAGACTTTAAAATCAGGCAAATTTACTTGTCTAAATATATAATTGTTCTGTGTTTCGTACAACTGTATCATAGTCAAGAAACTGAAGCATTCGTACAACGTTATTAAAGTAAGAGGTATTTGAAAACATACTAGGTTTCTTGCACGCAGAACTTGGTAGTATTGAATAGAAGTATAATTTTAAGTATATATATATGTATATATATATATATATATATATATATATATATATATATATATATATATATATATATATATATATATATATATATATAGGATTTTCACCAGGGAATATCGAACAATTACAAGATCTTCCACCAGATGACGAAATGTTAGTTGCCGAAGACCTCAGCAATAAATCTGGGGTGATGTGCTCAGGGAGATAAGGCCAATAAAGCTTTGATGCGAGCTACGGCTCCGCCATACTCGCCTCTTGTTAATTGCCAAAGAGGATAGTAGTTGTTTAAGTAAATTATGATTTCCTGAGATAAGACAAATGAGCTAGATATTGAAGATCTGTCTAGGCTTGAAGGACAGCCATCATGAATAGGAGAAATGTCATTTTGTAGACGCTTTAAATGAAATAATCAAATAGAAAAGTGCCTGGCCAGATACAGCCTAATAAAAAGAAACTAATGCAGTCTTCAATGTAGGTCCTTAAAATAATATGAGAAATATATCAGGATGGGCTGCTGTCCATGGATAGTTATTCTCTAAATATTGAAATTTTTCCTGAATGGTAAAAAATCAAAAATTGAAATTAGAACCAAGCCTTTGAATGGCCTTTATCTTTCTATGACAAAAGTTTTATATCATTTCACTTATTAAGTAAAAACAAATCTAAAAATAGATACATTTATCTAGTATAGAATGTTATCTAATTTTAATTTTAATTTTTATCTAAACTATTAAATTTTATCTAAACAACAATATTTCTTATGGTGGTTCATTATAAATGTTAAGAAAATGTTACGGTGATGAAATTATGTTAAACAGAAAATGTTTACAGACGACTAGTTTTAAAACTAGAAGTAATGATAGAAAAGTAGTTGAAGATGAATCATACAGTAAAAACTTCCACGTCAACCCATGAAAAACACATTACCTTAATCAAGAAGCTGTGTTTAAACGTCCTAAATGTCCAAATTTGTGGCAAAACAATTAATGGTTCTTGCATCAACAGAACGAACCATCGCATACCGAAATAATTGTTCGTCAATTTTTCATTGAAAATCAAACACAGCTTCACAAGAACCATAATTAACAGATATTTTTTTTTCTTTTTTTTTCCTTTATTTGGTTTTTTTCGCCACTATCTAAAACTCAAAAAATATCAAAAATACCTGTTTTTTTAGTTTTTAGAGTTTTAGATAGTGGCGAAAAACCCAAATAAAGGAAAAAAGAAAGAAAAAAAATATATGAACACGCCACAATCATTCAGACATTACCAGATATTGCACCGTGTAACTTTTCATGCCCCTTGTATTGAGGAAACCACTTCGTGGACGGCGTTTTGAGACTACAAAAGCCTTACAAGAGCGTTTGCTGGCCATTTTGAAGGAAATACCAGAAATCGAATATAAAATATAAGACTGAAAAAAAAAAACGTTGGAATAAGTGTATTGCACTAAAAGGGGATTGCTTTGAAGAAGATAAACTAAATTTAGAAGAATAAATACATACTTTGCGTTTTATTTAAAAAGTCACCTTAGTTTTTGATCCTAGTGAGGATTTATACTATTTAGTTAGTAGTTTAGTTAAACTGTTTAAGATTTATTGAACGTCGCTAAAGAGTCGTTGCTCCGAATTCGATCTGAACATTATCAAAATCCAAGCCATTCCGTCTCATCAGCTTAGACGTCCGAAATGGAGGAAAGGATAATTTTTCTTTCATGTAAATGCGTCTAGAAACGATGCAAATTCAATTCGCCGATAACGACGTCGGCCCTTTTTTCCGGCGCCGGCCCAAATCCCCTCATCCGCGTCACGTTCTCTTTAAAAGGAGACGAAAATTTAATACGGTTTTTATCTGGGGGTCGTTGCAGAGTTGTTTTGCATACGGATATCGCGCTGGAAAAAGTCGACCGAAGTCGGAAGAAAGAGCGATGTTACCGAAGATGAAGCTCCCGTTCGAGCGTCGGCTTAGTGCAAGTTTGATAAGCCGCTGTAGTTGGCAATTTTTTACCAGATTTTCTATAAAGATGCATTACTGATGAGATGGATGATAAAAAATGTAATAAGCCTGGCATAAAAAAATGTAAATCATACTTCCTACTGAAGTACGAAGGGTGTAAATAAAGTAATAAGACTGGAGGATGATTTGACAACACTGTTGGATCGGTTAGATCTGACAACAGTGTTGACTTCTCTTTTAGAGTGGAGGCAGGTTAAAATCTGCTACGTCTTCAGTACAAGTTTGAATTCGCTAGAGTCACTTGGTGGTCCATAGCAATTCTTTCCGTGAACCGGATTTTTTTAGTAGCATTCTGAAAATGAGTGATGACAACTTCGAGCAACAGTGAACTATCAAATTTTATTTCAGACTTGCAAAAAAACAAAAGAAGAGAAACATGACATTTTGTATGCAAATGCATAACCTTTTCTTTTTCATTTAACATGTCTTGAATCCCCTTTGACATTCTCTAAAAGTAAAATAACACGTCTTCTCACAGACAATTTGCAATCACAACGGAAAAAATTGATTTTGGTTTTATCGCTTAAAATAATGTGTTCCCATTTATGGTGGAAATCTTCACTAACGTTTCTTTTTACAAATTTTAACGACTGTTTTGTATTCAGTTTACGTAAAAACGAAACTTTCCTGGCTACTCTAATGTATAGGTCTTTCTGTTGTAAGTGCTATCTTATGGTTCTGGTGCTGATATTTAGGTCAAGATTTTTTTATAACAACAGAGGTAGCAAAATGATTCTTCAAAGTCTGGCGTATAATACGACTATCCATTTTTATTCGATTTTCTTGGAAAGCCTCTTTTCTTCTGGTTATTTTTGGATCACATATGATTCTTTCAAAACTTTAACAATTACACATGGTGACCGTTTAATTGCATTCATAATAAATTCATAAGAGTTGTTTTGGCTTCTCAATTGTAAAATTAGACGCATTTCTTCAGCAGTACAGTGTCTAGCGTAGCCCATGTTTACTTTAATGTAGTGAGAAAGGGACTAACTTTTGCTGTATCAGCAAAATAAGTACATATTTTATCAGAATTGTTACGTAATATCGTACATAAAATTAGTATACTCTGATTTTTTTCTCCACTGAAGTCTCAACGAACCATTAAGATGAAATAAATTCTTTTAAAAGATAAACCTCAAATAAAATGATTATATTGTTAACAATCTGTTGAAATATAAATAAAAAATTTTAAAATTATATATTTCGTTGTATTTATAATATATTATAAATAAAAAATAATAAACAATTCATAAAACAGACCGACAAAGCTTAACGGCATTTGATAGTGCGTATAAAATATACAATCCTATATATCTGAAAATAAGAAACATGCCACCATAATTCCACTTATTCGGAATCTAAATTTATACCAGTAGGAATACTGAAATCAGCAAATTTACTTAACTAGCGGCGGTTAGATAAACATTAAATCGTTTGCGTATATTCAGTCATTACCAGTGGTTGTAAGTTGTAGGAATACGAGTGATTTCAGCTGTACCGTGTCCCAGGCTTTGATAAAATCCTATTATTTTCTTGATGAAATGAAAATATTACAAAAATCATTTAGTTTATTCTGCTTTTTGATCGGTGTTTTATTTAGTTAGACATTTATCCAAACTATTACTATAGCTTTTGATAAATGGTAATGTTCATATAGTAATAACGTTTTATTTTTATATGTAAGTATTGTTGATTAAATCAGAGAGCGTCTTCTGATATTTTTTGTGTTGATCTTGGAAATAAAAGATTTAGATTAGTTTTGAAAACGGGGGGGGGGGAGGACCCTTCGAAACGTTAATGTTAAAAGTTTGTATTTTTTGTAGAACATTTTTAAATTTTTAAAATTTTGTTCGTTAGGCAAATTTATTACAGAAAAGAATCACTGAGAAATTTGTATCCGTTTGATTTTTTGTTTTTACCCGGTGATTTTTTATTTAAATAAGAACAGATATTTTTGATATTTTTTGAGCATGCCAGAATCATTCAGACATTACTCACATTTCCCTCTTTCCTCACAGTATCTCAATACATCGGATAATGGATTGATGAAAACGTTTTTTCTATTTTCTTTCAAGTCTTCAGTTCGTCATTCCAGTTGTTTAGCTTCACCATAAATCTTTTCCTCTCCATTTTTGGTGTGTTTCTTGCTGATATTCTTACGTTTAATTATTTCTCGAATCTATTTTATAGTTTTCTATTCATATTTGGGTCATTTTTATCTTCCATTTCTCATCCTTTCATCACTGCATTGTTTTTTATATTGTTCGTTTACAGCTTTTCTATCATTTGTTTGTCCTGATGTAAATTCTTTTTTAATTCTTGTTTCTCTATGTCCCATTTCGCTTGCATTTTAATCATTTTATCTCTTATTTTTGTTTGTTTAATAGCCATTGTTTCAGATGGCCATTTAATTTTTCATTTCTTCCTGTATACTTACTAGTGATTTCTTGATTTATTTTATGTTTACGGATATAGAAATGTTATGTTCCCTTATGGTATAAAATAAGTTATTAGTTTTTCGAATTTTCTTTTCTTCTTCTAGTGATAAGTCGGGTTTGTTTATTTTGTTTCCTTGGTTCGATTTTATATTTTGATGGTATTTTTGCATTTATACTTTTTTATTTATCTTCATTTTTTATTTATCGTCCTATGTTAGATTTTATTTCGTTGGTCTTATTTGTTACTTTCTAAGCCATTTTTGAATGAATGATGATTTAATTGATGTCAAACAGCTCGGTATATTATGTGTTGTTTAACTACAATTTGTTTATATGGAATGTTTGATTTAAGTATTTGCTGATTTGCGGGAGATTTATGATTTGCTTGACTATAAGTATTATTCAACTATACTGTTGGCTTCAAAATCGGAAATGATGATTGGATATTAGTTTTCTATCTTGAATGATAGTTTCTAGTTTCTAGTTTTTTTAGCAATAGTTTTTCAAATAAGTTACAAATAAGTTTAATAATCAACTAATAATAAGTATTGGTAGGAGGCTTTTGGGTCTGTGCGATATTAGTTCTTGTGCTTTCCATCATAATTGTTTCAGATATTTTCCACCAAAAGTGAAAATGTGGGTAATTATGACATTAAACATGTATAATATGGCTGACATGTCTTTGTGTGATATCTTCTGTATATTATTTACGGTTATGGGATCGAATACTGGTTTCCTTTTGGAGGTTCATCTTGTGCAGAATTTTTTTCAATATCATCACTTTATTTTGGTGATGTTTTAGATCGTACCGTTAGAATGCTTATGAAAATTATATAGTACAAGTATCTGCTTTTTCTTTATTGCTTCTTATCAAATTTCCTAAGTTGTCCTTAATAGGTGGTTAGCAGCGTTGGTCTTTTTAGTTTTTTTTTTGTAGCATGCCATAATGAGTAACATGTGGCTTCTGTGGAAGATAATTCTTCTAAATCATAGCGATATCACTTATTCAGTAGATTTTAAACTTCTGTTACTGCTTTAATAAAATTTCTTTAGTGAATTTCAGCTATGTTTTGTTGCTATTTGTTCCTTAATCTCAATTTTTTCTGCGATCTTTTCTTTTATAATAATTGGAAAATCTTTGTTCGATTTGTTATACTTTCATTCAGAAGTTACTGCCTGTAGAGTTGTCTGGATGACAACTGTGAGATTTCTGATTGCTTCGATGTTTTCTTATACTTTACGTCGAAATTTTAGGTTTATTAATTCGTCAAATTTTTCCGAAAATAGGCTCCAGTTGCATCTAATATTACATCCGATAGGGCATAAAGCTGGATATTTAGTAGTGTATTTTCTTTTTGGAAGCATTGTTAGTATTATTGGTGAATGACGAGATGAAGTCTAAAATTGATTTTATTTTGAACTTCTCGATATCAACACCTTTAGTGACAAAAAAGTCAATTGCATCCGGGTTTGGTTTTAATCAAATGGCCAGGTTCTCATGTTGATATTTTTTTGCAGTTGTTTCTAATCCCTGCGGTCTGTGATTTCCTACCTATCATGTTAGTCAATCTTGAACCCCATTGAGAACGCTTCATATTATAGTCTCTACTTGCTAGAAACTTGTTTCCAAGTGTTTTGAAAAATCTTTTAATTTCTAATTCAGATTCCATTGCGGTTGTCGTTGCTTCCCCTTTTATTTCTTGTAGCTGCTGAGTTCATGATGTTTTAAATAGCTGGGTGCATTGATTACAATACCGCCATGCGCCGTAGCGTCTGGATGATTTGTTTCTTAGATTGTGTTTTTTGATGTACTTATGTCACTTCTTGCGATGAAATGGTTTCTCTAATTAACAAATCTACATTGTTATTTATTAGGAAAGTTGTAATTTATTTATTTAGCATGGTAGTTCAATACGTTGCAATTCGATTCGACGATTTTGACAAGACTATTGTGATGAGTTGTGATTGTTTTATCATTTGTTTCGATTCATTCAGACCTCCTTTCTCTATTGACTTGAATTAGACGTTGAATCATTTATATTGTTAATGTTAATTACCTCTGTTGTGTGTAATGCCTGGTTGGCTGTTAATATTAACTCATGTTTTCTCATATTATGATATAGAGTTTCTGCAAATTTTTTTTGTAAACAGCACAACCTCGATAGTTGGCCAAATGATTTTCTTGAGATTTCACGTTATTGTTAAATAACGTGGGGCCTTCTGCTGATTTTATACACTGAAAGATTCTTCGGCAGAAGATTGATTTTAATGTTGCCAAACCTTTGATATCTACTACTCTATAGAATAACCATTTTTAAACGGACTGCTACAAAAATAACACTTATATTAATAAATAAATGTACGCAGTAAATTGTTTATTTTTTAATTTTTAATCGATAAAGAGCAGTGCTAGTGTATTTTAATACTGTATTGCTTGACGCTTTATATGTTGATGGCTTTATGACTTTAATAATTTTATTAGCATCGGTGGAATGATGTAACCTTTTAATACCACTCGATTGTTCTTATCTTCTTAAGTCTTCTTAAGTGTGAAATTAAGTTTTTTTTAAATTTTAGCGTTTGTTCTTACCTGTTTTAGGTTGCATATTTATTTATTCCGTATTTAAGGACTTTGAAACGTAATGATTTTTTGAAGTATCATTTAATAGTGTGATTAGTGAGTTAATATTTACAACTCTTGATATATAATATTCTGTTTGGTTGGGATTTACATTCCACTTGTTCCGACTCCGATCATCTTCATTACCGAAACTATCATAGACGGGGTATAAGGAAAATAACTTTCGCAAATTTAACCAACGATTCTTTATATCATTTCGAACAAAAAGATTCCTTAAAACATATATTCAAAATCCATCAATTTTTTCACAATTCAGTTTCTTCTGAATTCTGTTCTGACAAAATTCAGTTTTTTCTTTCATTTCATTTTCAAATAATAACTGTTAAAGTATTTCTTCAAAATGAAATGTAATATTTTTATTGTCATTTATTGCGTATGTTTCAGCATAAATTTGGTTTTTGCTACGAAATATAGACATACTGATTATTCTCATATAATATCAGAGCAAAAATTACTAGAACTATTTTTTTACACTATAACACGTTATAAATTTTTTTTTTAATTTATTATTTTATATTTTTATATAAATTACACTTTTATGTATGTATGTTATAATTTTTACACTATAACACATTACAAAACATATGATTAATAGTTTTATTAAATTCAATGTTAACAATCTCCACCTTTTGAGACTATGCAAGCTTGACACCGTTTAACCGAACATGATAAAAGGTCCAAACATATTTATAATCTGGTCAGCACAGTAGCAAAAATACGAACTTCTTAATAGAAGCTTCTCCGTAAATAAAAAGCATATAGTGATATTCGCGTACAGATAACGTGAAAAAAAAGATGGTAGTTAAATAAATGCAATGACATACACTGAAATAATTTTTGCCGCCATTTTAAACAACATTTCTTGTCGTGTTGATCTTTCGGCATTGTCATAGCGTTCTCGACTATGCAGACGTGGTTTTTATTTTTTAAAATTGTTTTAATAATATTCATTAGTTTATTTGTAGTTTATTCGTTATATAATGGCCAATTATCATTTGCCAAATATGCTTTTACATATATTTGCTAAAAATGTTAATTTTAATCAAAGCTTTTCGGTTAGTGATGAAATCATTTAAAATGTTTTTCGCGGATACCCTTAACTTTTTGATCCTTATTTTTGAACTTTTTTCTTTCAAATGAGATGAAGAATCGTTGGTAAGATTTACGAAATTTATTTTCCTGACAGCCTGTATATTATTGAATTTGACAGAATTACCTACATTTTCTGATTTTCTTGACATATACCATTCTATTTTATAATTTACCATTTGCCGTTCGCTATTTGATGTACTTGATTGTTGTATGTTGTAAGGTTGGAGTATTACCTAGATGCTAGTACTAGCTTGCTTTCGATTAGCTATAACTGGTTCAATTCTTCTGTTGGAACCTTTGGTGTGAAACACTAAACTTGAAGAGATTTACCACTAAATACCAAAACTCTTTTTTGAACTGCTCGACGCACGTTTGGCTAACTATGCTAGCATCATCAGGAGATGATTTAATCTAGATTAAATCATCTCCTGATTAAGGTGTATATGTTAGAGCCATGTAATTGTTGAGTGCTGCCTTTGTGTAATTTTGTCTAGGTAGTGTAGGTAGTGTGGATGTTTCTTATTCGCCTACGTCGATTATGTGATTCCGAACTTCAATGGAGTTGATCCAGAGACGTGGTTCTAACAGGACAGCTCGACATGTCATACAGCTCACGCAATCGATTTATTGAGGGAACAATTTGGGGAGAAAATTATTTCGGGAAATTAAACTTTTAATTGACCACCAATATCATGTGATTTCAATCCTTTAGATTATTTTCTTTGGGATAATATTAAATCTTTAGTCTATGCCGATAAATCAGCAACTATTGACGCCTTGAAAGCCAACATAACTCGGACAATTGTGAATATAAGCCCCAATTGTTTGAAAAAGTGGTCGGAAATTGCATTATCAGAATGCGCTTTGTCAGAAGTAGCCACGGCGGACATTTATTTGAAATTGTTTTCAAACATTAATGCCATTTAATGTTATTTCACACAAATTTTATAGTTTTAAGGTATTTAATTTAGTGGTTGCTTTATTTAAATTTAAAGTTCGGAAGCGCTAAAAATATTACCATATAAATACATTTTTACTTTTGTATTGTCTTAGCTTTGCAATTACTTAGAAACCGGTCGCGAAATACGCTTGTTGACTTCTGACGGCGACTGAAGAAATGGGAATTTGTGGGTTTAACACAGAAATTTCCTTGTTTTTAAATATTTTTAATATTACCCACGAGCCCACTTTTCAATTTTTTAAATAAATTAAGGTTTATTTTTGAGACAATCTTGGTCGAAATATTTTTTTAGGACTTTCTAATAAATTTACTAATTGAATTTAATCTAAGGATTTCAGTGTGAAACTTTTCACAGCTGTCAAAAAAGTTTTTTTAATAAGAGTGTCAGACCTTTGAAATGTAATATCGGCAAATCTGTTTGAAATGTAAATGTCAATTATAGGCTGCTGAATTGAGTCAATTGTGTCAATTCAACTAGGTTCTAGGGCAGTTGGAAGGCGATCTCCACTTTGGGGAAAAATATTCTTTTCTGAACAAGTGCACTTCTGTTTGAATGGGTTTGTGAACAAACATAACAACAGGATTTGAACCAATGAAGATCCTCAAGCGATTCAGGAGTTACCTCTTTATTCTCAGAAAGTCAATGTTTGATGTGGTTTTTGGTCTGAAAGAATGACAGGACCTTATTTTTACGAATACGATGATGAAAATCGTCTTAATGTCAATCGTGAACGATATAGGAAAGTGCTAACAGAATATCGGTATAGGAATATAAATAATAACAGAAAAGTTTCCTGGATGCGTTATTTCGAGAAACGGTAATGTCAACTGGCCACCAATATCATGCGATTTCACGCCTTAGATTATTTTTGTGGGGTTATGATAAAACTATGGTTGACAGAAATTAACTCCGAACAATTCTTGACCTTAAACGGAACAATAAAGCCACCGCTGAAAATATACCACAAGTATGTTCGAAAGAGTAATCTCAAACTGAGTCTCTACAATGCATTCCATCATCGAGTACACTGAGCTCTGCAAAACTATAAGGAAACATATCAGAGAGTTTCCGACGCGCCGATTAAACATGCAGCTAGTGTAAAAAACCCTGCAAGAAAACAAAGGAATTAACAAGGTGAAACAGAAGCTGAGAAACAAAAGAACGCAAATATATGCCTTAAGGCACGAGGATGGCACAGTATGCAGGGTGCGTACGTAAATGTTAGAGGTTGTCAGAAAATTTTATTCCCAGTTATATGAAGATCAGAACCAATCAAATGCCAGATATTCTAGTGGAGGAAGTAACAAATGGTATGGAATCGATGAAAAACGGCAAGGCTCCAAGAAAGGACAGTGTAACTGTCGAAATGCTAAAAGCTGGTCAAAATTATACTCAAAATGCCTCAAAGAACAAAAAATACCTGACTTATGAAAAAATGCAGAAGTGATCCTTTTACATAATTTGACGCCATCTCAAAGCATGTAATAATGGATGTACTGCTTAGCCAAGGGGTAGATAAAGTATATGTAAACCTATTAGGATCGATATATGATGGAACTACAGCCACAATTCTTCTTGATGATCTTGAAGTGGGAATTAATATAGAACGAGGTGTACGGCAGGGTGATGCAATATCGCCTATTCTTTTCTCGGCTGGCCTTGAAAAAATATTCCGTAAACTGGATTGGAAACAGGATGGTGTAAAGATCAATGGTGCAAACTTAAATCATCTTAGATTTGCAGATGATATCGTTCTCCTTTCACAAGACCCAGAGGAGCTGGAAAGACGCATACAAGAACTGCAAACGGCTGACGAACCATTTGACATGAAAATAAACCTGAAAAAGAGTCAGCTTATGTTCAATAACTTCGCTCAGGACAGAAGAATTTCAGTTTTAGAAAGGGATTTGGAAATTGTGGACAGCTTTATATATGTTGGGCAGAGGATTACAATGGAGGGGAATACCGCCCGGGAAGTAGAACGGCATGTTAAATGTGGCTGGCAGGCATTGGTAAGCTCAACATTGTGTTTAAGAGCAGACTCCCACTTTGCATGAAAAGAAAAGTCCAACCAATTCAAAAACTTCGGGTAGCACAGCGCGGAATGGAAAGATGTATACTTCGTATTACAAGACGAGACAGAAAGTCCTGTCCAACAAGTCCAGTTTGTTCCAGGAAGTCCTGGAACAAACGAAAGTCTGTGACATCATTGGAAGAGGAAAGCGATTGAAATGGAGATGGGCAGACCATATAGCAAGCCGATGGGATGACAGATGGACCAAGGCAATCCTGGAGTGGATACCGCTTGATCGCAAATGTCCGCGAAGAAGACCGAAAGCACGATGGATTGCTGACATCGTTAAGTATATTGAACCAGAGTGGCAGAGGAAAGCCCAGGACCGTAAAAGTTGGAAACATGCTGAAGAGGCATGCAGTGGATCGACACGGGTTGATGATGATGATATGATGATATGATGATCTATATATATATATATATATATATATATATATATATATATATATATATATATATATATATATATATATATATATATTGGTTTGTTTTTATGTGGCTTTGCAATTACTTATGTATTTTATTTATACCTTGTATAATATTATATAACACATGTACACATGAACTGTTTGTGCCATACGCTAAATAATTATCTAATAAATATTCCATAATGCAACAAACAAAAAGAGTAATATAAATTAGAAAATATATTAATGATAATTTCTAAATCACTAAAATAGCCTTAATAAGTTTGATAAAATAACCATTAATTTGTTAGTGTGGATTCAGTCATGATTAGAGGCGGAAAGTTATCGTTCGAGTTTAGCTGCATCGCATTCTAAACTGGAAGAAAATGAACAACTCGGCTTTGTTTTTTTAAGGAAAAGTTTAATTTTCCATGCGGAAGCAGAAGTTCTCGTTTTCATTACCACGATTATTATTATCACGATCATAAAATATCATTCGAGACTAGAAATGGTGCGTAATGTGGTTTCATCTGCTATTTTTAATGTGTTAATTAGTTTTTAAATGTGTAAAAATTACTTAAACTTCGCTCCTACTCTTATTTATTTGTTATTATATCACCTTGTAACTCTTTTGACGCATAGACTAAACTAGATTATCTATGTCGAATCCATAATTCAAAAAACATGAACATTTGACAAAATAGTAGAATTTCCATAGTAATATTGTAAAAATCTGATTGCATATACTAGCCATAATGAACATCAAGAATAATCGTTGACCATATTGGGCATATAACTCGCACCTAGCTAAAAACGACACTCTTAATAATTTTAGGCTAAAATCCCTTCTACTCTCATTAACATTTCTATTATACTAGTTGCTGTTGAAACAATTTTAGGGGCGAGGAAATATTCTGTTATATATGCCACTGTTACTAAATCGACCTTTTCCTACCTCTTTATAAAAGTTTGTCCAATAAGAGTGTCAGAACTGTAAACTGAGGTATAGTGATAACTACAATAATCCAGTAATTTATTTATTTTATCCCCCTCGATGGAATGTATTATGGAGACCCAATTTTCGATTACTTATTCAAATTTACTACTTGGTATATTTTGGTGGCCTTAATATATCGTTTAAGGTCAAGTATTGTTCTGGGTTTATTTCTGTCAACCAGAGAGAGATTTATCATAACCCCATAAAAATAATCAAAGGCTTGAGAGCGCATAATATTGGTGGCCAATTAACATTACCATTTCGCGAAATAACGCATCCAGGAATCTTTTCTGTTATTATTTATATTCTAATACCGATATTTTGTTAGCATATTCCTACTCTGTGGAAGTTCATTTTTTAAACCGAATAAAACATTTTTTTACTTTGCTATCATTTTAATTTTTTTAACTTTGTGTGACTATATAGTATATTCTTATATCATCCATCAGACGATTTCGACGATTCATAAGACGATGTCCATCATCGTATTCATAAAAATAAAGCCCAGTCATTCTTTCAGACCAAAAATCACACCACCGAAGATTGACTTTCTGAGGATAAGGTAACTGAGGATCTTCATTGGCTCAAATCCTGCAGTTATATTTGTTCACAAATCCATTCAAGCAGAAGTTCACTTTTTCAGAAAAGATGATTATTCCCTCGCCAACTGCTCTAGAGCCCAATTCGTATATCGTATATCGTGTATCATTCCATGGTTAATTGACACAATGTACCGAAAGCAGCAGTCTAGGGTTGACATTTACATTTCAAACAGACTTGCTGATATTAAGTTTCATAGGTCTAACACTTTTATTAAAAAACTTTTTATACCGCAGTGGAAAGTTTTACACTGAAATTGTAACGCGAAACTCTAAATTGGAAGCCATTAGATTAACTTCAGTTAGTTGAAATTCATTGAAAAATCCTGTCAAAATATTTTGGCCAAGATTCAAAAATAAACTTTCATTTATATCAAAAGTTGAAAAGTGCTCGTGGGGAATATTAAAATTATTTAAAAATAAGGAAATTTCTGTGTTAAGCTCAAAAATTCCCATTCCATCAAAAGGCAGTAAGCGTCTTCCGAGACTGAACGTTGAAAAGTAACTGAAGGAATGACCAAGGGTTCAACTATATACCTCGGCTATGTCGGATGTCGGCTGTAATCAAATGTAGCTCACGTCATCATGTGGTCCGCAACACTACTACTGTGCGAAACGGTTTGTGACCCACTCAGACTCCATCTAGATACCAGGGGTGCATGAAAAGTTCCATAATGGGTTCGTGAAAAAGATTAAAATTATTCAAAAACAAGGAAGTATCTTCCGTGCTCCACGCAACAAAAGAATACCTCGAGACCAATTGAAGACGGCTTAAGACCAGAAACCAGTCTCGAGAGACGCTTGCTGACGTTTGATGGCAACTGAAAAAAATGTGTCAATTTTTGCGTGGAGCAGTTTAGGAATTTTCTTATTTTTTGAATATTTTTTCTATGAGAAACTGATGAGAGCATTAATTGTTTTTAACACTAATTTTAAAATTGATTTATGAAAAGAAATTGATAATTATTTTCAATGTAATTAACGATAAAAACTATACAAAAACCTCCTTCCTACACATATTTTGGTGTAAAAACCTGCGTTTGAGTACAATTTTAAAAAATTGCATACTGTCCTTAATAATTTGGCAATTCGTTGTATAGCAATATAGTACTTCATATGTTTTAATAACTAGGATTCGCTTAGAAGTCGTTTTCAGTAATTATTGGATATTCGAGAAATATAATAAATAAAAATATAAAAAAATTATACGTATAAACGTTTCAAGATAGTCTCTCAACCTTTCAGCATATATGGAATTTTTTAAAAAATTTAAAGTTATTTATATATCAACAATATGTAACTTCAATATCAACCCGTTGCATTCAAAGTCTCTGTTCAAAGAATCTGTCTAATTAACGAATATTGATAACGAGGTAGACCGGTAATAACGGTGGATTATCGCATGCAACAATATCCGTGCTACTCATATCTTGTCTCCCATTTTGAAAAAACTAAACTGCTATCGAAACTAATTGAAAATGTTACTAATTGTTAGATTGAGCTTAGATGAGATATAAAAATTTGCATTACTGCACAGTAAATAACTTGTATGTAGAAAAATACATTTGACTATTATTTTAGAATGCATAAGGTCATGGGAATTAGCTTTAATGGACAAAGTTCCAATCTTTAGACACAAAATATCAACCACTTGTAATATTAGTTTAACAATACCGATTTATAAGAATTATCGTGTACAATTCTTAGTATGAGAAAATCGGAATGAACTAAGACCCAAATACACAACTCCGCACTAAAATAAAAAAATCCTTATGGAAAACGGTTGCTAACGTTGATTAACTGTAAGCCATTAGTTCTAATAATTTCCTGATGATGTTGATGTAGTTAGCAAAACGCGCGACTTATGAAATAGATGCGATTGGCCTGATTTAAAAACTCGTTTTCTCTACTCGCGTTAAATCACGCATACAATCACTTGGGAATGCTTATTGTTACAATTTGTGGCAATAAATATTGCCACAAATCATGTGGAATTGAAATAAACAACATTTTGAACAACATACGACATGTGGCACTTACTGCGCCCTTACTGACTCCAAGGACACCCTCCAGAGCAATTGAAAGCTCAGGACTAAAATAAAAAGACGTATACGGGAATAACAGATTGGTATTCATTCACATTAAAGATTAGTTTGTTACTTAAACACCAGGTGTTAATTATGAATCGAAGAAATTATTGTTCCAAGACTTCGATTACTCATAACATTCTCTAGAATGTTAATAAATATATTCTTCCCATAGTTTACTGTAATGATTTAAAACTTTTTGAAATTCCGGACCTGTTACCGGTCTGTTCTGGTACTCTTCTACAAGATCTCACAGTTCGTCTGATCGATCTCAATGATTCGCAAACTTACAATCGTTTTTTTTTTCGTTCAGGTTTCCTGTGCCTATTTTTTGTTCTATACAATTCTTATGCAAAGCACTTCTAACTATATTTCCGAATGCTCGCTTCGTGATCCCATTACTAAACAAAGTGCTGAATCACCGCTGAAAGTCTTTTGAAAGCATCGTTACTCATTTTTAACGTTATATGCAATAAAGAGGGGGTATATAAATAATAATCGTTGTTATAAAAATATTATTTACTGTTTTGTTTTTCTTAAACAAACAAACGTATGATTTGTATTCTCTTTATAATATTCGACATAAGAATAGCGGAAAAAGTAATGTTTTATATAAATTAATTTACATAACTTGGTTTCTTCAAATCAATAATTTAAATATATTTAAAGAATTTTTTATAAAACAAAACAATACGGACAATATAATCGGTGCCACAGAGGGTAAAAATATTATAATATGACAATATATGTAGTAATATGAAAATTAACGTAGATATAATCAAGAAATGGTATTGAACACATTTCAGTAGAATACTTACAACAAACATGTGTTTGCGTATAATTCGCTAACATTGCCATCCTTGAAATGAAACAGATAATATACAATTTCTAACTAAGAATGTTCCATTAGTAATGCAATGGAACTCTTAAAGAACCCAAAACTGATTTATTATTCACTACTAGTAATTTAACCGATTTTTTAGTACTATGTTTTTATTCAATTGGTATTAGAATCCTACATTGTCTCATTTAAAGCAGTTATCTTGGTAAGTTACTCAGGGCTGGAAAGGGTTTGTTATGGCCCTTCATACAGCTGAAACTCAGATGCTGAAAACGTTTTCAGCATGCCGATTACGGCTTTTTCAATGTTCTCCAGTGTTCCGAAATGGTCTGCTTTGAGGTGAATTTTCAATCTTGGGAAAAGAAAAAAGTCACAAGGACTAAAGTCTGCTGAAAAAGAGGGCTCCAGAACCACAATGATGCTTTTACTTGCTAAAAACTCGTTAATTAAAATCGCTGTGTTTCAAGATGTATTGTTCTGATACACAACCAAGATGTTCCTGATGTTCAGTCTCACACGGGTGACCCATTTTCGAAGTATTTCAAGAATTTCTGGGTAAAAATGCTAATTTACCATTTGGAATTGAGCCACAAATTGGTTCTGAACAATTTCGTGGCTATGCAAAAACCAAATCAGCATGCTTTTGACCTTTGATTTGTTCATACGTTCATATTTTTTCGCTGTGGTAGGCTTGTATTCGCGGTTGGTTTGCGGGTCGTATTAAAAAGTTCAAAATTCTTCATCATCAATTTAATGGCTAAAATCTGATGAACGGTT
The DNA here is from genome assembly GCA_031761425.1 of Cosmopolites sordidus. Taxonomy (NCBI): domain Eukaryota; kingdom Metazoa; phylum Arthropoda; class Insecta; order Coleoptera; family Curculionidae; genus Cosmopolites; species Cosmopolites sordidus. The sequence goes on along the minus strand of JARFXV010000953.1, from coordinate 94,727 downwards.
GTGTGGGTCGAATTAAACTATTGCCCGATGATCCTGGCCGTTAACCGATGATCAAAATCCACCAGATCCAAAATTGTGTGTACATTTCATTCTTCCGCTGCGAGGTACATCTTCAATCGAGTGATTGAACCACCTGATAGCTTAGGCTCTTTTCAAAACACTGTTTTCATAGACATATTGAAATTTTGTAAAAGTTTCCGTTGCACTCTGCCCAACTGTAAAAAAAACATAAAAGCACACCGTTGCTCCAAATTGGTATCACTCATTTTCAAAATGCACTACTAAAATCCGGTTTACGAAAAAAATTGCTATGGATTACCAATTAACTTTATTCAGCTCAAACTCGTATTGAAGACGTATAAAATGTTTGTTTACCATTTACACACCTCGTATCTAAAGGTAAATTTTAATGTGAGATATAATTTATTATTTTAAAGATAGTTTAAAGTTATATAGGTAATATTTAGTTGATAAAATTGAACATTTGCTAATTCAAGTTGCTGATTTTGATATGGAAAAGAAATATTTTCTTTCACGAGACCACTAGGAATACCATATTTTGTTGGCCCTGAAATGAAAATACTAGCCAACCAACCTAACTAGTTAAACCTAGACATCTTACTTCATCTGATACAATGACTGAGTTTGAATAAAATGCATTACCTTTATTTAGGTGGTCTTAATTGAGTAAAAATTCTTTATTATTTAAGTTTTAAGGTTTAGAATTAATTATACCATTTTCAAAACACTTATGGGTGTTTACATCCATTACAACAGTAATGGGATAACGAGGTCGCACTATTTAACAATATACGACTAACGATACGATTTAACAACACTATTACATTTTAACATTACGATTTAACAACTACGATACGTTTTAACAACAAGCGACTAACATATGAAACAAAAGTAACAATCATAAGAAATGTATAAGACAAAAACTAAGCAGATTAATTAAAGTAAGTGTAAAGCCACTGTAAAAATGCTAATATTCCTGGGTGATATTCTGAGCATTTGAGGGGAAGTCCTACTGCGATATATATATATATATATATATATATATATATATATATATATATATATATATATATATATATATATATATATATATATACAGTGGGCGAGTTCGGAATTAAACAATAATTGATCCTGCCTTTGTTCAAATCAACAAATTAAATCATGTGTACGTAATCCTTTACAAATTCTATTTTATTCTAGTAGATGTTAGTGTGTGTAGTTAATGTCTTCAGGTGAATACTTTACTGATCGTTGTCGAATTAAACTCCCGGTAGTTACCAAAATAATTGTAGAATGTAGCCAACTTTATATGGCTAATATTACAATATTGGCGCGCTTATCTATTCGCTGATTGAAAAAATATCGGACTTGATGGATTTTGGAATACCTAAGAACACACAATCAAATCATGTAGCAGCAGTTCCCTATTTTGATCTCCCATCAAATCACGAATGAATCCTAATAACAAAGACTAAGAAAAATGTTAAATAGCTTCCAAGGTTAGGAATACAATCTCAACCATAGAAGCTATAAAATACAGAAGGAAGCAGTATTTCGAAAACTTGCTGAACGCTAACTCAACGGCTGATGAAAGAGTCTTGGGGTTCATTCCTCATGACCTGCAGTAAGGAGCAAGGACGAAGAGGCTACCATTGGCAAGAGCCGAGGGGGTAGACGAGATAGAAATGGTAATATGGAATCTAAAAAATAATAAAGCTACAGGCATTGAAAAAATACCGGTAGAGCTCGGATATAATATTATTCCTATGTCAGATACAAGAAAAATGACGATAACAAAATGAAAAGTTCAGAAATAGATGAAAAATGAAAGTTCTGCCACAGATGGGCAAAACTAAGGCTTTTAAGATTAAAACTAGTGCTAAGCAGTGATGTGTAGCTCATTATAGTATGATATGATCTCATTATAGTATCAAGTTGAAAACCATTAATCGATTCCGAAATCCTGTATTGAAAGTAAACTTATTGAGAGTAAAATTATTAATTTACTCTTAATACTAATGGAGATACTGGGAAATACTGGATAATGGGAATGATAATGGGAAATGCCATAATACCTGCCCATCTAAACCGAAATGCGACTCCAGAGTTACTTGGTCGAGTAGGGCATGAGCATGAACGAAGTTAAGTTTGTAAAAGTTACGTACTGAAATTGTAGAAAGAGTTGCCAATGATCAGCATGAATGAACCAGGCATCCCAACAAAGTGATGCCATATATTTAGGATTTTGCAAGGTTAAGCAAAGACTGAAATGTTAATCGAATAGAAGGTGTTTTCGGAGAATAACTGACATATGTACTGTTTAGTATAAACAAGTACGAAAAAGTACACCCTGTCCCACAACCTATAAATTTTAACCGCCAAGGGAAAAATCGACCAAAATTGTATAAGCAATTAAACAGACTAAGAGATCTCTCCAAGAGCTTGGCAAAGAACTTGATGAACCAACACCCTGACGAAGACTTCAGAGTCACGTTCGGTGAGACCTGTTAAGCAGATTTTGAATTCCCAACCTCCTAGATAAATCACTTAATTTTTATTTTTTATTGTAACCGAAAAATTTTAGAAAATGTTAACATTGGAAATGTTAGCTATATATGTCATGTCACGTATTAAATGTAATATAGTATAAATATTATAAATGAATTTGAGAATATTAATACAAAAGTGACAATATTATATTTTGTTATAATTTAATATTGCAGGGTGACTTTATTTTGGATTTTCGATACAAAATAATTAAATAAAAATTAGTGTTATAAATTGTTATAAGGAATGTTTGAATGGTTGTGGCGTGTTTATATATTTTTTCTTTTTTTTGGGTTTTTTCGCCACGATCTAAAACTCAAAAAATATCAAAAATATATGTTCTTATGTAAATAAAAAATCACTGAGTTAAAACAAAAATCCAAACGGAGACAAATTCTTCAGTGATTCTTTTCTGTAATAAATTTGTATAACAAACAAAATTTTAAAAATATAAAAATTTTCTAAAATAAATACAAACTTTTAACGTTAACGTTTCGGGGGTTTTCTCCCCACGTTTTCAAAACGATTCTAAAAAATAAATTATATTAATTTCTATATATAAAGGAATTTCTATATATATAGAAACTAAATATATTTTTTGTGTATGTCAACGACACTTACATTGACAATAATATTTTTTAATGAAAGTGACATACTATCAAAAATAGTTAGGGGAGGTTTACTGTGTGATTGTTTACTGTACAGATTGTGTATTGAAATACTTAAATGTTTTTACTTGTATTCTTTAGAATCGCGAACCATATTGAATTTGAATCTACTGAAGGCATAGCAATACAGTTATATTTATTTAAATTAATAATAGCGGTTTCTTTTAATCTTCTGTATTTTGTTAGCTATTCTTTTAATACCGTTTTGAAATCATTCCAATTGATTTTATGTCCCGATTCCCATGCGTGTTCACAAATTCTAGATTTATTAAAATCACCCTTTCTAAGAAGGTTTTTATGTTCTTTTATTCTAATATCTAACGGTCTAGATGTCTCACCTATATAGAATTTGCCACATTCGGAGGGAATTTTATAAACCTCATATTTGGTATTGTGTTGTATGTTTGGTTTGGTTTTTGTTAATATTGATCTAAGAGTATTTTTTGTTTTAAATGTCATTCTTATGTTGTATATATTTCCTACTCTTTTAATAACCAGTTATTATTATTGTTATTAATAATTTGTCTGGTATCAAAAGGTTTAAACGATTTATCAACGATCATCTAGACACAAGAAACATCTAGACTGTTAAATGTTAGAATAAAAGAACATAAAAACCTTCTTAGAAAGTGCGATTTTAATAAATCTAGAACTTGTCACCACGTATGGGAATCGGGACACATAAAATCAGTTGGAATAATTCCAAAATGGTATTAAAAGAATCGGTAACAAAATACAGAAAATTAAAATAAACCGCTATAATTAATTTAAATAAAAATAACCGTATTGCTATGCTTTCGGTAGATTTAAATTCAATATGGTTCCCGATTCTATAGAATACAATTAAAAACATTTAAGTATTTCAATACACAATCAGTACAGTAAACAGTCACACAGTAAACCTCACTATATATATTTTTTGGTAGTAAGTTATTGTCATTAAAAACTATTATTGTCAATGTAAGTATCATTGACATGCACATAAAATGTATTTACTTCTTATCTTTGCTTTATATATAGAAATTAATGTAATTTTTTTTTAGATTCGTCTTGAAAACGGGGAGAAGACGTAAACGTTAAATGTTTGTATTCATTTTAGAACATTTTTATATTTTTAAAATTCTATTCGTTAGGCAAATTTATTACAGAAAAGAATCCCTGAGAAATTTGTCTCCGTTCGGTTTTTTTTTTGTTTTTACGCAGTGATTATTTACATAAGAACATATATTTTACATAAGAACATATATTTTTGATATTTTTTTAGTTTTAGATCGTGGCAAAAAAACCCAAAAAAAAAAAATAATAAGGTATGCGATCAATTCATTAATTCCACGATATATTTTAGCTAAGTCCAGTAGTAGAAGTGTAAATAAGTAAATCCTTTATATAAAGCGCCATTTCCATTTCTGAATATATATATATATATATATATATATATATATATATATATATATATATATATATATATATAATAAATATATATATATATATATATATATATATATATATATATATATATATATATATATATATATATATATATATATATATATATATATATATATATATTTCATGTCAAAAACAATGATTGCGGTTACGAAAATGGAAACTATTGTATGGAAAATAAACTTTTCCTTAACAAAACAAAGCCGAATTGTTCATTTTGTTCCAGTTTATAATACGAGATACCTGATTCTAATATTTTATGATAACTTTCCGCCCTTAGTAATAACCGGTTAATCCATGTTAATCCAATCTTTAGCTTAATTAGGTGATCTTAGTTATAAATTGGTGTAAGAAATTAATGTTAACACGTATTTTGTTTATATTTCTCTTTTCTTTGATAAATTATGAAATTCTGTATTATAATATGTATATTTTAGTAGTTAAAATTAAAAAAAAAAATAAAAACGTAAAAAAACATAAAATTCAATATTAGAAATCGGATCGAAAACAAATAATTTCTGGTTACCTAATTTTATTATTATATTTTTGTTATGAATAAAGGATATTTCACCATTAGCCTAAGAAAGAAACTATATTCTTTAATCTAAAAATAGTAGTAAGCATACATATCCTTTAATTAAAATGAACAACAGTTTACCTTACATTCCCGTCCAAATTGTGACCCCACTAACCCCACAGTGTCAATGGTGATAATCATAATTTAGCAATTTCAGGAATAAATAATTCAGGAATTTAGCAATCCAATATTTCTCATCACTGAAGGACCCCTCTGGATGAGCGCAGCATCTTCAATCCTTCTAGTCATGCGTTTTATTCCTTACCTCTCTTAGTCAAAAAAATATACACAGGCGCCATTGGATGTGGTATCCTCCCTCAAGATGACCGTAAACTTGCAATGATAGGTTAGTCAGTTGATGACAAATAAAAAGACGAGTTGTTTGTACCAGAGAACAATATAAAATCTAAAGCAAATATTAAATATTCAACAATAAAAAAGTTATTAGTCAGATAAAAGGTTGGATCTCAGACCTCGTTATCACATGCTCACAATACACAAACCTTTTTATCATAGTAATGTCCACCGTTACACTTTACTACTATAAAATATATTTAATTATAAATAAGCTATTAACTAATCATTGTTACATAATAATGGGATTAATTTTCTTGCCTAAGATAATGTGTTTTATTGCCTAAGATTAATTTTCTTGCATAAGATAATTTCTTGATAAGATAATGGTCTCATGGTATAATGGTTAAAATGGCCGCATATTCGATGCCCCTTCACGATGTTTGTAACACATTGTGAAAAGTGTAATATCGCAAAGTGTAAAATCGGACAGAGAGTGACGCAATTAGTTTCTCGCCATTTGATACACTTTCTGAAAACTAAATGTTAAGCGCAAACTTTGGGTTTGTCCGAGAAGACTGCTGCTTCGGGATTAGTCAATAGTTGATGACCGTGGTTCGGTGCACACATTAAACTGTAGGCCAAATCACTAAATAGCATTATTGATAATTCTCCTTAAATCATTTAACCTTCACTAAGTAAATATGATGTAACATAGTTAAGGACATATAACATAATGACATGAACATGAATAGGATATACGAAGTAGATTAAATATTCGGCCGAAAGGATGTAGATAAAAAAATGAGCATCTCAACTTAAGGAAATATGAAAGTAGTTGAAAAGTAGAGTATAGGAATAGATATGTGAGGAGAAATTTCCTTTTAATTGGCTAAAATTTATTATTATCTTCCAGGCGATCGATTAATATTGATATACTCACTGTTGTAATATTAATTCCCTTAATGCTATAATTATTCCAACTTACAGATTAGTCATTAAAATAAAATTGCTACAATGACTCATATAGGTCAATTCTTATAATATTATATTCTTATATTCTTTAATTCTTAATCATTAAATCATTTGTAATTTCTCGAAATGTGTTTCACTAACCATATTTGCATTATCAGGAGATGATTCATACTCCATTCATGATGTAATATTGTTAGCCCATAGATTGAATGCTAACGTGGTGGCAAAATGTGTATCAAGAAATTTAAAATTATGTGCTTTGGTGTTTTTTGGTTAATTCTTTTAAATTTAAAAATATTTTCTCATTTCCAGATTGGTTATTAAAATACTAGTATAGGATCTAGATCCTATACAATAGCTATTTTAATATTACTGCAATACATTTTATTGGGAATTTGAGACGTCATCTCAGCCTCGCAGGGCTTCAGTACTCGAGTATTGTTCAATAAAAGCTATGCGCTGTAGTACCTCACAGCTGAACCCACTATAAAAATCCTAATAACCCAGTAAGTTTCCTCTTAGAAAACATTACAGTTTCATTAACATTAACAGTTTCAATTAGTCATGACTGAATCCACAAGACTAATCAAAAAAACACATAATTTTTAAAACAGGATCACTGTGTCCAACCAATACATCTCCAGTCAGGTTTTCGATCAAAAAGTGTACGACTGAAATTAAATTTTGAATTTAATAGGTCAAAAATGCTAAAAAAAATACTGTCTAAACAAACATTTTATTCTGAATAATAATGAAAAAATAAATCGACAATATAAATTGAACAATTAAAATCAGCTTCAGTCACATACCACAAGTATGTTTAATCGGCAATACAGGGAGATGCATGCCAGGTCTCTTCAGCCGTAAATAATCAATCGCCTATAATTATAATCAACATTATTTTGACGAAATTAAACCATGACACAATAAGGGCAACCCAACAAAACATTTTTGGTCTAAATTGAATCTGTAGTTGGACCACCATGAATCCCTAAATCAGCAGTTAAAGTTTAACAAAGCAAGATAATTAGCATTAAGCTGTCATTAACAATGACATAAAGTTGCTGTAAATCAAACGGCTTCAGCTTGATTGAATTCCAGACCGTAAGCTGTTGGTTAGGTTAATTGAGCGTTGTTTCATTAAAGAAAACTTTAATTCGAGACAAGTGTGAAAGGGAAAGCTCCACTATTGCTGGCATATTCTTTCTCGTGGAAAAATACTGTACATACGCGAATATGTTCCTTGTTCAGTTCAAGCCGGTACATAAAGACGTATTTCATTTTAATGGAATTTGAAACAAAATAAGTCTTATATAACTAAAATTTTATTCGTTTTTTAGTTATGTGATATATATATATATATATATATATATATATATATATATATATATATATATATATATATATATATATATATATATATATATATATTTAATTTTTTAAACATTTATTTATCGGTTTCTTTCATTTTCTACTGTGCATCTGAAATAGAGGCATATATATATATATATATATATATATATATATATATATATATATATATATATATATATATATATATATATATATATATATATATATATATGGGTGAAGTATATTATGAAGAACGATGAAGTTTTTTTATGAGTCAAATGTATTCCTAAAATTTTAATATTATTTAAAGGTATGTTATTTCATAAGTAAAAAACATCCGAAGATTATCCACGTTCCACAAGTAATTAATAAGTTATCAAAGAGGATACATTCACTTTGTCGTTATTTTTTGAAGAAAATTTCTTCTAGAACGTCTGATCTCGAGTCTTCAAGTTGTTGGGGTTTTTATACAGGTTTCCCCGAAACTGAACATTAAGCCGGGCGAAAGGCCAGGTTATACCAGTTATGGCAAAAATAATTAAAAAAGTCCATGTCAACGTGTTAAGTGATAATAGGCAAAATCTTGAAATTCGACACTCTAAGCTATAACTTTAGGTAATGTGATCAAAAATTCCCCAATTTTTCAGTGTTATTTTTTATAATGCGATTCTAAATAATCATACTATTAATCGCAATCACAAATCAAAAAATGAACGTTGTTAATTTAGTAAAAACAAAATTGGAATCGTGGTTTAAAAAAATTGTCAGTCAAGTTTGACGCTTCATGTTTAAAAAAAATGCATTACACTACCCTGGGCAAGTTATTTTAAAATATGGCCCATTTAGTCAAGATTTCAAATTGGTACAATTGGCATTTTTCTTTCCACAAAAAATATTATTGCATATTTGTTTTGCAAAAAGACAACATTTCAAAAAACTCATACCATGATAAAAATGGTTTTGTGTGCTCAAAAATGGACTCCACCAGTGTAAGTAAGATGGACAGATGTGATAGAGTGAGAAGATAGTGACGCTGTTCGACGAGTAATTAGAGAGAGATAGATTGACATTCAACTTTAAGATGGCCCATTTAGTGAAGATTTCAAAATAATACAATTGGCATTTCTCTTTCCAGAAAAAATACTATTCCCTTTTTTTGCAAAAGAACCTTATTTCAAAAAAACTCAACTCAAAGGTAATGTGTGTGAGATAAATTAATAATTGGTCTATTATTTTATTAAGATAAAACTTAATCAAAATGAAATGAAAGGAATTAGTATAATACTTTTATTTATCATAATATTTTTCTTTAAAACTAAAGCAAATGCTCAAATAGTTTGCTTTCGGCACGAATACTTGCTCTGCATCGCCTCAGAAAAGATCTTTTCACCATTCGTGCGAATCTCCTTGCATTTATTTCTTCAGCTGTTTCAACAATTCTGTGACGCAGTTCGGGTAGGTTTTGTATTGGTTTTGAATACACTTTTTCTTTTATGCAGCCCCAGTAAAATAAATCAAGGGGGTTTAGATAAGATGTATGTTCGCAGAATGTTGTGTACATATAGGGTATGTCGTAAAACGTGTTAGTATTGCTAAATACTAACTAACACAGTAAGCACAACACAAATTAAGTCCAGGGAAGCAAAGCCAAAGTCGTCAGCACAAATGCAATATCAAGTCCAGGGTAACACAAATCAAAGTCGTTAAAACAAATTCAATATCAAGTCCAGGGTAACACAAGCCAAAATCATTAGTACGAAGGATACATGATTACGAGAAGATGCGCAGTAAATGAAGGGATGTAGCGGAATGATAAAAAACAATAAATGTCAAATGTTAAAAGTTGAATGTCAATCTGTCTCACTCTAATTCGTCGTCGAACAGCGTCATTATCTATCTCACTCTATCACATCTATCCATCATACTTACACTGGTGAAGTCGATCTTTGAGCACACAAAAGTATATTTTATCATGGTATGAGTTTTTTTAAATGTTATCCTATTGAAAAAAAAGCAATAATATTTTTTCTGGAAACAAAAGTGTCAATTGTTGTACCATTTTGATATCCTAACTAAATAGGCCATCTTTTGAAATAACTTGCCCAGGGTAGTGTAATACATTGTTTTTAAAAGATGAAGTGTCAAAGTTAACTGACATAATTTTTTAAACCACGATTTTTCGAACCACGACTCAATAAAACTTTTTTTTACTACATTAACAACGTTCATTGTTTGATTTGTGACTGCGATTAATAGCATGGTTAGCTCGGATCACGTTATAAAAAATAACACTGAAAAATTAGGAAATTGGTGATCACAGTACCTAAAGATATAACCTAGGTTGTCGAATTTCAAGACTTTCAAAAATATGCCTATTACAACTTAACACACTGATATGATTTTTTTTTCTTATTTTTACCAGAACTGGTATAACTTGGCCCTTCACCCGGCACCCGCTGGAGGTTCAGTTTCGGGTCACCCTGTATATGTCAACATAGTAAAGTATATATAAATCTCAATTATCATGATAAAAATTATATGTATGTGAAAAAAAAATTGTGCTAGACATTTTTCAGTTTAGCTTCAAAACCAGTTTGTTTAATTGGATTTCAACTAAGCTACATTCACATTTTTTTTGATGCGAGGAATCTAAACGTATTTTAAAAAGTAATTTCACTGAAATATTGTTTTAGATATATTCCTTCAATTATACAGGGTGTCCGGAAATAACGTCGAAATATTTTGGGAGGTAACTCTAGTGTTTAAAACATAAAAAAAGTTCTTGTAAATATACCCCAAAAATTGCTTCATAAAGGGGCTAGAGCCACTTAAAGGAGGAACTCTCAAATTATTGAATCACAATGATTTCTAGGTAAAAAAAGTTCTCTTATGACTTTTATAACATTATGACCTTATGACTTTTTCTAATTCGATGCACGATTATATGAATATCGAAATGCATCTTAATAATTAAGTAGGCGGCTGCCACTGTTAATCTTCGATGTTTCGTAAAACTGGACCATTTACCCAAGAAAGTCCTAAAGTCACCTTTCAAAATAATTCAACGTTATTTCCGGATACCCATATATATTGACATACCTTTTAAAAACACAATTTTACACCTTTTCATTAAGGTATAATTACAGAATTAGTTTCTTGTTCCTTTTATGCAATTTAAGAACAATATATCAGAACCGTTATGCCACAATCAACCACATATTAAATATTATTGATATATAGAAAACATTCTTTAGATCATACCTATGGGCGCAGAAACTTAAATTAACCTTTCTGTAGAAAATTATGTCAATGCCAGAGATGTTTTAGTTTTACGACCTATCACATGCCGATTCATCTTTTATATTTTTGTTACAGCCTAAATGTTTTTTGCAGAAATATGTGTTGATAGAGGACCTTCAGTAAATTCGGACCTTCTGCACCGTCCCACATTACAATACCATTGGATGCAGCTTGATGTCCCAAACCCAGTGGAGACGATGGGTGCATTGTTGAATTGCGATGATTGCTGGGTTAAATCACATTTAATATTTGAAAAAAAATTGCCACTAAAACACAAAGGCCACTCCTCTAAACTCGAAGGGATTTACCCATAAGGACCATATCAGTTTTTAAAACTTTTTTGACATACGTTTCGCTAATCATGATGGGATCAGCAGAAGATGATTCAATCTTCTGATGCTAACAGTATGATCAATGATCTCGAAATTATGTTAACATGGTTAGCAAAACGTGCGTCGAGAAGCTTATATAAGTGAGTTGGTATTTAATGGTATTTTATTTAAAAATGTATTTCAAAATGTATTGCATTTATTTCAGAAATGCACCAAAACATTGGTTTCACTTTTAGAGGTAAATTACATACCAGTTCAAATTGGTGGTTTACTATATACTTTATGATAAAATCAAAGTGTATAACTAAATACATCAAAGAAAAACACACATTTATCTCAATTTTGTGACCTCAATTGAGTTACTAGTGTAGAGAAATTATTCGGCAACAATTACCTGTACCATACTTATTCAAAATAAACAAAAAAGAAATAATATCGTTATGATTATCGAGTCACATTGCTAACTTACGTAATATTTCTTCATTACTTGAAATATTATTCAGAATCATTATTCATAGAAGCAAAATTATCGATAGGTATGAATAAGATTAAATAATGAACTCGATAAACTTGAAGAGATTTACCACTAAACACCAAAACACTTTTTTGAACTGCTCGAGGCACGTTTCGCTAACCATGTTAGCATCATCAGGAGATGTTTCACATCAAAGGTTCCAATAGAAGAATTGAATTAACTCGATATTGTGAATTAACACTTATAGAAAAAGCTTCAAGTAAAGTTACCATAATTATTTCGAAACGATTATGAAAGAACGTGATATCGACGGAGGACTAATCATACAGTTCTTGCGCATTTTAAATGTATAAAGAAAGCTAAAGAAAAACGTTTTAAGCCTTGCCAGATTTTACACCTCAAAATATGATATTAATATTTAAGTGTTGACCTAAAATTGAAATATTTAATTTATGTAGGTTAATAATTTAATTAAAAAAAATTATGATTGTTTTTGGTATTTTAGTAAAAATTGTTGTAATACTACTTAGTAGCGTTTTGTGTTATATAGAGCCCAACGTTACAAACACTCCATCTAAGAAGAAAATAGATATTTTTTGATATAGAGAAATATTGTTTATATCAATATTTATCAGTTCAGGCAAAAATCCTTTTAGTATATTTCTATAGTGTTCAATATTAACACTAAAACAGTAAAAAATTAGGTCCTACTACTCCTTCAGCACAAAAAAACACACCAAAGAGTGACATTTTGACTACGAAAAGATAACACCTGAATCACATAATGATCTTCATGACCACAAATTTTGCATTAATGTTTGTGCATAAAATCCATTATGGTAGAAGAGCACTTTGTCGGAAAATATTATTGTTCACAAAAGTGGAGGTCGCCTTCCAGCTGCTTTAGAGCCAATTTTTGTATCGTATACCTTTTCACGATGAACTGATATAATATACTGAACATATGAGTCTATGAGTGATATTTACACTTTAAACAATGTTGTCATTATTACATTTCAAAATTCCTACACTCTCATTGGAAACCTCTTTATTTGTATATTTAAGTTATTTCCAATTGTGTTTTAAAGATAACAATGTTGGTTAGTAAGTTAATACTAAATAGAGCTTTATGTATTTATTGTTAATAGAATTTATAATTTATGATAATTTAGATGGGAATATTGTATTGTTTAACTAAAGCAGTTTTACTACTAGTAGCAGTATTTGATAATAGCCATAAATAGGCTACTCAGTTAAAGTGAAGTGTGTTTTTACATATATCAAGACGCACTAAATAAAGTATGATTTTGGAGGCATATCATAACTCTAATACGATATTTAAGATCAACTGGTTTAATATTAAAAATAATAGAGAAGAAATCTGCAAATAAATTATAGGAAAATATAATTTGCACAAATTATGCAATGATAAAGGTAGAAGATTGGTAGATTTTGAGACAGGTAGAAGAATTATTATAAGTAGTACAACATTTAAACATAAAGACATAGCAAGCAAACATGGATTTCGCCAATCATAAATAAAAAATTGTAACAAAGGAAATGTAAGGAAGTCACAAAAATTCTCGGTGGAAGGAAAGAAAAAGGTATGAACTGTAAACAGAATTGTAAACAACTCGAGAATATCGAGAAATTTGGAGACGAAAAATAAGCGGTAAAAGTATAAAAAGGGGATTTCAACCAAGAACATCTGTACATATGCAAACAAAATGTATAGAAAGAGAAAATAATATAAAGATGGAAAGAACATTTCAGCAAGCTCCCATGAAGGTTATGAATACCAGATGAAATAGAAAAGGCTTCAGATGACATATTAAATTCGATATTCGAAGGAATGTCAGAATTCATAAAGATAATGAAGACTAACAAAGCTTTGGGAGATCAGATAGCAATAGAAATGACTAAGTATGGAAGATTGGTAATACAAAAGTTAATTTATGAACTATAAGAAATGTGTGGGAATAGATGCCAAAGAACGGAAAGGTAATAATAATCTGCCCAATACAGAAAAAAGGTGGTATTCAGAATAGTAAATGTAATATACAAAATATTTAGCAAATTACTAGAAAAACGACTAAATTTACAAATGGAAAAAAAGGTAGGATCAGATCTTTGTGGTCAGCAAATATTAGAGAATTTCCATAATTTTCAATATAAGACTAGCATCATCTATTCATAGACTATGTGCAAGTTTACGACTCGATAATTAGAAGGGGGTTATACATAAGGACAAGAGAACTAAAAATACCACAGAAACTCATTAACCTATCATTATTATTTTTAAAAGATGTCAAAGCCAAAGTTAAAGATTAAAAAGCAAACCTTAGAAGATGAAAAGCAAATCTTATCACAGAAGGAATAAGTCAAGGTGATAGGAAAAAATACTAAGGGACTTATTTTTACTGGACAATAGCAAGTCTGTGCAAGTATGGAGATAATGTTGACATGATGTGTATGACGAAGAAAGAATTGGAACTATATGTCTATAGAGTTCGAGGAGGCGGCGTAACGAATAGGTCTAAAAATAAACTCAACAGAAAATAAATATATAAAGTCAACAAACCAAAAAAAGGAACTTTGTATGTTGAACCAGTCATAATTGCAAGACCGTTTCATAAAGTTAATAAAGTCAAAAATCTTGTCTCAGTAATTACGGTTCACAATGATGCTTCAGAGGACCTTGCATCAAGAATAACGCCTGGAAACATAAGCTTTCTTATTCTACAGAACATCTTGAAATATTAATCAACATAGATGAATACAAAAATAAAAATATACTGAATAATAATTAGACTAATAAATAATAGCAGAAACGTGGACTCTAATAAAGAAAGACCAACTATCATCAAGCGCCCAGGAATGGCAAATACTGAGGAAAGTATATGGCCTTATCAAAAAGGAAGGAGGTTAGAGAATTAGAATGAATGAAAAACTATTAACAATCTGTACAAGTCCAAATGTAGTGACGGAAATCAGAGTAAACGACTGAGTTGGCGAGATCACATCGCGATCCTTGATGTAAAAGGTGTGGTCCACAAGGAATTTGTGTTCGCTGACCAAACACTGAACGGTAAACTTTACGTAAAAGTGCTCGAAAGTTTAAGGATGAGGGTCCGCCACGCCCGAAGAGAGATTTCCGATTCCTGGATGCTTCATCATGACAACATGCCCAGTCACACGTCGCTAATTGCGAGGGAGACACTGGTCAAACACAACGTAGCAACGCTACCCCAACGACAATATATTCCAGATATGGCTCTCCCAGACTTTTTTTGTTCCCTTGGATTAAGAGAAGCCTGAAAGGACATCGTTTCGGGACGATTGAAGCAGTCCAAAAGGTTTCGACGGAGTGCCTCAATGGTCTTGTAGTTGCGGACTTTATCCATTCATGTTACATCAGAAACTTTATCCCTCATTATATAGTACCCATTTTTGTATACAATAGCATTTATGAAATACGGGTTTATGTACCCACGTAGAACAATTTCATATTGCTATTCGTAAGCCGATGCAGCTATGCTATTTCAAACTATATTAAAGGTAATCTCTTGTTTGGTAATATAATTATAACTGTCAAAACTAAGATTTGTTTCGAAATAGTTTAATATCATTCTCTATCATTTTATTAGTTCACTTACAGGGTAAAATGAATCAATAAATATGTATATTCACCAATTGTATTATACGTTCAATTCAAGAGATATTTTACAATGTATGTACCATGTTTTTGTTTTTTGGCTGTAATTTGACCTCTTCGAGGTCTATAAATAAAGAGATGAAACTAGTGCCGTAGTATCCGATCTCATAACACTGATAAGTTCCCCTTTGAAGGGAAGGTAAGGTAATGCATTTTCAGTGCGAGTTTGAACTATTTAGAGTCAGTCTAGTACCTTCCAAAAGTGAGTGAAAATAATTTTGAGCATAGGTTCGCTTTTAAGTTTTGTATCAGATTTGGGCACAGAGCAATGTAAACGTTTGCAAAACTTGAACATGTCTACGGAAACAGTGCTTTTTTCAAGAGCCCAGATTTTCAGGTGGCATTCTTCAAAGATTTATTATTCATAAGCTCTCTTGAGACTTATTAATCATCCAATGTTTACTAAATCACTTGGTTAAACTAACCATGCGATTGCAAAAAAATGATTCAACACATTTTGATTTTATCATGTTATTAGTTTGATGCTTAATGATTTGCGGTTTATTTTCCCTATTTTTTGCTTATGAAAATTAGTATTCTATATACTATTTTTGATAATAATATTCTTCTATATTGAGTTGATAAAAATGGGTGTTGAAAAAAGTAAAGTTTTGGGGTTAGAGGCGCATCAGCAACTGAGAAGGTTATTTATCGACTGGACCTACAGCTTAACGTGGGTTCCGAACCACGGTCATCAGCTACCAAAAACCTCGGTCAGCACCCCCCTCAGGCTATCAACCCTTGGTTTTGTGCTTAACCGAAAGTATCTCGAGAAGCCTACCGACTGGCGAGTGACCAACGTAGAAAACCTCTCAGAAGGCATCCGGCCTTACCCAGCCTCGAACTGGCGTGACTGAGGGGTGATTCCTTGTCAGATTTTACACTCTTACCTAGAAACATTCACAAGACTTTTAGAAAAACTGTTTTGCCTAGTACGGGATTCGAACCCGTTCAACATTAACTGTCGTAACGTAAGGCTGACGCCTTAGACACCACAGCTAATGTGGCTCCTGAAAATATTTGTAACGGTAGTTTTGTGTGCTTGAAATCTGTCTCCGTTGTGGTGAAAATTATATTCAGGTTTTTCATGTTATGCTTACCCTTCGAGTAAGGATGGAAAGCGGCATAGTCATTCTGCGATCTCTACGAACTTTTTGGTAAGGGGACAATCAGCGAAAGATAATGTTAGAAACAGTTTAGCCGTTTCAAGTCAGGTTATACCTTTTTGGAGAACAACTCAGAAATAAATCGACTTTCGGATTTTGTCAATCAGACGCTTTTGGTAGCCGTGTAGGAAGACGAGAGGTTGACAACCCAAATGTTGGCCGAATATTTCATTGTCGAGTAATCTGATAAATAATCCGAATAGAGCTCTTCAACAAAAACAAAGGCGACTGTCTCCGAATATTGCTGAGAGAAACGAGCAAACGCCATTCGTGTAAAATTTCATCATTGGAGATGATTCTTAGTTACTCTTCAAATGCGTCAAAAGGAAGAAGAAAAAATAATTCAACTTAAACAGCGACGTCTCTCTGACTTAGCTTGATCGACTTTATGAAGCTATCAAGATCAAAAAATTGCGTAATAAAACAAAATTGGCTTCTATTATGACAAGGCCATATCATCATGTCGAGGGTCGCCTACTCGAATCCATTGCCAATAAGACATGGGATCTGCTCTCTTATCCTCCTTACTGTCCTACTTACTCTGTACTTCTACTACTTAGTCTCCTAAATTCGAAGAGATTTACCACTAAACACGAAATTACATTTTTAAACTTCTCGACGCACGTTTCGCTAACCATCTTCAGGAGATGATTTAATTTCTCTTACTTACTCTCCTTACTGAGAAACTACCTCGCTGAGAAACTGGCAGACACGTAAAGTTTATTATGATTTCGACAAATTGGTGGCTGATGTTAAAACATGAATTACCTCCAAGAACCTCCTCTATTTTGCCTGTATAATCGACTATCTGCCAAGCAAATTTAGAGGGCGATTATGCCCTAGAGTAATCATTCAAAATATGTTTATGTTGTAGTTGTATGTTTCGTTTTCATAATTAATACTGCCTAAAAAATCAGGATAATTATCCATCAACCCAAAATATTCTGACATTTCATAGGATTTCTGCTTAGCTTAGCAGAATTCTTATGGTTCTGTTATAATTATTTATTTCGTACTCGTTCTTATCATGTTATTTCAAGAAACTGTCCAAATGTAAAAAGGGGCGAGCCACTGGTATGAAACAGGCTAGTTAACGTGAAATAGGGAGACAATTGGGAATTGCAGGTTCTACAGTGAAGGGGACATGGAAATGGTTAACATGGTTTGAGTAACAGAGTTATACGAGCCTCCTTGTCTTAGGCTCCTTGTTGTTCCAAATCGATTGAAAAATATCCAAGAAATGCTTTATGCTTTTGTCGCAGCTACTGGTGAAATTGTTTCGAGATTTATTTGGAATGGGAATGCGTGTTGTTCTCTCTGAATTTATATATATTTTTGTTTGGATATATAATTTGTTTATATTCGATAAAAATATTTTTGACAGCGACTTTAAATAATTCCTTCTTGGAAATATAATACAAACACAAAAACTGAAACGCCAGATTTTGCTCGTCCAAATAACACCGACTTGTTCATTTTTTTGCAGTCTGAAACACCAATCTGCTGAACCGATTGTTCTAAAATGGTATAGTTTTACTGATATGGTATGATTTTAAAGCAGTAAACGCCAGGTTAGAACAAGATACTTGCGTAATATTCAAGAGATCAAACAACAAGAAACAGACACACTGGAGAAGTAACGAGATAAAGAGTAAATGAAAGGAAAGAAAAATGCATGGCGATATAATTTAACGCAAGAAGAGCAGAAAAGGCCTGTGGTATTTAGGAGTCAAAATAAAAAGTAAAAGAAAATATTAAATATGCCATAAAGAAATGGTGAGAAACGTTTATGAATGAATCAGAAGAAGGGAAAGAAGGAAGTAGGAAGTTGCTCACTAAGGTAAGTCAATAGTTCATTGGATTAAATATGAAAATAAGGTGTTAAGAAAACAAACAATATTAAACACTAAGAGATTTACCACTAAACACCAAATCATTTTTGGACGTGCGTTTCGCTAAACCATATTAGTATCATAAGATCATTCAATCTCAATTTAATTCCATTTAGATTGAATCATTTTCTAATGAGACCTTCTGATTTAGTAAAATAATTTGGTGTTTAGTGGTAAATCTCTTTGAGTTTAGTGTTTTACACCGAAGATTTCAAAAGAAGATCATAAAAAATATTGATCATAAAGAATATAGAATTGATCATAAAGAATATAATAAACTCACATCGATAGAGCATTGCAAAATCGGACATGGGACGATATAAGCAGGACGATTAGCGAAATAAAAATACATGTGGGTACTTAAATTAATAATGAAAAAATTAATTAAGAGAAAGTTAAGAAGGCGCTTAAAATGGCCAAAAATGAAAAAGAAACTGGCATAAATGAAATAAAGCCAATAATGTTAAAACTTTTAAGAGCGAAAGGAGGAAGGAAATAAAAAGGGAAATATAAAGCAAGGAATACAATCTTAAGTCCTCTACTAATATTAATTGTCATAAATGAAATTTGAAAAGCCGTTCTGAGCAAGATCAGAAGAGTAGTGATACAGAATAATGGTGAATGCAGTAAATTTGGAAAAATTAATTAAAAACATGCAATAAATACAGTGTTGTTCAATAAGAGTGCCAGAAATTTAAAATAACGCCCAATGATAACTACAATGGTATTATGTTTAGAAAATAGTGTTGTTGCATTAATGTATACTTGAAACTCAATGTTGGTGCAAAAATAAGCTTTTTCGACTAAACGTATTACTGTCTTAATTGGTTTGTAAACAAACATAACTGTAGGATTTCGGCTGATAAGAATCCTCCAGTTATTGAGCCGTTAGATCTTCATTCTGAGAAGGGCATTGTTTGGTGCGGTTTTAGGGCTGAATGAGTGATAGGGAATGGCGGCTGGTATATAAGAGCTACATACCCCCAAAAAAATTATATATAGTGTCCCATAACTTATCCACCGTAGAGCAACTGGTGATAGTAGAGATCAAAATAAGAGAATTTAGTTAATAAATGTGCTGGTAAATGTCATTAAAATTGAAAAAGTGAGATGATTTTAAAACGGTTGAAGATATCAGGTTCAAAATGGGGGTAGTTGGATTTTCAAAGGCGACAATTCCGAAATAGTTTCCATAGGGCGCTTGCTATCTACTTTGTGAGGAATTAACTCGTTCATATTTTTTTACTCTATAAAGCTGGGAGTATTTTGACTCCAAAATAGAGGAGTCATAATTACCACTTGAAAAGGGTACCCTAGGTATGATATCTCACACCGTTTGCGAGATATTGGTGTTCGATTATTTCATTGCACATCTTGTCGATGGTTGAAATACATGCAATTAACAGTGTGCCTTGAATATTGTGTACAAAGTATTACGCCTCGATGACAACTGTCATTGTTTTCTACCTCACCTATTAAATAGTAGTGGAAACATGTTTCTCTAATCTTGAGTTGCTATCAAATAATTTGTAAAAAATGTCCAGAGTTAATCAGTTTCCTATCCGTGATTTAAGGGATATGCTCTGCGTTAATGCATAAGTAAATTACAATAGTCGCACTGCAGTTAGAAAGAATGAAGAGGTCTACCCAACTAGAATCATTCCAGATCGACAAATTTTTCAAGGCATTTTTAATAAGTTAGACGAAACAGGTTCGTTTTATTACAACAATACTGGTGGATCCCATTCCCATTTTGGTTAGTATCGCGGAAAATCCTGAACTAAGCACTAGGAGGGAGGTCTAGTAAGGGAGTAGCCTAAAAAGGGACTAGTAAGGGAGTAGCCTAGTAAGGGACTAGTAAGGGAGGCACTTTGGAGGCATCTACAAGAATTAGGAAATCTGCCGTTTCAAGAATTCTCTATAAAGAAAAATGGTTTCCTTGCCATTTTTTGCCTGTTCAAAATGTATTGCCACAAGATTTGTCGACTATATCAGAATTTTGTCAAAATCAACTGCATAAAAAAACGAAGGCCCCATGTTCCTAAAAAAGATATTGTTTACTGACGAGGCAACTTTTACCAGAGGCGGAATTTTAAACTGGCGAAATAATCATTATTTCTCCCTGGAAAATCCACACCTACTAAGAGAGCGACATTTCCAGTACGAATGTTCAATTAACATTTGGTGCAGCATTATCGATAATTTTTTAATCGGCCCATTTGAGTTTTCGCAAATACTGAATGGAGATCAATATGTGCATTATTTCGTGTGCATATTTCGGAACATTTAATTGTATACATTTTTTACTTGCTTACTAAATCTGGTAAGTTTATATCTCTTATTTTCAATTTTGGTTTGTTAAATGTATTTTATAAATCAACCTCCATATTTCAAACTCACGAACCACCACTATGATAGGGCCTTATTTTTTTTTTTTTGAAGACGATGGTGAAAATAGTGTTACTATTAATAGTAAAGAATATCTTTAGTCTGAATTGATAAATGTAGATATACACAAAGTTTTTTTTAACAAGTTAATGGCTTCCTGGGCGCGTTATTTCGCGAAATGATAACGCTAACTGGCCACCAAGAACCTGCTATCTCATGTCTTTGAATAATGTTTTCTAAAGATAAGATAAATTGCTGATTTACAGAAATAAACGCCGAACAATCTTTGATTTTAAGTGAAACATAACTTAAACGAAACATAACTGAAATCCAGAACGCATTCCACAAGACGAAGCCGAGGTGGACATTTCAACAACATTATTTTAATAATATGCCGTTATTTGTTCTTCAAGATAAAATGAAAAATACAGGGATTATTACTTGCAGTTATCATTATGTCTCATTTTAAAGTTCCTATACTCTTATTAGATAACCCTTTTTATTAATATAAGCAAATTAGCGATAATGGAAACACGCTCGGAAAGAGAAGAAATCAATAAGCAATCAGCAGACAAAATATTAAAGAAACGAAATGTATTAACTACATGGTTCAATGATAGATTCAAAAATATATAACATAACCATAGCCAATAAGATATATTAGTCATTTTGTAATATGTTTAAAAACAAAATATAAAATAGTGTTTGTGCTCACATTCATCATAGAGACTAATTGATGCTGGCAGAGTCGTTTGTTGAGGTGTAATAAAATGAACTTCCTTAATATAAAACTAACATTAATTTTAATATATAAATTGAAAATATCTAAAGACCGAATAACCTTGGCGTAAAGACAATTAAAAGAAAAAAACGAGCAGGGCGGAATATGGAAGAAATATGTGAAGCAATAAAATAATGAATATCCAAAATTGTAAGAACAGGTAATAAAAGTAGTATAAAAATGATGACAGGGGAGAAAGTCAACTCACAACTCCTACACTGTAAGACAAAAGTAAATTTAGTTACAGATAACTAAGTACAATTTGTTGTGCCTTTATTATTACTATTATGATTATGTTTAAAACGAAATAAATTTATGAAACGAAAAGGAACGATTCTATATTCACAATTCTTATTTTCAGCGTGAGCAGTTTACCTGCTTATAGGAGACACCTCATCCAACTTGATTCGAAGACTTATTTGCCAACAGTCGTAAAGAAGTAATTCCATTAAAGGGATACGCATTTTTATGGACTAGACCCAACTAAATCAAGCATCACTTCCGGTTCGGCTCATAATTCTAAGAAGGGAATTGAGATTGGCTTGGTGATAATGCGAACTTTCGCTTTATATGGCCAATTAAACTATTCTTTCGTGAAACAATTCCGAATGATATATTTATTTTCAGTATAGAAAATGACACGGTTGTGAAGAATTAAACATTTCGCTTTAGATAGTTTATATCAAAACATGACATGTTTAATATTTAACGAAATTTCATATTATAATTATATTTGACGTATTTATCTTTTAAAACAGAATATTTTTGCAACAGGTTTCGTTAAATTATAAATTTAAAAACGAACATAAGAAAAGACGTTGATATTATTTTGCACCTTTATTAAAAAACAAGAACTCTGTCTATGAAATGTCTATGTACATGCATATGACATGCAAATATTTGTTTTCAAGTATACAGGTATTTAAAACCATAATTATACAGGCTATTAAAAACACAAATCAAAAATGCACAGTCTGAAAAATGATAAAGCCCCAGATTTGGATAGAGTCACCGCAAAATTGATTAAAGTAATGGGAGAAGGGTACATATGTTTCATAACATTTGCCAGATAGTATGGAACACCGGACTGTGGCCAGAAGATCGATCGATCTAAGCATTTATACCTCTATATAAAAAATGATCTAAAGAGAAATGCGAAAATTACCGCCTCATCGCGTTCATTCCATATGCCAATAAAGTCCTCCTTCACATTAGCAATGAATCTTACTTATAATGGAAGGTTCCCTCAGAACAGGCTAAATTCGTTCCAGGGAGAGGTACATGGGGACAGATACTTAACATTCGATAAATAATCGAAAAAGCCAGAAAAGCTAACCATGCTGTATACCTCTGTTTCCCTGATAATCGGAAGGCGTTTCACAGCATAAAATGGGAGAAAAAATGCCAAGTTCTGCAGGAAATGAGAGTACCAGATCATCTGATTAGCTTAATTTGTCATCTATATGAGAATATCAGAGCCGTGGTGAAAATTGAAGATCGACCATCCGAAGAGTTTTGCGCCAATAAAGAAACCAGACAGTGATGCATCCTTTCGCCAATTCTATTTAACATTTATGGTAAATCGTGTGT
The DNA here is from genome assembly GCA_031761425.1 of Cosmopolites sordidus. NCBI lineage: Eukaryota > Metazoa > Arthropoda > Insecta > Coleoptera > Curculionidae > Cosmopolites > Cosmopolites sordidus. The sequence goes on along the minus strand of JARFXV010000953.1, from coordinate 71,207 downwards.
AGATTTCTCGAGAATTGGACGGGTAGTGTCAGTATTGGCGACATTAAAATAACTAAGTTAAGATATGACACTACATTTTCTGCAAGGCCGACCGAAGTACTGACTTTAATTATTAAAATATAAGGATGAAACCCATCTTTGTAGACTAGAAATAAACGAGGAGAAAACGGAAATAATGATTATCACAGGTCGACATGATTTTTTTAACATTGACGAGGATGCTCTGTTTGTGTTTCATTTAAGTAGTTATTAAAACACCCTTTCACAGAAATGGCCTAGCACGTCCCATTTTGCCTACTTCTCCTGTATATCATGGGATATTTGAAATTATATATACCTGGCTTTGGAGTACACAGTATACAGTACAAAGTATTGCTATTTTGTCTATGGGACAGTAGGACAACAAAAGAACATTACAGTAAGAAAAATTGGTCTCATAGAACTTTTTTTGAACCTGGTACTTCAAACATAAAATATGCCCCCTTATTAGCCCAAAAAAGAAGCTTCTTCCGCCTCTCCTAATTAACCTTGGACTAATTAAAAACTTTGTCAAAGCCATGAATAAAGAAGATAAGGGTTTCAAATACCTAAAAAACTATTTCGTCAATTAAGTTATAGAAGAAGGCACAAATACTACACAAAAGCACAAATACTACAAGAAGGCATATTTATTGGACCCCGAATAAGGAAGCTCCTAGGTAATTTCCGTTTTCAGCAAAAATTAAATGAACTCTTTTTAAGTGTAGCCAAAGGACTTCTGGGTAATAAGAAAGATGAAAACTATAAAAACCTCATAGATGAACTCTTGAAAATCCCATTTGATCAAACTCCCATTTGAATTTTTTCCGAAATATTTAGGTGCATAACGCATAAGCGACGAACATGGAGAGATGTTTCACCAGGTCATCAGGACGATGGAAGCAAGGTACCAGGGACGACGGAACCCGTTTATGTTGGGCGACTACAGCTGGTTTTTAAAGAGAGCTAATGCCTCAGAACACAATAGGAAAAAGTTAAAGTTTTTGTCGCTATATGACTTCTCATGTAATATATTTAATCACATAATCCTCATAATGTCTTTGCATGGATTTAGTACGTTTTTTTATGTTTATATTAAATAAACATTAGATTGCAAAAATATGCCGTCTATTTTTTCCCCACCACCCCTGTTATAAAACAACTGTACGTTTTATAGTAATTATCATTTTCGAATTTAGGATTACAAAATACATCATATACATCTATTTCTATCAACGTTACCTCAAAAAAGTTTAAATTTGTTGACCTGTGTTATCGAGCTGTGTTATTGACCTGTGTTACCTGTCTTCAAAACAAGATAACATTCCCAAAAGTAGTCAAATATGGCAATTTAAGATAGTGGGCGAATTCGTCTATCTTGGGGCTTTAATATCGAATGAAGGCAGTAAAACTCATGAGGTCGGAAGAACATGTGAAATGGCAATAAATACAATGCAGAATTTGTAGAAGATATGGAGAGATAGGGATATAACACAGAATCCAAAGAAACAGACAGTAAAACATGAACCATTAAACAACCTTAAAAGACTAAAAGGGCAATGATTATTTTGAAGTTTGGTGCAGGAGGCGGGTCCTTCGCATTCCATAGACCGCCAAATGAACAAAGGCATCTGTTATTGAAGACTTTGATGAACCCATAAGGCTACCTCAAATTATTCATGAACGAATACTAAAAGTCTTTGGCCACATTGAACGCAGGGACGGCAATAACCTGGAAAAACTGATAATAGAGGGACGGATGAAGGGTTCTAGATCGCGCGACAGGTCTCCAAAAAGATGGACAGATCAAATTAATAACCTGACTGGTATATCTCTCCAGCGTGCTATCAAACAAGCCCAAAATAGAGAACGCTGGCGAGAGGTAGTCCGAAGAGTACGCGAACGGAAGGAGTTTCCATAGATCACAACTCGTCCGTAAAGAAGAATACATACATGTATATTAATAATTTTCAGTGCATGTATCTTGAGCATTTTATATGACGATAGAGTGAAAAGCCAAATTCTTTTTCGATAGATGCCAGTGCGATCGCAAAATACATTGTAAGTATTTTATTTCTGAACAGCTTTCTTTCTAGTAATGCCCCACGACGTTTAAGCCGACATGACATTAAGTTTTATTTTGAAAGTGTTTGAAAGCCGTTAAGTTCAATATTTTTGCTCCCATGGAAAAAAAACTAAATTGGTATGATGATTTAACGATACTTTTTACGTAGAAAAACTATTGCATAAACCGAAGAAAAGTTGAAAAAACATTAGGGAGATTCTGCTCTTTACATCTGATGGTTCACAAGAGGTTTACTGAGTTTCGATGTAATCAACCGAAGAAAATAGGCCATTATATGGAAGAAATCATTAATAAAATCTTATACTTTGTTATCTACCACTTTTATATAAAAGTGATAGATAACAAAGTATAAAATTGTTTTATTCCTTTTTAAAAAATGAATTATCACAAAGTAACGGATAAATCAATCAGTAATATGATATGAATATGAATATGAATAATATGAATAAGAAAATATATGATATGGTATTGACCGATTGTAGAGTAAACGGCAGTCAGATGGTTGAGATGATAAACATCTCGGACGAACGTTTTCGGAACTCACTACGCCAATATTTCCCCATGAGAAAGCTATCAGTACAATGGGTGCCTCGTACGTTCACTGCGGACCAAAAATCGGAATAATAACCACTTCATAGCGGTGTTTGCATTTTTAGATGTGCATAGACTGTAGTAACTGGATGGGATCAAATGGGTTTCTGTAACAATTCATGGCTGTTGATTACTCGAGAACTTCGATTCATCAATACACTCCAGAAACAATAAATTTTGACTGAAAGCATAGTAAAAAAAGTCGATTTTACCTGGCGAGCATGTCCCGAAGGGAAAGCTATAACCACTATTAAACCACCAATCCACCAAATCACAATAACCACTATTAAACCACCAATCCACCAATCATCAATTCACCAAATCACTTTAACCACCAATGGTTAAAGTGATTACTTTAACCATTGTTTTCTGGGATTCGCAAGGCATTAGCTTTATTAATTACAACCTATAAAAGAGAACAAGAACAGCCGATAAAAAAAGTCCTCATTTGGTGAATAAGGAAATGTTGTTTTATCACGATAATGCCCATTCGTATGCCATTGCAATGGCAAAGTTGACCAATTTGCCCTAAAAATTGATCTCCCATCTACTATATATTGGGAATCCAATCCCTTTTCCCTTTTTAAACACGAAAAAATGGCTGCCTGGAAAGAAATTCATATCAAATAAAGATATCATCTCTCAAATAGTGATAATTTTGTAAAATTCAATAAGTTGTACTTTTTGGAAGTGTTTTTGGAAGTTTGGACAAAGTGTATCGAGTTAAAAAGAAACTACGTAGAAAAATAAATCGAATTTTCATTAAAAAAAATAATATTTAAGAAGTATCTGCATTTTTACTCTACCCGCATATTTTAGTTTACTTGTTCACAAGAAACGTATTATCGGATTTATTATCTCGTTTGCTTTGAATACAAAAATGTAAAGCTTACCTGGCTATATTAGTTGTTAGTTTCCGCATAGTGTACTATACGAGGACTGCTATTTATATATACCGGATAATAAATCAAATCAAAATATTTATCATTGAAAATGGTTGTATTGTTTTTCAAAATATTCTTGGGTATATTGAGGTATCTCTAAAACATATATTTTGAACGCATCAACCGCTTCTTTTGGCATCGAAAATCATCAAATTGACCACGTAGTTTTTTCTTCACGGACGGGAACAAACAAAATCATTGGGTGCCAAATCAGGACTGTACGGCGGATGACCAATTAATTCGATGTTTTGACCGGTCATAGAGTTTTTCGGTTCGATGATAAGAGCTCGCGTTATCATGGTGAAGAATAATCCAGATTGTTATTTCTTATTTTTTCAAAGACTTCTGGCAAATAAATGGTTGTGTACCATTCAGAATTGACCGCTCTATGATTCTCTAGTGGCACTGTAGCCTCATGCTCATTTATCCCAAAAAACAGTTCTTGTGCGAACAACTTTTGTTGGGTTTGGCTTATTTTGATCATATAAGACCGATACAGTCGAATGCCATTTACTTTCGGGCTCATACGCATAGATCCAAGCTTCGTCACCTGTGTAGATGTTATACACAGCTTTTGATGCAACACTATTGTATTTTTTGAGCATTTTTTTGCACCAATCGATACCAGCCTTTTTTTGAGCGATTGTCAAATAAAGCGGAATCCAACACGTACAAATCTTTTTGATATGATTGGCATGCTAAAGCTCAGGGATGCCTCAATCTCACGGTATGCCACTTTCTTGCTTTATCAGTTCGCGCACAGTATCGATGTTTTCTGGCACAACAACCGATTTTGGATGACTTTCTTTAAATTCGTTCATAAGCGAACGACGGTCACGATTAAATTCACTAAACCAGTGATATAAATTGGCTTTAGATGATGCTTCATTACTAAAAGTCGAAGTGAGTTGATCGATGCATTGTTGTTGAGATAATCCATGTTGAAAATCGTAGTAAATCATCGCACAAAAAATCTTAGTTAGAGATTCTCAGAGTTAATTCCATTTTTTGACAGATAAAATTTTCAAGTCACTAAACAGCACAAATAGCGTCCGTCTGACAAAACGTTCAGAGTACGTATACAGTCAACAATATTAAACGTTACGATGTGTATGTCATATTGCGCCTAGCAACACTATGGTTACCAATTCCGGATACATATATAGCAACCCTCGTAACAATTTGAATTTCTGTTTTACATTGATTATTTATATTTTTAATCTTCCATTGTTTTCCAATGTACTTGATTTCAGAGATTTTCAAGCTAATATTTTGTTTCAACCGAGTACTGTACGTGCGTGAACATTTGTGATTTGGTTAGGAAATACCTCGTTGTTCTGAACTCTCGAGGATCGATTTTAAGTAATATTTCAAATAAAATCGTATTTTAAGAGGAAGATCGACAGACACATTCTCCTTTTTCAATCTTGACTTACTCGTCTGGTTGTAACGGATCGCTGGTCCTTCCGGAGAGTCGCAGTTGGAGCAGTACGGAGATGCATGTACCATACGCAGTTGGAGCAGTACGGAGATGCATGTACCATTTGTGCCATTGGACGATTACATTTGCATACTGAGGAAGTCTGTTTCTTTGGCTTAGGGTCGCGAGACTAGGTGACTAAGTTACATTAGCCTGCCGGAAATTATACCAGCCAGCCGAAACATTCAGACATACACATCCACCAAAATTCCAGGACAAATACGACCATATCGAGGACAAACCGGAAATCAGATGATTATTTATTTCTGAGATTATAATCAGTAATATTAATTTTTTATGTGAGGGAATTACGAGCCGGCTTTGTAGGTTAACTATTAATCTTTAGTTAGGGATTAAAATTTCTTATTCAATTAAGTACTACTATTTTAATCTAAAATTATAATATTTTGTCCTCATTTTTCGAAACGTAGATAACGTGTACGAGTTCGATATCCCTATCTCAGGTAAAGAGGTTTGCCCTATGTCTACCAATGTGAGTCCAGGGTCTATTAAGGATTTTCCAGGTGGCCCAGCACTGCCTCGAGCCAGTTGGGAGGCAGTCTTTTGGAAGCATTTCCAATTATTTATGTTCTCATGACTCCCGCCTCATTTCAAGTCTGGCAGCAGACGCAGAAACAGCCAAAGGTGACATCGATGTCAAGAAACTGCTTTCCGACTTGACTCTGGGCTATGCAGTAGTTTTGTTAAATAGCGGATGGCGTGAGTTAGTTTGTTGCTATTTACACTCGGACATACTTGCCACACGTGTCCTAACTTTAGGTAGTACGATATCGCTCAAAATATAAAGCTGGCTAACGGGAGTAGGTTTTAGATACTCAGTAATTATTCGGCATGCTTGATTCAGGACAGGGTCCAATCTTCGTCCATGTGTAAATCGTTTCCATAGTGGTGCCGCATACTCAGCTACTGAATAAGATAGAACAAAGGCAGATGTTCTTAGTGCATCAGCATTCCCACCTATTGCATGTTAGTTTTTGAAGCAAGTTATTTGTTATAGATATGATTTAATTTTTGTAGAGATGATTTAATTGGTCACATCGAGGCGACACTCGAGAAATTATAAGAAAGTGAATCTAGTATAAAGTGAAGTCTTTGAGCATATTAGCATCATACGATTTTTTTTCTATCCTACATTTATCAAATATAGCTCCAAATTTCTTTATGTTCTACTATGGATAATACGTCAGTATTATGTTTGTTTACGTTTCGATAAATAAAAATCTTTTCTAGTTAATAGTATCTTTATTTTTATGGATTATATAAATAATAGTAATTTTTATAAAAATAGTTTTAACTAAATCTAGTTGTGAGGTCGATTGGAAGCCTGCGTGCTTTTGTTACAGCGTGCTATTGTTTCCAAATGGTTCACGAGCTCTTATTGTTTGTGTGTGTGCCTTATCCTATAATTTTGCCGTTTAACTTCTACCTTTATAGGGTCAACTAGTAAATCTTTTTCTATGGAAATATTTGAGACATACCAAAAAGCGTTGGTTACGGTGTGGAACTCTTTATTCTGGAAATGTCGAAGTATTTTTTTTCTTTTTTTTTTCTTTTTTTTTTTTTTATTTGGGTTTTTCGCCACTGTCTAAAACTCAAAAAAGGCGAAAAACCCAAATAAAAGAGAAAAAATATATGAACACGCCACAATCATTCAGACATTATTTTTAAGCTTGAATTACTGACCGTAAATAAATATCTCCAATAAATCAGTATTGGTTCCCGGATTACTTAATAAAATAATAACTTGTCTTGCAATGTCCATTTGGATTTTCGTGATATTAACCTATATAACTATTGGAATCTGAACCCTAATTGTTCCTTTTTAACAAATATACATATGTTTTCTTTAGGTTACGTTCCTATCCAGGTACAACCTGAGATATTTTACACCAATGGTGTGAGCGAGCACAATAATTTTTCTACACTTGGTTTGTACAACTTGAACGTGAAGTTGATGAAAACTACATGGACTCGTGATAGAGGTCGATTAATATGCAGTTATAACGAGAGTAAAGCATCAATATGCATTAATATGAGACACATATAAGGTGTGACTATTAACTGACTGCGCTGAGCTGTAAGACATTTTATTTTCATTTCATATATATTTACTTATGATCACCTCAATATACGCCTCTCCTCTATCCCTACAACACTCCATGAGAATCTTCCATTGTTTGAAACAGTTTTGATCAGTTCTTTCAGAACGCATGCCGCTTTCTCTTTTATAGCTTCAACGAACTCAAATATTGTTCATTTTAATGCAGATTTTACCTTAGGAAACCTATAGAAGTCGCACGGTGCAAGATCCATCGAATTACGCGGATAGTCTACCCCTGGACTGTACTTGGCTAGAAACCTCTTAACTGACAATGCGGAATAACTCAGCGCATTGTCATGGTGGAGAACCAATGGTTTATCCTTGCACAATTTGGGTCGGTTTTTTTCCTTATTCTTTCACGGAGTTCAGCAAGAAAGTAAAGGTAGTAATGTTGATTAATAATTTGGCCTTCAGAAACCTAGTGAAGGTACATAATCCCATGAATATCGAAAAAAACAATCATAATTACTTTTAATTCTCATTTGCTCAATCGAGCTTTTCTGACAGTCGGAGAATTTGGGCTCTTCCAGTGCATGAATTGGTGCTTTGTTTTAGGATCATAAGTAAAAAAACAACGTTTCGTCACATGTTATAATGTTTTCAAATAAGTTTGGATAATTTTTAATGGCACTCAAAGAGTCAGTACAAACATTTTTGCGAGCTTCTTGTTCAAACGCGAGAATTTTAGGCACCATTTTAGCACACACTTTTTGCATGTTAAAATTGCTATGCAAAATTTGCCGTACGCATTCTTTGTCAATTCCTACAGTTCCAGCAATCGCACGAATACTTAACCGACGAGATCAACCAGATTAATGATTTTTTCGATATTGTCATCCATTATGACGTAAAAGGGCGACCTGGGCGTAGATCATCTTTATTGTCTTCTCGGCCATCTTGAAAACGCTTAAAACGCTCAAAAACGTGCACGCGATAAACATGCATTGCCATATATTTCTTTCAACAAATTATAAGTTTCAGTACCGATTTTTCCAAGTTACAAGTGAAATTTCGCAACAATTCGTTACTCTATTGTTACACTTAACATTTTTCCAGCAAAACAAAAAAACAACTCTAATGCGAACGAAGGTTACGGTTATACGGATTTGTTTACAAAATTGAGAGGTACTGCATTCGAAACAGAAGGCTTCACGCTAAACAGCTGTTGGTCGCTGGCTTTTGGGGCATGCGTACTTCTTCTGTAACAGCGTCAGTCTCGTTATTTAATAGCCATACCTCGTATATAGCATATTGTGTGAATGTTTGATAGCAAAAAACCATCGTCGGCGATTCATTCGGCACAGTTTGATAGAAACTCTAAAAAGAGTTTTTACGATTGGCGCAAATAAAAGTTTGTATTAGTATAAATTTGACTTACCGACTGTAGATTTACGATTTTAAGGGGTTAGATCCCACCCCTTAAAATCGTAAATCTAGCCAAAGGTTCTTTACATTTTGAACCATTTGCTCGGAAAACTGGTCAGAACTTTTCAGAATAGGTTAGAACTTTTCAGAACTGCTCAGAAATTTTCTTAAGAACTGGCAACCTAGCTAACTGATATTTCGATTATTTCAATTGAAATAATTCAGTTTTTGTTGCATAAGCCTCTTAAGATTTTATTTGGAAATAAAATGTAATATTTTTATAGCCATTTATTCCATTCGTTTCAGTATAAATTTGGTTTGTTTTGTTATAAAATTCACACATTATTGTCGTTTAATTCAAAGTTGAAATTACTTACAGTAAATTTTCACAAGTTTTAAACGATTCATGTCACATTAAGAAATATATGATGAATAGTTTTATTAAATTAACTGTTCAAAGTGTTCACTATCCCATTCTCGATAAAACGAGCTTTGTTGGTTGATAAAATATTAAACAAAAAATGTAGATTCCTTTAGTTTTGGCCAATAAACATCCCTAATATTTTTGTTTGTGTAAAATCAGCCATCAAAAGCAATCAATAGTGTTTTGTATCATTTGTACCTGATAAGGGTCGAGTGAATGCTTTGTTATTGTTCAATGTTCAATGCTGGAAAACTCCACCTTTTCGCGCAATACTTCGAGTAGTTCTGGTAGAAGTTCACGATCCATACATACACATACGAAACATATCGTGATATTCGCGGAGACAATATATATTTTGGATATAAATTGAACTTAATTGCACGCATTGACTTACACTGAAATAATTTTTCTCTCAATGTTCGAATAACATTGTTTGCGACGTTACCGCTGATATTGCTGATCGACAATTGCTATTGTATGACGTTATTCGGATTTTTAAAAATTGGTTTAACAATGTTCATTAGTTTATTTGCAGTATATTCGTTAAGTAATAATAAGTTAATATTTGCCAATTATTCTTTAAAATTATTGATTGATTTGTCCATTACTTTGTGATAGTTCATTTTTTTAAAAAGGGATAAAACAATTTTATACTTTGTTATCCATCATATGAAAGTGATAGATAAAATCATTTTATTCCTTTTTAATTATGCTTTAACACAGAGTTGCTTAAAATGTTAATTTTCATTGATTTAGTGATTATTAGTGATTTAGAAACTTTCAATTTTTTTTTTCTCGAAAAGGTTTCTCGGTTTTTTTCTCTTTTTAGGTTTTTGACTCTTATTCATAAGAACTTTTTTCCTTAAAAAATACGTTCCCTTGCACTCGTATAGTCGTCACAGATGATGAAGCTTTTATGTATTCACCTGAATCTGAAATAAGATCACGATCAACCGTTTGGGTGTTCCTAATTGAGCCAAAATCAACTAACAAAAGCAATTTAATTATTATTTTTGTTTCAAAATATTAAAAATAAATTGAATAATTACGAATATCTAATATTTAATGAAACCATTGAAGTTTTTTAAATAAAGCCGTCACTTTTTTTTAACTTCTAGAATACCGCACTATGTATGTCACATAATAACCATTTTTTTTATTAACGTAAAAGAGCGAAATAAAGAAAAGTGACCAGTGTAAATCTTTATTCTAATCTAAATTGATTTAGCGATATACATTAGTTTATAAGGGTTAAATTTACAATATTCCTAACATCAATTTTTTTGTAACCTACGTACTTCACTTGTATTGACTACAAATTTTCTGGCAATTATATTGGGATACTAATCCAGTCTGCTGCTGTAAAAATTAATCACTTCTTTAGTGGAATGCGCTAATAGATCACATATTATCACAGAGTTCTATACATTAACTATAATACATAACACTTTATTTTGAAAACGCGGTAGTATTGCAATGTTGTATTTAGCTGTTAAGTCCTATAGTTAGATTCCGTATCTTCAAATCCGCTTAAGTATTCATTTGAACAATAGTGGCTTATTTTTCATGGATAGTTGTGATTTCCCGCCGAGAAGCCAATATGTTTGTCTGAGCTTGATTCAAATTTGAATGCAATTTTTGTAATAATATGTGTATTTCAGGTTAACCGTCTACCAAGATGCATACCAAAGAACTCGACATTGTCAGTTTGAGTAAGTTGTTTAATTCCATTTTATACGTAGAAATGTCGATATATTCAAAGTAAAAATGAGGTGTGTAAATTCGCATTCCTTGACTTTGATTTGCCATTTCTATATCCATATTTGGATTTAGCTAGATAAAATTGCAGGTTTTTAGATACTTGAGTGGGATTAGAGAGGTAGCTTAATATTGTGGTATCATCCACAAATATAGCGACTGTTGTTAATCGTATTCTAGGTAGGTCAGTAGAATAGTATACATAAAATGTTGGTCCTAGTGCAATTCATTGAGGCACACCACATAGGGAAGCTAATTAGAATATTCAGAACTTTTTTCACTATAAAATATCTTTTGCTAAGATGATTTTAGTATTAGGAAATGTTGATATGGAAGATGTTTCTTTATTTTGTAGGCTAGTCCCTCGTGGCAGACTTTATCAATGACCTGATCAACCTTTAACTAGTGAGGTGGAGTTTTCAAGACTCCTCCGTTTAAATATTTGACGATCCTACTTTGACATTCAGTGCTAGGAGCTTCGGATGCGCAGTACCTGTTAGTTAGTTGTCGAAGTAGGTGTACATGAAAGAGTGGAGTTTTAGCACAACTGTAAAATAACATTGTGTTGGTACAGGAAGGAGTTTGTGATACTCCTCGTCAGTAACAGTGCGACATTTAATATGTTGCGACTGTTTTTTAATTTTCCTGTGAAACATGAGTTCTCAGCCCGGGTCATTAAACTAATCAGTAAATTATTTGGATGAAGACTTTGAGCAACGTGTCCTTCAATGATATGAAGCAGAACATAGCGACGTATCGAATCACAGGGTGGACGGAAAGTGAGCATGACACATCATCTGAAATTTTATTAACCGATAACGAATAATCTTTGGACGATATCAATTCAAGCTCAGATATTGGAACAAATAAAAAAAACAGGTAAGCAGTCATGGGGACGGTCGACAGAAGTGAAAACTTGAAACTTTGAAATATTTTGGAACTTTGGAACTTTTGGAATGTGGACTTATTTTTTTTTTAATTTTTATATTATGGCATGAATATTTAAAATTTCATTATATAATCAAATTCCTATACCAATATTGGAAATATGCGAAAATAAATGTTTTGTTTTTGTTACTCATTTTTCTACATAAAAATATTAGCATGTTAAGTACTCACTCTTATACTGCATAGTGATTCTACAATTAAACAATTAAAATAATTATTACCTAAAACACAATCTAAACAATGCACAGTATACGTGACGCGAACTTGCAAGATTTTACCCATCCAAAAAGAGTCCAACACGCACATGATACAATCGAATATATACAATATATTAGTATACGCATGTATATGCGTATACATGGACACAGGTCGCTGTGCGTCGCCAGTCTGGTAACATCACTGTCGATAATTGGTTTTCCTCGGTAGAACATATACAAAAATTATAAGAATATAAACTAACTTTTGTTGGCACCTTAAAAAATAATAAAAGAGACCTTGGGAATTTTCGCCCTCAAAATCTAAACTACGAGGAATAGCTAGCTATATTGGATTTACTAAAGATATAACATTGCCCTCATATGTACTGAAAAAAAGTAGTACAGCTTGTTTCTTTAATGTACCACGGAGAATCAAACGATATGTGCGGCAAGCCAGAAATTATAGAGTATGATAACTATACTAAAGGAGGAGTTGATTTCGTAAACGAAAAATGTGCAATATACAGTTGTGGTCGATGGACGCAGAAACAGACTATGATTGTTTTTTGTAGAATATTTGATATCTACTACCGTAAACGCACCGTAAACGCATACGCGTTATATAATTCTTATAGAAAAATCAGCCGTTGTCAAGATCAGAATTAATGAAAAATTTGGCTAAATCGCTTGTAAACTCACATATGGAACGGGAGGCTAACAACACTAGAATTTCAGTTGAGGTGCGGATGCTAATTGGAAGAATATTGATAATTGGAGGAGAACACCAAAACGAAGAAACTGATTTGTCGTTTCTTCGAAGAAAAGAAAGTACTGGAGAAAAGAAAGTACCTTTGTCAAACTAAGCTACAGAACAACCAAATGTGTATGTACTGCCTGTAAAAGACTAATATGTTTAGAGTATACTAAAAAATAAGTAAATCCTGTGTTGGAAAAAGTTAATAATTTAATATATGTTGTTATTATTTTATCCAGAATCCATCCAGAATAGTATAATACAGTACCTGTTCTTATTAAGGTCATTACTGTTTACATTGGCAAGTCCGTTAACTTGTTCACTAGTAAACAGGTTTTCTAAAGATTTGGTTCCTAAATCCAAACTGATGATTTGGAATTATAATTCAGATCTGAAGTATATCATTTAATTTCTTTAAATAGTTATTTTCAAATTCTTTTGACAGTATTGGAAATATATTTATTGGCCTCTATGTGGCATGGACGTTTTGAAAATTGAAATAATACAATATTGATGTAAAACAATGATTTATTGAAAAACAATTTAAACTTTTAATTTTACACATATGAACAAATTGAATTAGATGTTTTTTTATAAGTGGGTAAACCATTGAAGTCCAAAATGTCTATGGTCTATGTTACCCCACTATGATTCTATGTTATATTACAACCCGTTGTTTCATTTTGAATATAAAAAAATACTTTAAATGTTACCAAATATTTAAAAACGGCAGTAATCTAATCGAATGTGGCAAATGTAAATCCAGCTTACACCTGAGTTAACAAAAAATTCAAAATCTGTGAAATTTCGTAATTAAATGGATTTAAAAAATCATTAAGGTGTTTATTGATATTTAGTGACTAACAGCAGCAGAAAATTATTTAAAAATCTCCGACTTCAGTTGGCTGATGTTTCTAGTTCGGAGGAAATGAACAATTCGGTGTTATTTCGGCAAGAAATTCTCCCCATCAAAGTGAAAGTTCGCATTATCGCAAACGCAATCTGGATTCTCGTGTTAGAATTATGTTCCGAAGAGGAAATAGTATTTCGGTCTAGTACATGAAAACGTGATTCGTTTAAATGGAATTACTTATTTACGGCTGATGTCAAATAAGATTTATACCGAAGTTAGATAAGGTGTTTCCTGTAAACGACTAAAAGTGTAAACTTTTAGAAAATGTATTTAATGGACATGGACGAATATTATTTAGAATAGTTCTATTATGTCAATATAGAAAGTTAAAATGTCTTAATTTTTTATATTTGTCAATGTGAGAAATAGAATTATATCCATTTTTAGGTATAATATTAAATTCAAAATATATTTAATTGGATTCCATTATATTTTAGACACTATGTAATGTAATAGTGTTTTTTCAAAAGTTTTAAGAGAATGTTGAACTGCAACTAGATTTAAATACTTGAATTATATTAACGGCATTTACAAACAATATTTGTTATAAATTTTGGATTAGAGTCATAATTACAATTAGCCTTTTCTAGCAGACCTTAATGTTTTTAGTTCTTACCGTCAACCGGGGCTACTTTAGTCCTTGAGGGGTTATTTTGGTCCAACACGAAAAAGGAGTTATTAATTTTTGTAGCGAACAAACAATACAAAATAAATGGGAGTTTTTGGGCTTTAATTAAATTTAATTAGTTTTAAACTTAAATAGTTTGTACCCTATTTGAAGGTAATTTAATAGTTTGAGGTAAATTTATTTTTTGATATAGTGGCAACACTGGAGTTTTTGCAAACATTTGTTTACATGTGAAGATTTTTACTCTCCAAAATGTATAAAGTTTTCATAAACAAAACATAAAAATTATTTTTTCGGAGCTACGTAGGTATGTAGGTATAATAGAACAAAAAATGGTTGGTTTGATATGGGGATGTTCAAAGATTGGTTTTTCTCAACCCTGCTTCATCGATTGAAAAAGCTGCCCAGAGTCAAGATTATGATAGGAGATAATTTAACTTCCCACATTAACCTAGAAGTTTTAAAAGCATGTGAGGAAAACAATAGGTTTATATGCCGAGCCCCAAACTCTACTCACTTCATCCAGCCGTTGGATATTGCCTACTATTGTCTGTTGAAACGAGAGTGGCGTAAAATATTGACTTTGTGAAAAGAAAAAAAACAAGTCAATGACAAACTTGCCCAAGGATCAGTTTCCTAAACTCATAAAACATCTACTTAATTATTTGTATGCAGACAAGAAGAAAAACATGATTTCTGGGTTAAAAAAAAACAGGTATTGACAGAACTTGGAAATGGCAGGATAAAATGGATCTTCTTGTTTACGAATTAGTTGAAATCAAGAAAAATATCAACCTTCCCAAGCTAATGAAACGAGGACATCTCAATGTTACTTAGATGACTGATTTTGAGTTAGAATGAAAAGTATAGTATTAACAAAAATGATAAGAACAAAGGATAAGTTTTGAAACAATGTTTCTCATGTTTATAATATCTAGAATTAGTTTATTGTGTTTCAATAGGATAATAAAAACATTTTTTTGCTAATTTGCTGTATCAATTTATTAGCAGATCCTTAGAAATCAACTAAATGGACCAAAGTAGACCCGGTTGGCGTTATATTTTGTTTGAACTAAATGCTTATTAAAAGTTTAGAAATGGAAAACACTCTCAATAGTTTAAAGGTTTATTCCGGATGGAATTACTGATTTTCTTTTTTTTCCAGCTATAGACTACTATTTATTTTACGGTACTTTTATTTTCTACGTATTAGATTGAAAAATTGAAAAGAAAATTTTTATTTTCATTACATAATTATTCTCTACATTTCCATGCCTTTAATATTTTCATACGCGCCCTGCACGTTAAGTCATTCTCACGTATTCAGACAAAAATTTGCGCTCTTTTATTTATCAGCTTGTGTTTAGCTTTGTTTCAAGCACTGTTTTCTTAAAGTGTTTTTTGAACTAGCTGCACGTTGAACCGGCGCACCTACTCTCTCGTTTTCTTATAATTTTGCAAAGCTTAACGTACTCCATATTGTCTAAAAGAAGCTTGTTGTTTTTCGTTAACTCAATGGTCTTAATTGAGATTTTGATGATTTTTGAAAGCGCATTCTGTCAATCCAATTTCCGACCACATTTCCAAGCAATTTAGCGTTCTCGTTTTATAGGTCTCGGTCACGTATGAGTGCAGTTTTCAGAATATATATTGTTGGCGTATATATTGTAAGAGATAGCGCTAGTAGTTTTCATTAAAAAATTTTATTCGTTATTTTCCCGACATACTGGATATATATATATATGTATATATATATATATATATATATATATATATATATATATATATATATATATATATATATATATATAGTTATATAAGACGATGCGATGCAATGAGCCGTGTATATAGCCAAATAGCAGCGAGAATACCAGTGTGTTTGCGGGTTCGACTCCCGTGCTTGGTCAGGGAAAATAAGAAGAAAAGGCCGCACCGTGTTGATAAGCAACTTTCGGGCGCAGTTGATAAGTTGATACCCATAAAGCCGTAGCCCTAAAAAGGCCTATATAGGGCATGGTATGGTAAATGACCGGTGTAATTCCCTGTAAGGTTCATGTTACTTATCATTTGCAACGAAAGAATGAAAAGTTTAAAGTATGTATACGACAGTGTATTGTTTTATCAGTTGTAATATATTACAACACTAAATCACAACTGGAATATATTCCAGTTGTGATTTAGTTTGTCCGCCGATTCTAATTCGATCTCTGAGGTATATTTGCGTTAAAGAATTAATTTTGCTATAATGCCAGTGCGACTTACCTGCATAATCCACCCAGGAGGGATTATGGCGAATATATGGTTATATAGTTTTATATACTAAAAATAGTTGGTCTGAGAGAGTTTACTGCGTGTATCCACAATATGTCGGATTGCTTTAGTCTTTTTGCCAAACTTTCTATGTTTGTTCTTTAATTTATCGGTTGATAGGCACCTTTAATGATAAATTCTTGAAATTCTTTTAAGTTTTATAGATGTGGTTGACTAGATTTGCAAATGTGAATCTCGATTTTTTCTCATGAATTAAAAATATTACGAGGTGGAGCATGCTATTCCCAAGAGGAACGTCTTCGGTAATTGACTAATGAAAATATGAGCAATGCCAAATATGTCGACGATGGTCATCCAGTTATTTGGGGACTGCATAAAAAGTACCAATGACTACAGGAACAACAAATACTCGCTTTTGCCATAGTCGCTATGGCAAAACGATGTTCGGTGTGTTGTGTGACTAATACTTTTCCATTTGAATTCGGAAGTTCCATAAGATCTTCGCTTCGTTGTTTTCTACAACTAACCACTTTAACCGCTATTTGGAAGCTAGCATTTTCAGCAAATGTTCCAATTAATCTTTCCGGCTACCCCTGTCGGACTGTTTGTTTTATATTCATCAAAATAATACATAGTTAAACAAAACTCAAAGTATTGTATCCTATATACCAAGTGTTTCAATTATTATTATTTTCCTTTACATCTTTTTTAATAGCTAAGCTGGATTTTAAATTTACTGCGGGCCGTAGATAAAACAATTTCATTCCTCTAAAAATTTTCTGGCGATGCGATTATTGTAAATAATAATACCCTCTGCATTATTTTAAACAGATTTTCTTCTAGTTCCAGAATTTTGATATTTTACAGATTCTTTGGTATAACGCCAGTTGTTGACATTATTTTTTGCAAAATAGTCTTTTGTTCTTTCCAGCCAGCCATTTCTTCATGCTTGGAAAGATAAAGAAATCGTACGGAACCAAGTCTGGAGAATAGGGTAGATGGGGCATGAATTCGTAGGGCAAAACGAGTAGTTCCGATGTTGTAATGTGGAACGAATTCGCGGTGCGAAACGAAAACGTGCTGAAATAGCATTTTGTTTCCCAAAATAAGAGTCCTTTATCAACTCTTCGTTTTGATATGAAATTTGACCAATATTGCAGCATAAACTGTTCTGTGATAGTATTTCCTTTTTAGCAGCATTATGCCGAATGATAATGTTGAATGATGATATGTTTAAACTATTTTCGCTATGAAATATAAATTTATATTAGAAAGGTTAAAGCAAAACTATGATAGAAATGATAATGCAGGATTAAAATCTTAGTTAGGACATATCTTTATAACTAACAAATTTTCTTGCTAATATAAAAAGCATTCTTCAAAAAGAAAAACGGCAGAAACTAAATTTTTTACCTCAACATAATTTACACTCATGTATCCCTTCAGCATACCACTTGAATTTTCTTGTTTATTTTGGTAAAACCATCCAGGCCTAACATTACTATGCAAATTCTTTATATTATAATGGCATAGAATTTTAATGCGAGGTAATTTGCCACCTGAGTAGACTTTAACCCTTGGGCCCGCTGATTATTATTTTTTATTCAAGTGTGAATTTTTAATGGAGTACATTGATGCATGTTTAAAGAGCTGTCTTCAACTACCTTTTAAAAAATCTGTATATAATTTGTCATGTTAACTTATAATTTTCAGTTTCCTGTACTCATTTTTCATATGATTCATTATTATGTATATTCCGACTAATACAAAATTATTTCACTTAAAAAATGGTGTTGTTTGTTATTCACTGTTGTACGATAATTTATTTTAAAACCATGCTTAATTTAATTTACGAAATTTGCAACGTTTTTCTATGTTAACACTGTGATAGCATTTTTGTATTCTAAAAAACTTTCTTAAGGGGTTTGTATGAAGAGGCGATTAACAGTGGAAATAAATAGACGAAGCTGAATATGGCATTGAAGCAAAATTCTTTTTGATTAATAACATGTTTTAAATTTTGACGAGGGCATTACAGCAGCCTTTCTACCCAATAGTTATGGTCTAGCGAGTAGGTAACAATTCAAAACTATCGACATCATTACCAAAAAATATCGGAATTATTTTAATAACTCTGTAAACATGGGTTCTTAAATATTGCGAAATTTAAAACAAAAGGAAATATCTTATATCAAGGGATACCGTTCTCGAATTTTATTTAATACCATCAATATAAATTTTAAGGAAATAATTCTTTAAATTTAAAATAAAATTAGGTTGGCAATAAGCTCGATAATTTTGGACTAATGATATTAGCTTCAATTATGAAATTTAGAGCACTGTAACTAAATCACAACCAAAATTACTCGTAAAGAACAATAGAGGTTTACAAATATGCAATCTGGTCTGCGGGAAACGGGATAACGTTTATTAAAGAAACATGACTCCATTATTTTTTGTACGAAATTAATTTATTAACATAACAACAATCAGAATGTGTAAGTACGAAATCTAATATTATTGAAGTGGTGGACATTTTTATTAATTTACCAGTTTTGTCAGTTATTGAAAATTTACCTCTACTCTTCCGGACATACGTTGATTTTTTCAATTCATACTGGGAGTGATTCCAATAACCCCTAAAAATTAGGTTCACATATGGAAAGGTCCGGGAATCGAGAAGGTCACGGAAAATCTTCAACGTGAAATTTTCCAAAGAAATAAAAAAACTGTAATTATAAGCCATCCGACGAGAAGTCGGCGAAAGTGTGGGTTGTTTGATTGTGGAGAGGGAGTCCCTATTCTTGGCGAGAGAGCATATGTCGGTACCCTGATGAGTCTAACCACCAACAGACAAAACATGTGCCCTCCAATGTATGGGATGGATGGGGCTTCCTCCCGGTTAGGCAAGTAACCATTGCTCATTATGGCGGAGACGCAGGTTGTTGTACGTTCCACATGAGATTGTGGAACCCAGCGGTCGGGGGTGTATAACTCCTGACTACTGTTGTCTCGTTGGACGCAGTCCAAAGAAGTCAAAAAACTGCATATATATATATATATATATATATATATATATATATATATATATATATATATATATATATATATATATATATATATATATATATATATGCATATATATATATATATATATATATATATATATATATATATATATATATATATATATATATATATATATATATATATATATATATATATATATATATATATATATATATATATATATATATATATATATATATATATATATATATATATATATATATATATATATATATATATATATATATATATATATATATATATATATTATATATCAAGTGGGGCTAAATTTGGCTTCTTCAAATGGCCCTGTTAAAGGCTTTTAACGTTGCCTTGGTGTAGTGGGCACCATGATGGTATGATAGTGACCCCCCTCCCCTGAGTTGGCTCACTACTGAATATAATTAAATGCACTCGGTCTTATGGCTGAGACCTCGAGGTTCAAAACCATAGAAATACATTAAACTGTATTATTAAATTATACACCACGAAGCTCAACGGGTAAAGTCAGTTTCACTTCCACAACGGCAAACCCCGGTGGTAATCTCATGTGGAACAGGGGTAATGTAATGAATATGTAATCTCATTGTTCTACAATCTCATGTGGAATACACTATTATCTGCGTCTCGGCCTAAATAAGCATTTTATTGTCGGTACCCTGAGGAGTCTGGAACATCATCTGGAATTCAAGGGATAGTTAAGGCCCGATTTTTTGTTTCATTTCTGTAATGGGTACTCATATTCCTATATTTCTAGTGTACTTTCCTGAAGTAGCTCAAAGATTTATTCTGGATCAATTAATTTTCATTATTTATACAACATATAAATTAATATTGTAATGAATATGCCATTCTGCCGGATGATGATTACAAAACTATTGTTTTGCTGCTCGTTTTGACAGCTGATGTTATAAATAGGAATTAGGCATTATTCATTTAGTAACCACATAATAAAACTTATTCGGAAGTCCTTTATTCATTTTGTTGTCCACTCCTGTACATAGCTGTCCTGTATTTCCAATTCAGCTAATAAATATTTAATTTAACATTAAAATACACTTAATTAAGTCTAGTTAATAGGTCGGTGGGTTCAAAACGTTTCGGCTCTGTGATGTATTTTAACACTTTCAAGGTACCTTTGGTTCTAGTCTTGTATTTCATTTTTCACTCATGGCATGTCTCGTGCAATAACAATTTTTGGAACATATTGCGGTGTATTAACTAGTATCTCACTTTATTTTGAAAAGACTAAGTCATAAATTCACACTCTTTTCAACACCACTCTTTAATTCATTAAATGTGTGTAACAGCTTTGCGATAATAGGAATTTTCTTCCTCTCATGTAATAATATTTGCTGAATTACATACCTAGTTATATCCATACAATACCAGTATTTCACGGTGTCAATCTTTTTCAGTTATTGAACGTTTAAATTAACAATTAGACAACTTTTCCTCTTGAATTGTAAATGTTATATATATATATATATATATATATATATATATATATATATATATATATATATATATATATATATATATATATATATATATATGTATTCACTTCCTTTGTTCTTCCAATCATATTTGAATTATATTTAGGTTTTTATAAATAGTTTTAGACATTATCTCATTTGCAGGTATCCATTTAGTCTCCCTTTCATGGTTTAGAATCGTGGAGAGTGTTATTCCATCCCCAATATCTCGTGTTATAACCCATATATTTTCAGTTTAATTTTGTTAAGAATTTTGAAGCGTTTATATCTTGTTTTACTCCTGGCCTATTTTACGATAAGCTAGCATATTCTCAGCATCGTTTTCCCAATGTATCTTTGTATTTTAACAATTTTGCTTTTAACAGTCTCACAGCTGTTTGTAACAATTGGAAGGATGTATTGAACATTCTGCTTTTTAAGTATCGAGATACCTTGGTATGTCTGAATATCTCTTTCAACTGAGTATTTATTCAATAGGGATTCTAGCGTCAAATTCGTACCTAACCTCAATCTGGACTCACGCGCGCGATGACGCCATAGCAAGGAGCGGTCTTTTTTGGTTAGGTTTCCTACCGATAGAAGGTAGCATATAATGTTAGCTGAAATTAGTGGTTTGGTAAGTTTTACAAGGGGGTCTTGTATTTTACATTGGCAATGGGCTCTACAGCTTCGCCCCTCAGAAGGATTGGGAGTCTGAAGCGCTGGGGGGGTTTTCTTGTAAAATGAGGCAGTCTAAGTTGTTGAAGCCGATAGAGAGTGTAGGGTTCGCAGAGACAGGGCCCGCAGAGACAGGGCCCGCGAGTTAGAGAGACAGGGCCCGCAGGAAAATTAGAGATAGAAAGAGGCAGGGTATGTTACAGAGTGTGGTCGATGGTAAGTAATATATAAGATGTGGTTGTTAATCGCAGGTAGACAGGTTGACAGATGACACATAGATAGGAAGACAGATGACAGGTAAACGGGATGACAGATAGCAGATATAGAAGTTTTTTCGGAATGCACAATTTTTTTGTCTTGTTTTTGTTTTAATATCTAGCAGCGAGAAATGCGGTCAATAATTATGTGAATACATCGCTCGGTTGGGCGATTTTGTGCATCATAAAAGACGCATCATTTAGCGAACCGAACACTAAATTTTTATATTAAATTTCAACAATTTGCAGGCCTTGTTCTCATGTTAAAAGTTCTATGTTGATTGGCCAGACATTTCATATGCCAAGATGATTGCCATGATGACTATGCTATGATAGTTTGACAGTAACCTCTATCGGAAGTTCGGACACAGCAACAAAATCATCCTTTATTATACAGATTTTATATAAGAAATTTATACATATCTAAAGTCGTAATCATCTTTATTGGAAAAACCTATTCAGTTTTGTAAAGGAGAACAATATATATATATATATATATATATATATATATATATATATATATATATATATATATATATATATATATATATATATATATATATATATAGTTTTTTTCTTAGGGAAATTGGTTGCTTTCCTCAACCGATATTTAATATTTTGGTCCGCTTTGGGCAATCGATATTATTAAAGCTTGAAGAAAAGTTCGTGTGTCTCCCCAAAAGGGGACCTAACCTAAGCAAATTTTTGGATGGAGGATATGCAGTAGCTTGTCGGGATAAAAAGGATGTTGTTAAGCTGAATTCTATGACTATTTCAAATTAAAGACATGAAACAGAAGATATAATTATTAATGATTGATAGATCTATTGTATGTAATATGTTTTCGCTAAATAAAATATCAGTTTTATTTACTTTTTTTCTCAACCACTCAAATTGTCCAGATCTACTATACAGACTTTATCTACGTAAGTTTTTTATTTTTCAAATATTTAATCTGTCATACTATCTATCATCCACCACCTATCGGTAGAAATTCTATCTGCCATCTGTCAACTTGCAATCTGTCAACCTGCCACCTGTCAACCTGTCATCTGTCAACCTGCCATCTGTCAACCTACCATCTATCAACCTGCCATCTGTCAACCTGTCATCTGTCAACTTGTCATCTATCAACATGTCATCTGTTAACCTATTAGTCTGTCATTTTCCCACCTGTCAGCTGTCAACCTGTAATCTGTCAACCTGTCATCTGTCAACCTGTCATATGTCAACCTATCATCTATCAACCTATCATCTATCAACCTATCATCTGTCAACCTGATATCTGTCAGTTGTCAACTTGTCATCTGTCAACCTGTTATCTGTCATCCTGTCATCTCCAACCTGTCATCTGTCAACCTGTCAACAACGATCACACCACGTACATGTTCAATTCATCTGTTGGAAGGACATGTTCAATTCATCTGTTGGACTAAATCACTTTTTTAAACTTCTCGACACACCTTTCGCTAACCATGTTAGCATCATCAGGAGATGATTCAATCTGATATGGTGATTTGGTGTTTAGTGGTAAATCTCTTCGAGTTTAATGTACATGTTGTCGACCACAATCTGTATACGACTGTCATCTGTCATCCATCTATCTGACATCTGTCTACCTGTCATCAATGACCAAACCAACTTTACTTTTTATAATCTATCTCGTTCTCTCTCTAATTTTTCTATAGCTCCCTTCTCTGCCATCAGTCGGTAGGAAACATGCTTTCCACAGAATACAACTGTAACCCTGCATCATTTTTCACTGAGAAACCTACACCGGTTCATTTTTTTCAGAAAGCAAAACATTGTTAGGATTCCTATCTGGAGAAGGTGCTTGGATGTACCTTTTTAAAATCCAGTTTGCTCGACTGTCTAATATGCATCAATTTTCGGTAGGATGTGGGGCAATCATTCTCATAAATAGATTAAATTGACTTTTCTTCTTTAATAGATAGAGCTGTTATTTTAACTAATCCAAACAATAGGCCAAAATATATAAATAAAATCAATAAAAACATTTAAACATAATAAAAACTTTTTACGAACCGGTAATTAAAAATAGAATACATAGAATATATAACAATAATAACATAACAAATAAAACTAAAAATTAAAATTACATATCTTTACCATACATACCAGAAATAAATAATAAAATAAAGAAAGTTCTTAAACCATATAATATAAATATAGCAGAAATACCCAGTAATAACACTAAAGAAATATTTACAAAATTAAAACCACAAATACCCAAAATGGAACAAACAAATTTAATTTACAAAATTGATTGCTTAAACTGCCCAAGCTCATATATTGGGCAAACTAAACAATACTTAAAAAACAGTATAAATGAACTTAAAAAAAACATTAGAAACTTTGAACCAAACGTAACTGCCCTTTCAAGGCATGCTATAGTTAATGAACACAACTTTAATTTTAAAGACATAAAAATCCTAGATTTTGAAAAACAATATAAAAAAAGAAATGGAAAAGAAATGATTTATATAAAAAAAAAGGGAGGAGACAATCCTCTGCCTCTGCCGGTACAACCGGACTTTCGGATTCTGGGGCGTCCGGGCTTAAACGCAAAATCTTTCAGAGGGAGTCGGAGACCTCTGGCCAACGTCTGAAACCGAAAACAAAAACTTTATTTGGAACGGTAAATATCAATTCTTTCCTGCGTCCAGGAAAACTACACGAATTGGGGCGAACATTAAATCAGCAAAAAATCCAAATTTTAGCTTTGCAAGAAACCAGATTGACAGATGATAACACCTTGGAATTCGGTAACTACAGACTTTTTAGAAGTAAAACGGACAAAAGAATACTCAAAATACACCACATCTCGGTGTTACTTTCGCTGCCTCAAGAAAAATTCTTGGTTCTATAACAAATGTCCAGCCAGTAAATAATCGACTTATGACATTATCTCTCAAGTGTGCTAACAAAAACTATACATTAATCAATGCACACACTCCCAGTTAACGAAGAAAATAAATCTAATCCTGAAAAAGTAAATATGTCCTGGGAAATTGTTGGAAAGACTATCTATAAAATTCTCTCTAACCATGTAAAAATCCTATATGGTGATTTCAACGCCCAACTAGGGAAAGAAAAAAGTACAGGAAAACAGTCGGCAGCTTTCCCGCTCATAAACGGACTAACCATAATGGTAGAAGTTTGGTTGAACTATGTTCGCAGTTTAATCTAAAAATAATGTCAACCCATTTTAAGAAGAAAATAACAAAACAAAAGACATGGAGGTGCCCAAACACGTACATGGGTGAATTTCAAATTGACGATGTTGCCATTTCGTACCCCAATTATAAAGAGATTTTGAATGTTCAAGTCAGGAAAAGAGCAAATATAGACACGGATCACTACTTAACTAGAATCAAACTTAGCTTAAAACCTCGAAAACTTATTCAAAAGAGGCTACTAATACCTAAGTTTGACCCAACGAAAATAAAACCAGCCCTAACAGAACAGCTTGATAAACAACCAGCACAGAACTGGCGAGAATTAAAACAAAAAATTATTAAAACAGCCTTAGAGTTGGTTCCTTTACAAAAACGTAGAAAACATCCGTGGTGGGATAAAGTTTGCGAGCAAGCAGTATTAAGCCGAAGTAAAGGATTCAAAGATTGGAACAGTCAAAAAATAGCAATAAACTATAACATCTTTTTGGAAGTAAGAAAAGAAACATCGAAGCTAATTAGACAAACTAAAAGAAAATATGAAAACAATCATCTTAATGAAATAGAAAAAGATTTGCAAAAAAATAACACCCGAAACTTTTACAAAACATTTAAAACTAAATTAACAGGTTATCAACCGCAGAAACTATGCTTTCAAAAGCAAAAAGGACAATTAGCTCTAAATAACCAAGACAATTGCAAAGAACTTGCGAAATATTTTGAATAAATACTAAACTGTCCTGAGCCCTTAAACAAATTAGCAACTCTAAACCCTAAACAAACAAACCCAGATTCATTACCACCGAATGAAGATGAAATAATTAGGCAAATCAAGCGGCTTAAAAATAACAAAGCTTCTGGTAAAGATGGAATCACTGCTGAACTTTTGAAATCCGCTGGTCCAGGTACAATTAAGGAAATAAACCAACATTCTACAAGAAGTTTGGCGAACCGAACGGATTGCGGAAGACTGGAAAGATGCTCTAATCCATCCACTACATAAGAAAGGAGATAGAACGGATGTAAACAACTATAGAGGAATATCTCTTCTCCCAGTTTGTTACAAGATTCTATCTCAATGTCTACTAGACAGAGCACAGGGACAGTTAGAACCTAACATTGGTGAATATCAAGCAAGTTTTCGACCGGGCAGATCCTGCCCTGAACAGATCCTGAATCTAAAGTTTATTCTAAGACATCAAAAACTGTACAATAAAAATCTCGTCTGTATATTTGTGGATTTCAAAAAAGCATATGATTCAATTGACCGCGAATCTTTATTCCGAATCTTGAAAGAGCAAGGACTAGATCTGAAAACGCTGGCAATTATTAAAGCAACGTTAACTAACACAAGGTCAAAAGTTAAATTCACGGGTGACATCTGACATCACACGGGTGAATCCTTCGAAATTAAAACTGGTGTGAGACAAGGGGATGAACTCTCGCCACTCTTATTTAACTTTGTTCTAGAAAAAGTAATACAGGAGTGGCGTGAAAAAAAGTCGGCCCTGAATATTGACCAGCCCATTAAACTGAGGAGAACCAACATAAAAATTGATTGTCTGGCATTTGCTGATGATCTAGCAATTTTAGCTCAAGGTGTATTAACGGCACAGAAACAGATTGAAATCCCAAAAGAAACAGCAGAAAAGGTAGGACTCCAAATTTCCTTTGAAAAGACACAATACATGACCTGCAACAGACTAAGAACACAATTTCTAAAAACAAAATATGGTAACATCAGACGAGTCTCTCAATTCAAATATTTGGGTGAAATATTCATGGAAAATGGGTTGAAAAAAGCGGCCAATAAGGGTAGATGTCAAAAAATGGAAACGGCATTAAGACTTACACAAAATATTTACAACAAAAAATGCCTATCTAAAAACACAAAACTGACATTACAACACAGTTATTGAGCCAGAGTGTCTATATGCTGCAGAAACGCTCATTTTGAATAGAAAGAGAGACATCGAGGACATTGAAAAGAAGGAAAGAAAAATCATAAGAAAAATCCTAGGCCCCAAACAAATAAATAACACAACATACCGACTTCGAGAAAACCAAGAAATCAAACAATACACAGATATACATAGCGATATGAGAAAAAGAAGACTTAAGTTTTACGGACACATCAATCGAATGAATCCGAGTAGGCTAACTAGACAAATAGTCGAATTTGATGAAAATAGGAGTAGAGCTAAAGTAGAAATAATTAAATGGTTTGCTGCAATTAAAGAGGACCTAAGATCTGCAAATATTACACAAAGTGAAATTCAGGATAGAGGATGTTTCAGACACAAGGTTAACGTTTGGAAGGTTGGCCAGAGAGAAAAATGTAGGAAGACTGGAACAACTTGGTCTGACGAAAGGAAAAAAGCTCATAGCGAAAGGATGAAATTAGTATGGGCGCAAAGGAAGGCTAGCAACAACAAACGCCTCTAATTGTACTTCGCGTGGTCGTATATATATATATATATATATATATATATATATATATATATATATATATATATATATATATATATATATATATATATATATATATATATATATATATTTGTGACTCTTTAATTTATTACTTTTTCATTTTTTGGGATTTTTTGGTCAATTATTAAATTATTATTTTTATATAATTATTAGTTATAATTTTTCATTTTAAAAATTTAGAAAATTAATTGTTCAAATAGATATAATTAGTTGTTCTGAGGATGAATTGTAAATAAACTGAAACGTAATCAAAACAATAAAAAAATTTAATTTAATAACTGACCGAAAAAGTAAAAAAAAAAAATATATATACATACGTACACACACACATATATATATATATATATATATATATATATATATATATATATATATATATATATATATATATATATATATATATATGTAGTGTTAGATTTTCTTGGACTGCGTCCAATGAGACAGCAGTAGTTGAGTGTCATCAGACACCCACCGTTGGGTTCCACAATCTCATGTGGAACACACAACAACCTGCGTCTCCGCCTAAATGAACACTTTTGTTGGTTGATTGACTGGGAAGGAGCCCCACCTATCCCTTCAACTGGATGACATATGTTTCGTCTCTCGAGGTTCAGACTCTTCACATTTTGATGATCTGATCTTCACATTCTGATGACACTCAACTACTGCTGTCTCATTGGACGCAGTCGAAGAAGATCTAACACTACATATATACGCCATCCGACGGGAGGTCGGCGAAAAACATGGGTTGTTGGCTGTGGATAGGGTCTCCCTATTTTTGATGGTATGGTATATGTCGGCGCCCTGAAGAGTCTGAACCTCGAGAGACGAAACATATGTCATCCAGTTGAAGCGATAGGTGGGGCTCCTTCCCGGTCAATCAACCAACAAAAGTGTTCATATAGATATATTTATATATATGTATATATATATATATATATATATATATATATATATATATATATATATATATATATTTATATATATGTATATATATATATATATATATATATATATATATATATATATATATATATGTATATATATATATATATATATATATATATATATATATATATATATATATATATATATATATATATATATATATATATGTATATATATATATATATATATATATATATATATATATATATATATATATATATATATATATATATATATATATATTCTAGTGAAAATTATTCACTTTACTCTGGCAAATCATCCAGGAAATATTTTATTTAAGTAAATATTTTTTAATTCAAAATCAAGTTCTTGATAGAAGACCCAATATAATTAATTAAAATGTATTTCAAAAATTTTCCTATTACATATATTTTATTGCAACCCAAAAAAAGCTAATATATGTAAACGCAATACACTTGCTAAACTATCGAGCTTTCATGCAACAATATATAATATAATGTTATTAATTTTATGCTAGAAAATATTGCGTTACATGATGGGTCATTTTCAGTAAAAATTACAAACGATGACGCTTTCAGGAACAATTCGAGAACTAGACCAGTAAAACTGCTTCTGTTATCATTTATTGCATTCACAGCGACAATTTCGACTCGTAAATTTATTCAAATGTGCAAGGAGCAGCATAGGAATTGAATTTCGGTCTTAATGTTCTAATGTCGCTCCATCTTATTTATTTCAATTTCAGTAATACTTTAGATTAAATTTGTCGAATTATAAATATTGTTTTAGAATGTCAGTATCTATTTGTAGAACGATTATCAATTAGCCACTTTTAATAAACATCTTATCTTCACTAAAAAAACATCTTTGGAAAAAGCCTACGACGCAAAAAATTAATTTGATTTTCTGTGTAGATCTAGTATTTAAATTGTTCTCCATTTCACGATCATTTCCCCATTTCATCAACCCCAATTAATTTGAATTTCATAAAATTGCATTAACGAGTATGAACGCTTATCAGTGGCGACTCGTAGGTTTTTAAAGTGGGAGGGCGTAGAAGAATATAGTGCTGCTGAAGATTTTTTTTGCTTTCCCCTTCCTCCTTTTTATTTTTCGTGCTATTGAAACCTTATACAAGAGCTGAACATTTTTGAACATTTTTCACCTGTTCAAAATTTATTGCCACAAGGTTTGGCAGCTAGATCTGAATTTTGTCATAATCTACTACATAAAAAATAAACGAAGACCCCATGTTCCTGAAAAAGATATTGTTTACTGACGAGGTAACTTTTGCCAGACCAATTTTTAATTACATTACTTATTTTTAAGACATGAGATTGTTGAAAGATGGAGCGCCACCGCATTTTACTGTTGCAGTGCGAAATCATTTGAATCAATGTTTTTCACATCGATGGATTGGGCGCGGTGATGAGTTTCCTTGGCCACCTAGGAATTAATCCGTTAGACTTTAATTTGTGGGGTCATATGAAGCCTTTAGTTTACCATTATAAAATCAATATAAGAAATGAACTTTTACAAAAATTCAACAACCGACCAATGTTATTAGAAATGAAGAAAATATCTTCTCAAATGTAAGTCATCACTTAACAAAGAGCCTGCGAAAGTGTATTGAGGAAAACGGTGGACACTTTCAGCACCTATTGAAGTAAACTTTAAAAAAATATTATTTTAAATAAAGTCCGTCGAATGTTTGACATGTTTTTTTCCTGGTATGCAAGGCACACTTTGTGATTTTTCAGCTATCGACAAGATGTACAATGGAATATTCGAACACGAATATCTCGCAAACGGCGTGAGATATCGATATTGAGCAAGCGTACCTTTTTTACGTGGGAATTATGACTGTTCTCTAATTTCAAATTATTTCTAAGTCAAAATATTCCCAGTTTTATATGGTAAAAAAAAGCGAGGTAATTCCTTACATAGCGAACCCGCTTTAAGAACTAGGCTCGACGCTTTGGCACTAGTGCCAAATTCGGATTTGTCACCTTTGTATACCCAACTATCCCGATTTTGAACCCGATATCGTCAACCGTTTTTAAATTATCTGAATTTTTCGAAAATTTAGTTTCACTTTCAACACTCTATATGTTTTCAATAACTAACATTGCGAACACATTTATTGACTAAATCCTCTTATTTGGGTCTCTGCTATTACCAGTTGCTCTGTGGTGGATAAGTTATGGGACACCCTGTAGAAAGCGTTTTACTGTCGGCATAAATTAAAGGAAATTTATAAATTGTACAATACAAGCAGATAATGGAAAGTAACAAAAACCTTTTTTAAAAATCCGTGTCTTTATTACCGTTTAAGCAAGAAAAGCGTTTGATGTTCTGCGAATAGAGAAATTTTCCATGCCAATAAAGAAAATATATTTCTTTTACAAAAGTCTTAAACACGAATCGCGTTAACACTTAACCGCGAACATCGAGCATGGACTACCAAGCTCTTAAGTTTCTAATCTTAGTTTAGTTAATTTAATACATAAATAATTATATTATTATCATAACACATTTTTGTATCCTATATCAAATTTTCCTTAAATTTCCTTAATTAAAATTGCCACTATATTTAATACACATACATACTATAATATTCTCTAGAACATAAATTATTTCGAAGTAAATGAAAGCTGAAATTAGCTACCACTACCATAGAAATTGCTCAATATACATTTGCAAATATAACAAGTCGGCATAGTGGGCATTATTTGTATTTGACAACCGTTATCGTTGGCGTAACAATACGGCTTTGTTTTATTGCTCAATCCTATTTATTTAGCTCTAAATTTCGCATAAATGTCAATCAAACTGTTCTCATGCAAATTTATGAATAGGTATTTTTCCTTCATATTACAGCACGCTGTTATTGTTAAAACATATTGAATTCCTTATTTTTAGATTATATTTAACACATGCATTTTTAATGCTCTATAAAAAAAAATTAAGATTTCTAACTACAGTTATTTCTGTAGCACACTTGAAGCGTAATAGGTACACAATAGTGGAAACGAATTAATTAATTTCATTTTAAAATCATCATTTTCGATTCTTCTTTCAAAGTCTCAAAAATAACAAATTTATATGTTGAAAAATTTCATTTTTATTTACAAAAACATATATCTGAAGAATTTCATTCATTCATCAACCTATTTCTATTTAATGATTCGACTAGATAGTCGATTTATTATTCTGAGGCTAATTCAAAAATCCCCTCAAAATGATTACCGATTTTTGTTCTTTTGGAATGGTAAGTTGGTCATCATATTTAATTTGTTGTCATGTCGTTACCTAGATAAAGAAGGTTTAATTTTTTATTAAGCAAAACTTGCTTCTTTTTTACGGTTATTCTTCATCAAACCAAAATATATAAGATGACTAGAACATTAAAATAAGGCATAATGATAACCACAAGTTATAATTCGATAATTTTACAAGATAATCCGATAATTTTTACTCTATTTTAAAGACCACATAATGGCTTTATGTTTTGAAAATAACGTCGTTCAAATGTTCCCCTCGGCTTCGTTTGGTGGAATGCATTCTGGATACCCAATTTTCGATTATTCTTTCACACATATCGCGTGATATATTTTCAATGATGGCCTGAATGTTTCGTTTAAGGTCAAACAATACCGTAAGGGTATTGCTTGAGGTTTATTTGTGGAAACTAGACGTTTATCATATGTCACAAAAACCAATCCAAGGGCGTGAGATCGTATGATCATGATAGTCAGCTGACATTACCATTTCGTAAAATAATGCGTCTAGGAAACTTTTCTTGCAGTAAATCGTTTATCTTATAACGTTCACCATTAATAGTATAGGATTTCGATCATCATCTTCAAATAAATAAGGCCCTGTCACATTTTCAAAAACCGTATCAAACAATGACTTTTTGAGGATGGAGAGGTAATTTCCGAAACATTCAAGGATTTCTATCGGCTCAAATCCTGCAGTTATGTTTGTTTAAAAACCCATTTTGGCAGAAATGCGTTTCGTCGGAAAAGATTACTTTTTCCACAAAGTAAATGTCGCCTTCCAACTTCCATTTTCTACACGCTGTTGAATCGCGTGTCTCTTTCCATGGTGAATTAACACAATGTATTGAACACAGCAGTATATGTTACGCAGTATATGAACATAGTATATGTTCACAGTTCTGATACTTTATTGAAAAATCTCTTTTTTTTGTTCTAACATATTAAATATTCTCGTTTTGTTAATACATAAACATTTATTTAACTTTTAAGAATATCATAGTTCTTTAAGTTAAAAAATTGCTAGATTGATTGTGTTTTAATATAACAATAGAACGAATAGGACACGCTGTTCCATAATATATAAAGTGTAACAACTTTAAAAAAACCTATAATAATTATTAAAATACACATTTTAGGAAATTACTTTCTAAAAATAATGTGATCCAAATGTAAACATTCACGCTCACAACACTCATCTAGACGAACTTCAAAATTCTTTAGAACGGCTCGGTATATAATCTGGAATGGCAGCCATTTCGTGTCAGATATTTTATTTTAACTCCACCAAAGAACCCCGGTTTATTGGCATAAATTTTCGATTTTAGCTAAAAAAAGTCCAAGTCCAAGTCCATCAAGACTACGAGGAGGCTAATTTCTGTATCGTGGAGTTTAATTTTTTTCGGAAAATTTCACGAACTTGTGGCAGAGACCTGTTGGAAATGTGTGACGTTCAGCTGAAATCATGTTCTTTGATTATAACCAGCAAAGTTTTGCAGTTCAGGTACCAAAAATTTTTGTAACATGTCCACTTAAAGCTCTGAATTGACGGTAACTACGCGCCACTACCGTCATCAAAAAAGTACGGGCCAATTATTCCTCGTGCTGACATTGCAGCCCATAGAGTAGCTTTGGGCGAATGTAGGGGTTTTTGATGCTTGTGTTTTTGGATTTGATACGCTCCAGTAATGACAGTTCTGCTTATTTACATGGACGTTGAGATAAAAATGAGCCTCAAATCATTGTGTTTGTAAAATTCTCGCACACATAACATACGGTCTGCTCCCAAGAAATGCTTTATAAGGACTAAATTCCTTTCACAATTGATGCATTTGCGCAGTGAGTCAATGAAATAAAAGCTTTCTTATGGGACACCTTGCACTACCCCGCACCATTTTAATAAATAGTGGCTCTTCAGTTTCCCCAATACTAAGACTAAGAATGATACAGCTATTAAATATGTATTAGATTAGTTGTAAAAAACACTCATAAATGTACCCGTTACATATTTGTATATTATCGCCAAAACTATAAAAATATTAAATGACTTACGTGACTACAAGGATACCACGTGCTTACCTAAAAAAATAAAATAGTGTCATTATATTACCGCATTTAGTTAATTATTTCTACATGTTTGTTAAAGATTCTACTAGATAATTGATAATGCATTTTCCAGAAACAAAAATAATATTCTGTCTCGTTTCAAAAACCACAGAGAATAAATATTTAACAAAAGTAAATATGTTGATTGACAACCAAAGATAAACACCATGCACTAGTTAATATATTTTGTACGTCAAAAAATAATAAACGATCAAACCTGTAACGATTTCCATAGGGGATAGACAAATAATGATTAAAAATGTATTGGTCGACCTCGGTTAAGAATCATGCATCGCTTAGAATTTTTTTAAGATATATCTATCGTCAGACTACTTGAATTTCATGTCTTAGAGTTTACATGAGGATTGGATAAATAACACACAGCTTTTAGAAGACGTGGGGATGTTGATGGCCAATGTAAAGGGTAGGTTTCTAAGGCATCTAAGAAATTTAAAGCTATTCTTGCTTCTCTTGAGCATTCTAATAGGTAAGGTTCCAGTATTTCTTTTATGTAACGCTGGGAAGTCAGGTTAGTTCACGTGAACACTGTCGATGATCTACTACTGTATGTAATACCTGCCTACATTATAGTTCCGACAGCGCGATGCACATGCTATGCTACATAAAACTGATAGTTGTTGCTCCTCCTGTACGTATTTGAACTAATGTGTCACGACCATGTATATCAATGCTGTATCGTAATATATCGTAATTTGTCAGTACACTCTATCTCAGTATACTGTCTCTATACGACTCTGTTTCCCAGGTTGATGTTCAGTTATGAGAGTTGTGACACCAAATACATTCGATATATAAAACATCCAAAGGTCCTTAGTCGGAACTGTTCTTGTGAGATACAATTGTCTTCTAAACGAAAAAGTCTAATTCGTTGATCATAATGTGTGGTATATCCTTAAAGTTTCGTTTTACCTTTATGTTCAATCATATCTTCTTAAAGTAAATTCCATAACATATTTATACTATAAGCGAATTTTTATTGAGGTGAGTAACAATTACAAACCGAATTTACTAGAAAGGTTGGAAATAAACCGTCATAAATACACAGATGATCTTCTTAATGAGTAAATAAAGTTCCACTCTGCTCTTGAAAAACAGTGTGAATAAGGGTTCTGTGAATACTCAGAAAAAAAACATATAAAATTACATACTATTTGTCAATACACAATACAATTTCATTCTTAGTCAACCATCCAAAGAAGCTACAGTAAGTATATAAGTGGAAATTAGAAAACTTTGTTTTATTTATACAATAACAAAAAATGATAATCCTTACTCCTTTCTTATAATTCGGCTTCTCTCATAAGCAAGGTGAATTTTGTAACTCTGGCATGCTGTATTATCGAACTGAATATAAGAAAATGTACTAGAGCAATACGTTTAAAACAAAAATAACATAATTCAAAAATGATATAAAAATTGAACTATTAATTGTTACTTAAAGATGCGCCGACCAAATATGGATAAACAAGTGTAAAATTTTATAATACTGATCTAATAAATGTTCAACAAAATAAATCATTTTAATATTCTAAAATATAAAGGGTTTTTGACATTTCAATGTTGCTCAGTATATTAAAATTCAAAATGATATAAAAATTGAACAATTAATTGTTACTTAAAGATGCGCCGACCAAATATGAATAAACAAGTGTAAAATTTTATAATACTGATCTAATAAATATTCAACAAAATAAATCATTTAATATTCTAAAATATAAAGGGTTTTTGACATTTCAATGTTGGTCAGTATATTAAAATGCAAAATGATATAAAAATTGAACAATTAATTGTTACTTAAAGATGCGCCGACCAAATATGGATAAACAAGTGTAAAATTTTATAATACTGATCTAATAAATATTAAACAAAATAAATCATTATAATATTCTAAAATATAAAGGGTTTTTGACATTTCAATGTTGGTCAGTATATTAAAAAGTGTCAGTATATTAAAGACAAGCCCAAGATAATTTACACATCTCTGTAATGACAATTCAAGCGTGATATTATATAATGCAACACAAAATAAATATAATAGACAAATGCAACTTTTATAATGGCAATAGGTTATGTTAACACTACACCTTTAAAACCATGTTGTTTAACGCTATTAATCTAAAACCATTTAGTTTAATATGTCGTGTTTAAAACCATGCAGTTTAATAGAATTAGTTTGAAAGTCCTAATTAAAATATTATTACTCATCACCTATGTATACTTTGTTGCGTAAGGTCGGTCAGTGTAAGAAAACTTCATTTGAATATATATATATATATATATATATATATATATATATATATATATATATATATATATATATATATATATATATGCAACTAGTGGAAAAAGCACTGGAAGAAAACAGGGGAATAAACAATGTTAAACCCAGGGTGAGAAAAATGAGGGCACATATTTATTACCTTAATGTATGAGAGGAAATGTAAGAGGTATATAGGTGGATGAAGTGACCTGATCTGAGGCTATTCTGGAAAGGACACTGTAACGGTTGAACGGTGTTAAAGGTAGAACTGTTGTAACGGTACTAAACGTTGGTCAAATAACCAGAAATAACGAACTTATGGAAAAATGCTGAAGTGATTCTTCTACATAAGAAAAAGAGCAAGGGAAGATTTATAAAACTACCGCCCAATGACTCGCCTATCAGTAATGTACAAAGTTTTCACCAAGGTGATTAAGAACACTGAACAACGCACAATGATGAGAGCAGGCAGAATTATCATCATCATCATCGTCATCATTATTATCATCATATGTGGCTGTACAATCCTCAAAGGGTCTTGAGGTCCTTAAAGGGTCAATTGGTTTGCGTTCCCGCCTATTGCTTTCTAACTTACTACTATGAGTGTCTTAATCTCACCTAAAACTTGGTCCATAAAATGTGTCTTAGGTCTTCCGTTGGGTCTTTTGCCTATTGATACCGCCAATTATTAAAAGTACGTATACGTAGTAAATATGTCAGAGCACCTTTCTCTCGAATGAGTCTATCAGTTTTTCATCATTTTGTTTTACATACTTTTGTTTTAACACTACGTCCGATTTTAAATGCTTGAGAAGGGCGAAGAAGGTCCTGTTTGCTAGGTATATTTACTTTATTTCTGCGTTGGTACCGTTGTTGTTTGTAACTTATAGATACACAAACTCATTGACGGATTCAATATTGTGGATGTCAACGGTTAGATTCTGAAGTGGGCAGAGTCTGATTGTACATATTCATAAGTGCTTGTATTTCGCCTTTTGTGTGTTAAGTTACTGTGCCTATTGCAAGTCTCTTTTAGTTTTAGTTATAAATTTCACATCGTTTGCGAAGTCTAATAGTTGCACGCTTTTGTTACTTTTTGTACATTTTCTGTGAATGATTGCTTGTCTGATCGCCTTTTCCACTATTAGATTGAAAAGTGTTGTCAACAAAGGATCACCTTCTTGGAGTCCAATATGAGTAGTTTTATGAGTTAGTTTAGCAATATGAGTAATGTTTCATTTTGAATATGGACATGGTTTACAACTTACGATAAGGTCAGCTTCACAAGGTGTAAAGGATTATCAGATGGGATGAAATTTAAAATTTTATCAGCTGGGATGGAATATCAAATTCGTGGATTGCGTGGTTTAAGATGTACGTATTGACTGTGTAGTATGCGCTATTCCGAATTCGTATGTTTTTTTCCAATATCAGACGTAGTTTACCATAGTTTACCGTACGTAGTTTTCTGATTACCAAGACATTGTCTTGTTCCTCTCTGGTGTTTATATTAAATCTGTGCTCGAAGTTATTTGCCCACCTTTCTAAAATATATTCTTTTTTGTTGATGATATTCCTTGACTGGTCACGACAACTACTCTCGGATGGTAGTCCGGTTTTGTTCTTTAGATTTTTTGGTAAAATTGTTTGGCTTTCGGTGTTATATCAGATAATATATTTTCAACTTAGTTAGTGTTTTCTATATATCAATAATTACTAACCTGAAACAAAACTTTAATCCAAAACTCCGGTAGCCTTATATTAATCTAGTATAAATAGATCCTTATCGGTTACAAGTGATCGAATGGCCTGATTATCCGAGACAGGAGTACAGCCCAAATACCCATTTTAAAGCTTCGGAATTACAAATCTAATGTTT
Organism: Cosmopolites sordidus; assembly: GCA_031761425.1. Taxonomy (NCBI): domain Eukaryota; kingdom Metazoa; phylum Arthropoda; class Insecta; order Coleoptera; family Curculionidae; genus Cosmopolites; species Cosmopolites sordidus. The sequence continues at coordinate 33,065 of JARFXV010000953.1, read as the reverse complement.
GTTTGTCTATCTCAAGTAACAATTATGTAAAATTTAAAACATGTTTTTTACTATATCAAGTTGAAAGATACTTTAATACTGTTAAAATCCACTATTTAAAGAATTATTAATAATTATTCCTAAAAGATTTAGTATAATGGGTTTTTGAGCCTTTTGATATATTGTATATTAAAATTAGCTCATCCGACAGACGTCCTGTCCAAATTTTAATAATGTAGTTTATGATCGTTTTGTGAATTTGTAAAAAGCTATTGGAAATGTACAAAACAAAGTAAAAATGAGAAGAAAACGCATTTCTGCTTGATCATTGTATCTACTAATGATTTGGAAGTGCGCCAATGAAAATGCTGAAATGCTGGAAATGTGTGATGTGCCTGGAATGTGATCGATTTGGAACCATGCGGTTTTGTTCGAAAATTTAAGTCATAACTGAATTAAGTCAGAATTACATGTCAACCAAATGATTTTTTTTCCATTAAATTTGAAATCACAATGAATCTCTAACCAAATTGTCCCGAACCATATTTATTGCGCCAAATGAAGTAATTTGAAAGCAACTGTTGTATTTCTGGATTTGCGTTAGGAAATGTGTGGAATCTATTCCTGTTCCAAAAACCAGTGAGCGCAATGGATGTGGTGACGGGACCAATGGCACCAATTCTTTCAATGGCTTTCATTTCTATATTTCAATGCCCTACAATGTGGGCACAGCACTGCTCATCCATCCAATAGCAACGAATTAGTCTGCACTGTAATCAATTGTCATGTAATAACGAAATGCAGTTCGATGAGTATTCAACGCAACATGTGTTTGTCATTTTGCACGATTATTCAAATTCATTGTTGCGCGATTGGTTTCTACTGACCGATGATTCGATGCATATCATCTTCATTTCCTTTTTTTATTTTTGTTCTTGTATACCTGCTGAACGTGTTTGTGATAATCGATTCCGTTCAATTATATTTCGCTCTTCACGTTGCTCTGCAGTTCAATTAGATCGAAAATTAGTTTGGTTTGTGGCATTGCAAGTTCGGGGACCTAAGATGTGCCATCTTATTGACGGCATTGCAATGCGATTAAACAGTAAAAATTCAATTCAATTGTGTCGATTGCAATACAATGTGCCATGCGAAGAATCGCAGTTCAACTACAAATGGACAATTGATTCACTTTGTTGTCACTGTATAACCGTTTGTCACTCGCCGTATTTCGTAGGTAAATCTGAAATTTGTTGGAGATAAAACGACAAAACTTAATTCATCTGTCAAACAAACAATCAGCTGTCAAACGACATTTGCACACTTAGCGAAATAAATTGGAATAGAAATAAAATAAGTACATTTGTTGGACAGATCGCCAAACAACACAAAAGTAAAAACAAATGTAATTTTATTTTAATTTAAGTTGTAATGCGTTTTTCTAAATTTCTCTCGGTCGGCGAAAACATGGGTTGTTGGCTGTGGATAGGTTATCCCTATTCTTCATGGTATGGTATATGTCGGCGCCCTGAAGAGTCTGAACCTGCAGAGACGAAACATATGTCATCCAGTTGAAGGGATAGGTGGGGCTCCTTCCCGGTCAAGCAACCAACAAAAGTGTTCTTATATATATATATATATATATATATATATATATATATATATATATATATATATATATATATATATATATATATATATATATATATATATATATATATATATATATATATATATATATATATATATATATATATATATATATATATATATATATATATATATATATATGTATTGTAAATCATTGCGGGTATCGAACCATTCATTGAGTTGGTCAGTTGGTCTCTTCAGTCGAAGCAGACAACCCTTGAAATTGCCAAATGAGATTTTGGCGAAACGTCGTGATTCTTCACAGAATGAACAGACCGACACCCGGAATGAATTATAGTAGAATTGATTACATCCAGGTTGTACACCAAGCCATAGAAAGGTACAATGAATACACCATGCCACTATGCTTAAGTTTTATCGATTACGAAAAAGCATTTGACACAATCTCAAAGTAGGCCATTGCTTAGCCAAGGGGTAGACAAAGCACATGCAAACCTATTGGGATCGATATATGATTAAGCTACAGCGACAATTCACTTTGATGATCTTGAAGTTAGAATTAATGTAGAGCGAGATGTACAGCTGGGTGACGCAATATCGCTTATACTTTTCTCAAAAGAATTATTCTGTACTCTGGATTGAGAACAGGATGGTATAAAAATAAATGATGCAAACTTAAACCATCTTAGATGCAAATTATATCGTTCCCCTTTCACAAGACCCAGAGGAGCTGCAAAAAGGCATAAAAGAACTGCAAAGGGCTGGCGAACCATTTGGCTTAAAAATAACGATAAAAGAAAGAATAATAACCATTAAAGATTCAGGTTTTGTTCAATACATTTTTTGAGCACATTTCTAAACTCATTGTGATTTGATGGTGCGTCTACACAAATATCTCGTCGTGCTCTGAACAAAGCTGCATCTATAAGGGAGCAAAGTAGTTGGAGAAGTTTACAAAGAACTGCTTATCTCCTTATCTCCTCCAGCTTATTGTGTGAGGCAGGACATCGTTATTGATGAAAGGATGACAGGCTTTGGAGGAAAATGTCCTTTCAGACAATATATTAAATCAAAACCTAATAAATACGGAATCAAACTTAACGCAATAGTAGATGTTACGACGTTTTATGTTCTAAATATTCAACTTTATGCTGATAGGCAATCAGATAGGCAGGCACTTGATGAAACTTGACCATTAATAATTGGTAGATCCGCATTTCTTTTGTAGAAAATTTAACCAAAACTCATAAAATTTCAGTTGCGCAAGAATAAAAAAACACCGCAATGCTTTACAGCAAAAAAACAAACCTGAATATTCTGTTCTAGTCAATTCGGATATTCTGACTGGGCTACACTTGTGTCGTATGTGCCAAAAAAATAGGTCTCTGGTATTACCACTTTATTGTGCAGCTGAAATAGATGAGAGTACAAATTAAAAACGGAAGACAAGCATTATAACTTTTTGTAATAAAACAAAAGGAGGAGTTGATGAAATTGACCAAAAAGCAAAAATGTATTCGACCCCAAGAAAAAATAATACATGGCCATTGACACTTTTTCCATTTTCTAGATATTACAGAAAAAAATGCCATGGCAATCTTGAGGGCAAATAAATTAGTTATAGAAAAAAAATCGCGAAAATATTTACGTTAATTGGGTATGCAGCTAATAAAAGAGTATGTAGAGAGAAGAACTGCGATGGTCAAGCTTGCGAGAAAACTCAAGAAAAAAACTAGGGACCACTTAAATATAATTGAAAGAAACTCATGCAATGAACAAGGCACAAGTTCCAGTGTATGCAAAGAAAAGGTAAACCTGCTAAAAAGACGAGAAAATCCAATACCCAATGTGCAGCTTTTCTTAGGAATATTTGCGGGGACCACACTACATTTTTTTGCAATGAATGTTACCGTGATGAAGAAACTGGTTATGAAGAAAACTAAACTTAAGATAACTATTTTAGTACAGGCAGTTATTAACAATTATTGTTATTGTTATTATTGTTACTGTTATTATCTCACTATCAAACTTGTCAATTTTATAAATTTGTTTTTTACATTTAAGTAAAAGTTATGTTGCTAAAATGTTTCCTAATCCAAAGAGAACGGGTATACGTATTATTATAAATTAAAACGAATACTAATTAAGACATAAATACAAGTTATCAATAAAAACAAATTTATAAATTCAATTTTATATTATATTTAAGCAAAATTTTTGTTACCAAATTGTTTCCTAATTTAAAGTTAATATATCTAAATAAATAAAGTGTGATAAAGTAACATTTTTTTAAAATTTGTCTTTTAAATCCCAAAAATCCTTAATAGGTCTTTAAAGTTACGCACGACCGCTGCTTTAACACATTATATCGCGCACCTGGTTGAAGGTTATTAAATTACCGCTTTACTATTACTATTACCGAAATTACCGCTTTTTTCCTTAGGCCTCTCAAAGTAGCCTGTTTTTATTCGGATGAGGATACTATGCGCATAAATACGATATATTTTAAAATTTTAAATATAGGATTGCTACTATTTCCATTTCAATATATATTTTTTTATTTGTTTGCCTCTATGGTTATTTTTATATTTTTATTTTTTTCCAGGTTGTAGATTTTGATTTGTATATTTGAAATGTCAAAACAAACAAAGAAAATACATTGCCCCACTATATGTTTAAAAAACATAAGCGGCCTGACTCTCCTAAAAGTGATTTAGAAGAATGTTCTATCGGTAATCAATGTTTACGAATGCCTAGTATGATTCCATTGCCAGTATTCCCTCCAATGCGATGGACATTTCCAGGGATACTAAAGAAAATATTTAAGATATGGGTAATTACATGGTTAGTTAGTTAGTTAAATTAGGATGAAGGTCGCATCGGTGACAGGGACCATTTAGCGACCACAGTGTGTCCATTAATTGAGACCTTTTGAATGACTACGGCAGATGTTGGCTTACATTTGAGATTTAGGGTTCTGAGTTTGATAAAGAAGGGCGAATATTGAAGAAAAGGGAAATGTTTTCGGATGGTGGTGGGGTGAACGCGTAATGGAGGTTAGGGAATGGGGAGGATGGATGATGAGAGATGTGAGAGAGGTAGAGCGATAGCAGCGACTAAATGTGATCAATGATGGATATTTCTCTTAGATAGAGGAGGAGAACATCCAGGGAGCCGGGTCGGAAGAGAGTAGGAAGGTCACTGGGGAGGGAGAGTCTGGTCCTGATGTTTGATGTGGCGCGACATTCTATAAGAAAATGGCGGACGGTCTGGGGTTCACCGCAAGAGGAGCAGATAGGAGGAGGGTCGTTCCTCAAGAGGTGCTGGTGAGTGAGAGCGCAATGTCCCGATCTTATCCTGAACCAGATGGTGGAGATTCTTTTACAGGGGAAGTTCGGAAAATTGTTGAGGAAGTAGGTAGTTTTAACTTCTCTGAGCTTATTGTGTCCTTCTAATAGGTTCCAGTGATTCTGTAGCTGTCTCTTCTAACCAGGGATTTGACGAAGGACGGTAGGTCGGATGAAATTAGAGTGGGACATGGTGATCCATCTGTGGCGGCTATTTTAGCCTCAGTGTCTGCCATCGCGTTTCCAACTATACCGCAGTGGCTAGGGATCCAGAGAGACTGAACGGTGGATCCGATGGCAAGAATATCTTCAATGAGGTCCAGATAGCGGGATATGAGAGGATGATTGTCTAATCCCTTTTCCAGAGCTCTGAGGGTATTGGTGGAGTCCGAACATATTGCCCATTTGGATGGGGGTTGGGAGAGTATAAATTGGAGAGATTTTTCAAGGGCTAGGGTCTCAACCGTGTAAGAGCTGGATTGAGGACTTAAGTGATAGCGAAAGGTTTGGGGAAGGAGAGGATTCCCTGAGGGAAAGAGTACGAATGCAAATCCTACACCAATTGCAGATTTGGATCCATCGGTGAAAATGATATTGGTTTGGGGAATCGAGTCGAGGATGATATGGAAGTGGTGCTGAAAAGAGAGTGCAGGGGTGGATGATTTGTTAAAGCGGAGCAAGGAAAAGTTAAAAGGCACATAATGTAGGGCCCATGGGGGATGATTAGAAGGGGTAATTGGATAGCAGTCCTGATAAGGGAGATTGTATTTAGTCTTGGATTGATGAAAAGTGTGGCCCACGCACTTAAGAGGTCTAGTTCTGATAAGATGTGGCGGGATAGATCGAGGATTGAAGAATCAGGAAGCGTGAGGGAGAAATGGTCTGGATGAGACGCTGTAAGAATAGTTTATAAGTAATTGAAGACGTCGATGTGTTAGTGGTTCTATCTCTGCCTCACAAAGGAGGCTAGGGATAGGAGTGGTTCGAAAGAGTTGGGTCTCTTTCTTGGACAATCTGATGGCTGTGTTCTGGATGGGATCGATCAAGTTGAGGTAGGAGGTTGGAGCAGAGCGGTATACTATGCTGCCATAGTCTATCTTTGGCCGGATGGCAGTTAGATAAATTGAGCGAAGTGAGCGATAGTCAGCTCCCCAAGTGGAATGAGCAAGGAACTTTATTAGGCTTAGAGATCTAATGCATCTAGATTTTAGATCAATGAGGTGAGCCTTCCAGGTTAGGCGGTAGTCAAATGTTAGGCCCAAGAATCTTCCGGTGGACTGAGTTAGGATATCTCGATCTAGGAATGTGAAGGATTGGAGTCTAGAGCAGGATTTTTTTCTGCAGAAATGTACGATGTTGGATTTTTCAGAGGAGAAGTTAAAGCCGGAGCGGGAGGACCAAATAGAGAGCTCACCGAGGACACTCTGGATTCTTCTCTCGCAGACGCGCGCGCTGGTGGAGAAATAATAAAACAAAACGCCATCCGCATAGAGGCGAAACTGCACTTTATTTTTGAAGATTTCAGAGATGCTATTGACTGCTATATTGAATAGGGTGGGGCTAAGGACGGATCCCTGCGGTACCCCATTCTCTTGTGGATGATAAGAGGACATATGAACTCTGATTCTGACAAAGAAAAGGCGATTGGTCAAGAAGTTGTGAATGAATTTTGTTAATGGGCCTCGATACCCCCAAAGGTGCAGAGACTTGATGATTTGGTATCTCCATATAGTATCAAAAGTAGACTTCATGTCCAAAAAGGCGACTATAAGGTGGTAACCTCGTATAAATGCTTCCTTGATATTCTGGTCGAAAGCAACTAGGTGATCTAGAGTAGATCTATGCGGGCGAAATCCTAGTTGATGTTTGTCAAGAGGAGAGTTTTTCTCCAAGAGCCAGGATAGCCGTCTGAGCACCATTCGTTCGAGCATTTTGCACAAGTGGTCGGTCAGAGATATGGGGCGGTAGCTTGAGGTAAGAGTACGGGGTTTGCCAGGTTTATGGATAGGTATCAGAATGGAGTTTCGCCATGAAGATGGGAAAGATTCGGTGATCCAGATGTCGTTATATATTTTGAGGAGAAATTGCTGAGGGTGGTAGTTGTCGAATTAAAGGAATGGGTATTAGATCAGGGCCTGGAGAACTTGGTCTGCATCTGGACAAAGCCCAGTGTAGCTCTTTTAGAGTGAAAGGAAGGTTGTAGTGAGAAGGTTGGGGTTCGCTGAAGTTGAGAGGGAACTCATTTTGTTCTTTGTATCTGATGAATTCGGGGGAGAGGCCGGAGTTGCTGAAGACTGAAGTGAAGTGGTGAGCAAAACACTCAGCTTGGTCTATGTCAGAAGTGATCCAGGTTCCATTGTGCAGTAAGCCCTGGATGTGACTCTTTGGTCTTCCTTTAAAGACCTTGATCTTTTTCCAGAATATGATAGTTGATTGTTGAGGACCGATGGAGCTAACGAACGAAGACCAGGAGGCTCGTTTCGCCGCTAGAATTGTTCTTTTGGCAGCTGCCCTAGCTCGTTTGAATTCGATAAAGTTCTCTGGAGACGGATTGTGTTTGAACCTATTGAGGGAGCTCTTTCTGTGCCTTATAGCTCTAGCAACCTGTGAGTTCCACCATGGTACGGGGGGACGATGGCGATTGTGTTCAGAGTGGGGAACAGATTTTTCAGCAGCCGTCTTGATGTTCTGTACCAGGACAGAAATGTTGTGATCAGGGTCTCCGGAGACTATTTTTTGGGGAGGGAAAGAAGAATGGTAGATGTCCCAGTTTGCTTTGCGGAAATTGTATAATAGTTTAGGTGGGGATTGACTGTGATGAGAAGGGAAATATATTAGGAGAGGATAGTGATCGCTGCCGTGAAGATCCCCGATAGGGCTCCACTGTAGATCTGAGAGAAGATTGGGAGAGCAGAGTGAAAGGTGGAGGAAAGTGATCCTGTTGATAAGGAAACGTGAGTGGGTACTGCGGAGTTCAAGATGGAAGTGGAGGTTTTTAGTATAATGTTTTCCATCCATTGACCGCGAGGGTCTGTATGGGTTGAGCCCCAAGATGGGCTGTGTGCATTGAAGTCTCCGTATAAAATAAAAGGGTGGGGAAGTTGAGAAATTACGTCCTGCAAATCCTCATATGATATGGGGGAGGCAGGGGGAAGGTAGATGCTGCAAAGAGTGAGAGCCGTCTGGTGTTCTAATCGAATGGCGATTACTTCCAATGGAGAGTTTAGATGAACTAGAGAGCAGTCTATCGAAGGGTGAGTTAGGATGGCTACTCCGCCTGAGGCCCTAGCAGCATCGGTTCTGTCCTTTCTAAACATATTGTAGCTTTTAAACCTGTACGTGTGGTTAGGTTTAAAGTTTGTCTCCTGTAGGAGTAGGACTAGAGGATTGTATTGCGAAGAAATGAGCTTGAGCTCATCGATATGGGTGGCGAAACCTCCAAGATTCCATTGTATTAGGGTGAAGGTAAGTTTGAAAATGTGGAGTAAGATCTAAAGAGATAGGAATGATTATCTAGTTCTTGTTAATGGTTCCCTTAGGTGGAAGGTCTCGAATATGCTGCTCAGAGAGATCGTCCATCATCATGTCCTGAACAGAGTCAGGAGGTCTTTGTTTGGAAGGATTGATTTCCTTTTTCCCCGATTTTTTATTGGAAAGGGTACTCCTTGTAGAGGAGTCCGAAGATGATCTGGAGAGGGGGACTGTATTAGATCGGGCTTTGGAGGGTATTTTGTATTTGTAGGGAAGTTTTTTTGGCACCCATTGAGTCTGGTGCCTGAGGTGTTTGGTTGGTTGATTTTTCGACTCCTGCTGATCTAGGAGTGGGTAGAGAAAGTGGGGTAGTTGAAGTGGTTGGTTTCCTGAGGTCATTGAGACTTGGAGATTGTGTATAATGAAGAGAGGATCGTTGTGAGAAAGATGCAGGTGGTGATGGTTTTCGGGAAAGTGAGGGGGGTGTGAGGAGAGAGGGAGAGGTTTGATAACTTGTGATAGGGGTTAAATGATTGGTGAGGGAAGGAAGGTCGCATTGCGTGGAGACCGACACAGTGGACCTTTTAGCATCAGGATAAGGAAGCTTTTCTGTGACCCTTATCTTTTGGATTTCAAATTCTCTGCGGTAGGTCTGGCAACCTTTATATCTGGGAGAGTAAGTCTCTTGACAGTTAAAACATATAGGTTGAAGAGTGCAAGGAGCTTCGCTGTGGCTAGAATGACCACAGGAAGGGCAGATCTCTGGAGAGGAGCAGCGAATGGCGGTATGTCCAAATTTTTGGCAATGAAAGCATCTTAGCGGAGGTGGAATGTATGGTCGGACACGAAGGGAGTACCATCTTGCATTAACCCTTGCTGGAAGGGAATGAGTCTTGAACGAGAGAACTAGCAGTGTTTTAGCTGAAGTCTGATCAGAGCCTTTAGGAGAAATACGATGAACACCGATAACTCCTTGATCTTGAATATTTTCTATTATTTCTTGATCTGTGCAGTTGGCTAAGTCAGAACAGGTTACGATGTCCTTGATGATATTACGGGAGAAATGCGGAGAGACTTCTACGTCAAAAGTGTGGAGTTTGTAAAGTTTAGCTGCAATTAAAGACTGTCTTTCATTAGAAACCTCTATCAATAGTGTGCCATCACTTTGCTTTCTGGTATCAGACAGTGTTCCAAGTTGAGCTAGTAATGCTTTGTGTATTAAAAATGGAGACATTTCATTTTTGAGTTTTATTACAAAAAACTTGTCAAGCATAACCGGCGATGCCGGGGACTCAGTTCTGGGTCTTTTAGACCCGGTAAGGGGAGGAAAGTTAAATTTTGAAGTCATGTGGTTCCCACGAGAATGGAGGAAATACAAGTCGGCCAGAGCAGTGCCCCATACTCTGGCAACCTTAAGTACTCTGGGGGGACGGGAGGTGCCCCAGAGGCACCGTTCGCGACACCTGATCCCCTCAGGTGCCATGCAGCCATCACCACGGTGGCTAACTGTTTGGCTTAAGGGCTATGACAGAAAGAAGACAGAACAGGACATACACACAACGTGACTGGGGACCTCGGGGACGTCACACCCCGTGTCCCGGAGGTGCCCCTCCAGGACCCCCTGAGCAGAAATTACATGGAATTGAAGCACAAAATAGATGATAATTTTAAGTTTAGACTGTTAGATCTTCCTTCGAAACTGATAAAATAGTAACTGATCATAAAAGAAACCACTAATTTTAAATACACTGGTTCCATAAATTTTCACGCTAGTTTATACGACCAAAGGACAGCAACATGCTTTATGTAAAAATATTGTGCACTATTTGCCGGAGAAAATGCGGGAAAGGGCTTTCATTAGAAGTTAAAAATACTTAGTAAATAAACCGCTCAGTACTGCATATTAGTAGCTGATAATTTTTTTAAAATTCACAAACATGCAAAAGGATGTCACGAGAAAATAAGACTAAACTGGCTCCTATTATCGAAACTATCAAACTATGTGACCGGTAAGTGTTGATTTTACGAGGAACATGTAATTCAGGTCCAGTTTCATTTAATAAATCTGAACCTTAAATAAACGACGATTACTTTCGAGCTATATTGCGAATGCGTATCACCACGTGGAAACCACTCATAACATATGATGCTAAATGTTACGTAATTTAGCCCAATGATTCAAAATAAGTTGATTGCAGCATGTGATGAAATTATTCAAACATAATTGGTTCAAGCTATAAATTCTGTAAAGTGTTTCTCAACATTAGCCGATGAAACGACTGACATTTCACTAGAAGAACAGATATGAATTTGTGTGTGATACATCGAGCCTAGAGACAATAATTTTATTTTATGTGAAAATTTTTTGTTATTCATTTCAGTTGAAAAAGCTAAATAATATTACTTTGACAACACAAATTTTTCTGCACTGAAATGTTTAGGGATTGATTGCAACTTATTTGAATTGCTACTTAATTGAACAAGGATATGATGGTGCCTCTTTCATGAAACGCAGTTTTAACGGTGTGCAGGAGGTAATCCGCGAATCTCACCCAGAAGTATTATACGTACATTGCAGTTCACACTCCTTGAATTTAGCCCTAGGCCATTCTTGTGAAATGCAACCTGTTCGAAGTACTATTGGTGCTGTAAAATCTATTGGTAATTTTATTAAATGATCAGCTAAGCGTACAAAATGCTTAAAAGAAAATATAAAAAAAACTTACCTGAAAACAAGGAAAAACCTTACGTCAAAATATGAAACTTGTTAGGTTGAAAATCATGATGGATTGACAGCGTTTAAGGAAATGTTTAAATCGATTGTTATTTCAGTGGAAGATCTAAGTACTAATATGGACTAATATGGACTGGCAATTTTAGCTAGTGATTTTATTTTAAGTTTATGTTTGAGTGTACTATTTTCATTCTCCTTACCACTTTGCAAACTATTGCAATCTTTTTCGTGTGATTTATTGCTGCTTTACAGCATGTTGATCATTACAATATTTAAAAAAATGCGCGCAAAAAGCTCAAAATTTGTAGTGACTTTCAGATCTGTACAAGATCTACTCAAAGCTTCGAGAAAATAAAGGTTCCACGAATCGCGTCACGGCAGATCCTGAAACTTATTTTAGCTGATAATAAATACTGATTGACAATAAAGAAATTATTAAGAAGGCTCGAAGATTAAATTTACTAACCTATACAGAACTAGCAAATATAAAATTTCGAACGAACAAATCCACCCCATAAAATATTTTTCTGGCTACAGCCTTGAGAGCAGCGCTTGCAAATTGTCGAAATTTATGATCAAAATCAGTATCCTATACCAGTCTTTTACCGTGCACATAATTGCCCAACCGAACGATGTATTCGCAGAATTATCGACAAATTCCGAACGTATGTCACATTGCTTGATATTAAAACAAAAACAAGAAAAAAACTTTGCGTTCCGAAGAAAATATCGCCGCTGTGCTGGTAGTGTCGATGAAGATCAAAATTAATTAATTTGTTAATGGCAATCGTTACAAAGCGATGATCGATGATTATTTCATTCCGAATTAGATCTTGAGGGTATGTGGTTCCAACAGAAAGGCTCCACATGTTGTTCAGCTAAAGCAACGATCAATTTATTGAGAGAACAATTCAGTGAGAAAATAATTTCGAGGAACGGACCTGTTAATTGGCCACCAAGGTTATGTTATTTAACGATTTAGATTAATTTCTTTGGGATATATCAAATATTTGATCTATACCCATAAACTCCCAACTACCGATGCCTCGGAAGCTAACATAACTCGGACAATTGTGGATATAAGACACCAATTGCTTGAAAGAATGGTCGAAAATTGGATCAATTTAATGAACTTTGTCAGAAGTAGCCGCGGCGAACATTTGTCCGAAATTGTTTTCAAACATTAATGCCACTGAAGGTTATTTCACATAAAATAAATAGTTTCAAGGCATATAATTTGGTTGTGTATAGTTGTGTTAATTGTATAGTAGTTTTATTTAGTAATTGTGTATAATTTGGGTTTTATTTGAATTAAAAGTTCGGGCGCACTAAAAAATCATCCTACCAATATATTCAATATTTATTCGTATTCAAAATTCATCCCTTCCGCATCAATATACCGCTGAACATATTCAACCAAAGCTAGCCTAGATGTTTTATGTCGCTTTTTGGAATGTCCTCGATGACCACTGACATGGCTTCTTCGAGTTATCTAAAACTGTCTTAAAACGTCTCTTGTATGACCTGTTTGAGATTCGGGAAGAGGAAATAGTTACTCGGAAATAAATCAGGCGAATTGGTGCATGTTGAAGTACACAGACTTGGTTTTTCGCTAGAAATTCACGAATAGCTGCTGTCCTGTGAGAATAAATCGAGCACAGAATTTCTGTTTGAATCCTTGCTTTTTCAATCATGCCTTTTGTCGTATTTAGCTTCTTTGCTATCTCCTAGGATAAGACCACATTTCAAAAAAGTCATACCATGATAAAAACTAATTTTGGGTGCTCAAAGATCGATTTCACCAGAGCAAGTGAGATGGACAGATGTGATAGAATCTCACCTGTATCATGTGCAACGTGTACAAAGTTTGCTACCTCGTGACTACATATCCAGAATCGATTTTTGCAGAACAATGTTGACGAAAAAAAGTGAAGATTCGCAATTTCTAAACAAAATTTTATGGACTCACGAATCAAATTAAAAAAAGGCGACTATTTCAACTTGCATAACATAGTTGGCACACGAAAAACCTGCATTTAACGGGTGAAGACTAGTTCCATTATCAACTTAAAGTTAACATGTCGGTTTGAAACTTTCAATGGCGCCAACTACATGGATTTTCTCCAAAACGATTTCCAGACTTTGTTAGAAGATGCACCACTCATTATCTACAGAGAAATGTGGTTTCAACAAGCTGGTTGTCTAAAGCATTATGCTCGTCTAGCGCATTATGCTCGTCATATATAGGATTATTTGAACAGAGAGTATCCCCAAAGGTGGATTGGACGTCGTGGTTCAATTGAGTTGCCTCCTCGTTTTCCGAATCTAAACCCCCTTGAAATAGAAAAAATGTATTCAAAACCAATATAAAATCTAGCTGAATTGCGTCACAGGATTGTTGAAACAGTAGAAGAAATAAATGCAAGGTGATTCGCACGACTGGTGAAAAGATCTTTTCTGAGGCGATACAGAGCATGTGTGCGTGGCGAAGGCAAACAATTTGAGCATTTGCTTCAGTTTTAAAGAAAAAAATTGGGATAAATAAAAGTATTACAATAATTCTTTTCATTTAATTTTGATTAAGTTTTATCTTATATATAAAATAATAGACCAATTATTAATTTGATTTAATAAGGTTCTTTTACAAAAAAAGACAATAATATAGACAATATATACAATAATATAGACAATAATATAGACAATATAATTTGTCGTCGAACAGCGTCACTATCTATATTGCTCTATCACATGTGTTCATCTCACTTACATTGGTGAAGTCCATTTATGAGCACACAACAGTATTTTTATCATGGTATGAGTTTTTTGACATGTTGTCCTGTTGCAAAAAATTAAGCAATAATATTTTTTTGTGGGAAGAAAAGTGTCTATTGTATTATTTTGAAATCTTGACGTAAATCCATCTTATGAAATAACTTGCCCAGGGTAGTGTAATACATTTTTTTTTAATGTTAATTAGCTGACATAATTTTTTAAACCACGACTCAATTAAACTTTTTTTTACTGAATTAAACAACGTTACTGTTTGTTTTGACTGCGATGAATAATATGGTTGTTTAGGATCACGTTATAAAAATAACACAGAAAAATTGGAAAATTTGTAATCACAGTACCTAAAGATATAACCCAGGATTTCGAATTTGAATATTTATTATTATCAGTTAGCGCGGTGGCATGGATTTTTTTTTTCTTACTGTTGTCAGAACTGGTACAACATGTCCTTTCGCCCGGAACCTGCTTGACGTTGAGTTTTGGGACACCCTATATATATCAAATTAATAATTGGTCTATTATTTTATATATAAGATAAAACTTAATCAAAATTAAATGAAAAGAATTATTGTAATACTTTTATTTATCCCAATTTTTTTCTTTAAAACTGAATCAAATGCTCAAATTGTTTGCCTTCGCCACGCACACATGCTCTGTATCGCCTCAGAAAAGATCTTTTCACCAGTCGTGCGAATCACCTTGCATTTATTTCTTCTACTGTTTCAACAATCCTGTGACGCAATTCAGCTAGATTTTATATTGGTTTTGAATACATTTTTTCTATTTCAAGGGGGTTTAGATTCGGAAAACGAGGAGGCCACTCAATTGAACCACGGCGTCCAATCCACCTTTGGGGATACTCTCTGTTCAAATAATCCTATATATGACGAGCATAATGCGCTAGACGAGCATAATGCTTTAGACAACCATCTTGTTGAAACCACATTTCTCTGTAGATAATGAGTGGTGCATCTTCTAACAAAGTCTGGAAATCGTTTTGGAGAAAATCCATGTAGTTGGCGCCATTGAAAGTTTCAAACCGACATGTTAACTTTAAGTTGATAATGGAACTAGTCTTCACGCGTTAAATGCAGGTTTTTCGTGTGCCAACTATGTTATGCAGGTTGAAATAGTCGACTTTTTTTAATTTGATTCGTGAGTCCATAAAATTTTGTTTAGAAATTGCGGATCGTCACCTTTTCTCGTCAACATTGTTCTGCAAAAATCGATTCTGGATATGTAGTCACGAGGTAGCAAACATTGTACACGTTGCACATGATACGGGTGAGATTCTATCACATCTGTCCATCTCACTTGCTCTGGTGAAATCGATCTTTGAGCACCCAAAATTAGTTTTTATCATGGTATGACTTTTTTGAAATGTGGTCTTATCCTAGGAGATAGCAAAGAAGCTAAATACGACAAAAGGCATGATTGAAAAAGCAAGGATTCAAACAGAAATTCTGTGCTCGATTTATTCTCACAGGACAGCAGCTATTCGTGAATTTCTAGCGAAAAACCAAGTCTGTGTACTTTAACAAGCACCAATTCGCCTGATTTATTTCCGAGTAACTATTTCCTCTTCCCGAATCTCAAACAGGTCATACAAGAGACGTTTTAAGACAGTTTTAGATAACTCGAAGAAGCCATGTCAGTGGTCATCGAGGACATTCCAAAAAGCGACATAAAACATCTAGGCTAGCTTTGGTTGAATATGTTCAGCGGTGTATTGATGCGGAAGGGATGTATTTTGAATACGAATAAATATTGAATATATTGGTAGGATGATTTTTTAGTGCGCCCGAACTTTTAATTGAAATAAAACCACAACCAAATTATATGCCTTGAAACTATTTATTTTATGTGAAATAACCTTCAGTGGCATTAATGTTTGAAGACAATTTCGGACAAATGTTCGCCGCGGCTACTTCTGACAAAGTACATTAAATTGATCCAATTTTCGACCATTCTTTCAAGCAATTGGTGTCTTATATCCACAATTGTCCGAGTTATGTTAGCTTCCGAGGCATCGGTAGTTGGGAGTTTATGGGTATAGATCAAATATTTGATATATCCCAAAGAAATTAATCTAATTCGTTAAATAACATAACCTTGGTGGCCAATTAACAGGTCCGTTCCTCGAAATTATCTTCTCACTGAATTGTTCCCTCAATAAATTGATCGTTGCTTTAGCTGAACAACATGTGGAGCCTTTCTGTTGGAACCACATACCCTCAAGATCTAATTCGGAATGAAATAATCATCGATCATCGCTTTGTAACGATTGCCATTAACAAATTAATTAATTTTGATCTTCATCGACACTACCAGCACAGCGGCTGGTATATATATATTATATATACCTATATAATATATATATATATATATATATATATATATATATATATATATATATATATATATATATATATATATATATATATATATATATATACATATATATATATATATATATATATATATATATATATATATATATATATATATATATATATATATATATATGTATATATATATATATATATATACCTATATAATATATATATATATATATATATTTATTTAAAACTAAATCCCGGTTCTTCCACCCTCCTCTCGTCTATTTTCTAAATCCAGATTGAAAAATTCATTGACCTAATACGGGCGGGAAAATCGAAGGTGACGTTGGTCGGTCGTCCTTCGGATTACAGCTGGTTCCGTTAAAGCCTAGCGAGGTGTGGGGCAATTCACGGTTCATTACGCGACGCCGGCCGTGTTCGATAACCCCCCACGAGACTGGAATACCACCCATTGCACGATCCTTTGCTCGTCGATATCCCGCAGCCAGGGTTGGATTCCGGACCTTTCATCAAAAAAACATTGCACATTCAATTTGAATAGATGAATATTTCATTGGTTTGTTGGACACGATCGGAAACTGAACGTCCTAATGAAATACACGTGCAGACACATGTGCGGAATTTTAACAGAACCTAAATAAGATTCATTTGTAGTCTTTAAATTTTCGCACTACGTTATTTTTCATCTTGTTGGTTACTCATTGTAACTTGTTTTTTGTTTTTATGCTTTTGTAAGGTATGTATAAATATATACTGTTTTTAGATATATATCACTGTATAACCTTGGGTATACTTCACCAGGATTATTGACCTTGCAGCAACATGGGCAAAAAATGGCTTCCTATAAGTGGTATATGGAAAACTGCTGTTAAAGCAGCATGATTCCATTTATTAAAAAAAATATATTTATTTACATAAAATAATCATATGTAACATGCCATTTTCAATGCTTAAGAGCAATCACACCGAACATTTTCAATGCTTAAATTGAATGTCATTCAAATGATAGCCATTATCATGAACGTAAATTTGCGGCCATTTTTCCATTCCCTATTTTTTCCACATTCCATATAAGTGGTATATGGAAAACTGGTGTTAAAGCAGCATGATTCCATTTATTAAAAAATATATATTTATTTACATAAAATAATCATTTGTAACATGCCATTTTCAATGCTTAAGAGTAATCACACCGAACATTTTCAATGCTTAAATTTAATGTCATTCAAATGATAGCCATTATCATGAACGTAAATTTGTGGCCATTTTTGCTACTTTACCTCCACAAAGTTGGAATCCAAAGTTAAAATGATTAAATGTAACGATATTCAATACTTCCAGTGTGCGAGGCTTACCTTTACATATGTATGCTTTCACATAGATCCAGAAATAAAAATTATGCATGGAAAGGTTCGTTGATCAAGAATCTATTGCATTCTTTGAGAATTTGTTCACAGGGAATGCAATTCGAACAACATTCATGGAAGCTCTGGTCATATGCTATCTTGTCGAAACCTCACCTCCCCTCCTGTTGATTTTTCGCCTCCGAAGATTTGTTTTGAAAAAGTTTTCACATACGTTTTACGATAGTGCCAATTTCCTCAAAAAAAAATGGTCCGGAAAGTTCGCATTGTGAACACCCACCGTTATTTTCAGACTATGTTGTGGTTTATGAAGTAATTTTTTGGCATTTTTTTATGGTCAAAATTGGTTTTGTTTATTGATTATCCCATTTGGCCCTCACTGATGATGTTAGTCAAATCCTGGTTTTCTTAAAAAATGTCAAGCATTGCTTGAGAAAATGCAAGACATTGTAGATGGCGGCCTTCATTCAATATTGAAAAATCATCTATCGATCTGAATGAAAGCAGAAATCCTTAAGCAAAATATGCTTACACTTGTCCACTTCAGAAGCTTGTCGCCTAGTAGAGCGAGTAGGACTTCGCATGGCTCTCGCAACCGCTCTCTTACTTATCCACATTCGGTGGTTGCTCACTGATCGAGATGTATCGATGGTTTGGTTTTTATTAAAGAACGCTTTGTTCGACGTGCAAGTACCGATATGAGGAGTTAAGGGAAACTCATGATGACATCCGATGTTGAAGCGAAACTTCAAGAGTCGTAGCGTCTTAGTCAAGTATTAACAATTCTTGACAGACAATATTGAGTCACTCTGCCATACACCTCGTTCTACATCGATCTTAATTTCAAGATCATCCATGTGAACTCTTGCAGTAGCTTTATCATACATAGATCCCAGTAGGTTGATATACGCTGTATCTACCGCTTGGTTAAGCAATGTAAAGACGGCATAAGGCATGGGCGACGTGTACCACCGCCTGCGGCTTTGCGGTCTGAATGGCTTTGCGCCTTGAAGGTTTATGCAGTTTTCTTTAACTCATGGAAAATATATAGCCAGGACCATTAAAAGCCGTAACCCTGGGTAAAGATTTTATTCATCATAAAACGATAAATCCCACTGGCTAGCAAGCTTCTGGCAATATTAACCTATCATATGCGTTTTTTTTTTTGAAAATCTAGTCTATCTAATAGCCACCTAATTGCCTCTCTACTACCTAATTTCTCAGCAAGTACTGGCAGTAAAGTTATTTTTCGGCTAACTTGACGCCAAGTTTATTGTAACTCCTCGCTGGAAAACTGTTAGCGTCCAAGTTGATGTGAATCTACATCCGTACATTAAGAGCAACTTGACAGCAAGACTTACAGTTAATTTGAAGTAAAACATTCGATCAACTTAACGTCAATAACTGACAAGCAATTTTTGAAGTCAAGTTCATCTAAAGTTACTAAACAATCTGATGCCAACTTAAATGCAACTTCTTGCTCTCCAACTCTTTTTGTCAAGTTCGCTTCAGATTCTTGCCGTTAAGTTGCGGCTATCGGGGTTAGAAACCAGTGTTGCCAAATTACATTGATATTCAAATATGACTGATATCTAATGACAAACAACTTTCACACCATTATCTAAGCCTCGATATTCAACATGAATTGATCACATTGATATCAAAAAGAATTTCCGATAAAATAATTCGTATGGTAAAAAAGGCAAAATATTATTCTATTTGACTCGCTCCACTAGAGACTATAGTGGATTTGAAATAAAGTCAGTTGACTTAAGATTTTGTAATGCATCAACCGGAACAATAGAAGAAAACTTTATAGCATTTCTTGCTGTCGCTAAGACGACTGGAAAATATCTAACTAATGCAATATTGGAAGAGCTAAAAAAATGGATTAGATATTCAAAACTGTTGTGACCAAGGATGGGCAATGGTGTAAATATGGTAGGCATCAATAGTAGAGTTAAAACTCGAATATTAAATATTAATCCCAGGGCATTTTTTATACCTTACGGCTCTCATAGTTGGAATGACCTGTTGATAGACGTTGCTAATCCTTTTGTGGCACCAAAATATGTTTTGGTTTTATTCAGAAAATTTATTAGCGATTTCCAAGATTCAGGAAACGGAAATAATTAAAGGCAAATTAAAGCTTACTATAAAACCTTTATCCAACGCCTTTCCCGCGCTGGTAAAGCAGAATCGGGGCAGGTGAAGAATCAGTTACACCCACCGATTTTGATTTGCTTTTGAACGAAATACTCGGCTTAGAATTTATTATATCATTACATTTACAGTATGAGATATTATCACGTGTTAATATTATAAGCAAATTATGACCATCTGTATAAGTCCATTTAAGCATTACTCTTGAACATGCGTACATTTTGTGACTGGATCAAAGAATATCGACAAACTGGGTTCGAACAATGCTTGTTTGATGCTTGTTGACAGTTTTGTTTCATAAATGGTTTTTTTTGTACTAGCTGAACATTTCATCGTCGCGTTTCCTATATATGATTTCTATCAGTTAGCTTTTAAATGTAAACTCAATGTATGTTTCTACATTATGTATATTGTATATGACCTTTGATATAATTTCAAAGTATTTTATCCCTTTTAATTATTAGCATCCTCATTTCGTTAAATGTGTTATTTCTATTGTTGTTCGACAAATAAGTACTCAGGAAATGTGAGATTGATCGCATATCCAAGATGGAAAAAAGCCTTTATTTGGTTAGAAATACAATATCGGAGACAACACCGAAGTTACAGAACATTATAGAACATTTTTCTTTGCGTCTCTGTGGAAGAAAGTTAATTAGATGGGATAAGGATTCGGGATATTCTTATGGATGTATAGAAAGGTTGGAGACATTCATTAAAAACGCTAATATATTATAGTGAATGTAAGGTCAGACAATAGTTTATGAAGACGGACATTGTGGTTGACTGGTGACAGCCTGCCGAGGTTGAAATAAATCAAGAAAATTATCTTAAATTTGGCGTTATTATCAATTGAAAGACTGAAACTGAGGAATATAATACCGAAATGCCTATCCGTTTATAACTAGCACTAATATCATGGAACTATACAAGGTTGTGGAAAAAATAAATGATGTTGTGTACCGTCAAGAAAAACACTAAATGAAGGCAAACATTAAAATGGTTCCGGTCTTTGGCACTATTTTCCAAGCATGTATGAACATTCATTTTTCTAGACGGAAAACTTATAGGGTAATCTCTGAAAGTAAAACTTGTTTGAACTACCCTGTAATTATTGTCTAGAGTTCAACGTCAACATGAGTAAGTTTGGGCAAATCAGCCGTTTAAGAAAGTAAAATCTACACAAAATTTTAGGTCACCAAAAAGCAGTTATATTCAGTTTATTATAATGTTTGTATAACTCACTGATATACAGTTTTGACATATTTTTTTTATCTTGGAATATATCAAGAGTTATTATGTCTTAAATTACCTGTAAAAGTGATAGACTGATTTATCAGAAATATGTTTTGGAGCATTTTTCCGCTTTTTAAATATTAAAATTCTCAGAGGTTACTGTTATGCTGGGCGTTTTTAATAACGTACTGATAGCGCAATAACATTTGGGATAAAATGTTCCCAAAAATCGGGCAATGTTATGAATCTGATACTTAGAATATGTAAAACGGTACGAGAAGTTCCTGGAATTATAGAAATAGCGCGGTCGGACCAAAGTCATTGGCGGCGGGCTGAATTTTCTAGGGTTCTCGTGGAATAAATTCCAGAGGTATGGACCGAGGACCAGGTTATCCTGAAGCCGCCTGGACCGATTATATAAATTGAGGTAGTGTCAGTGTAAAGTAATTTAGTGCATAAACATTGTTATTATGCTATATCGGTTTTAATATAAAGGTAAATTAATTAAATAAAGATGACAAATGTGCTGTTTTAGTCACTGTATATCTGAACTGGTTTTTGATAATAGAACATGTTCCATCAACTATATAAATATAAATCCTTCATAAAATTAAATAACCAAATAAGCAATTTTCATACTCTTGTTTTTAATTAGTTAGAAAATATGTTCGAAGCGTAGGGGTTATGTCATGTGCCCGATGATTGATAATAGTAGTGCTTTTAGGGGTGTCTTTTTTCAAATTTTCCTTCAAACGAGATTGATTAGCTGATGAGTATGAGTTTTTTATAGAACAGATTTATGCGGAAAAAAATTCAGGGTGATATAGCGATTTCTAATTTTTTCAAGAAAATTAAGCTGCATAAAAACGACATCTATTATTGTAAAACTATTAATTATTATATAGGCGAGCAAACTATTATTTATTTTTAGAATAAATTATAACGAAATGCCTGATTATTATAACCTACAATATAGATTCTTGTCATTATCATTCAATTAATCCGTTGGTCTGGCATACGTCACATAAAATTCTATTAATTATTGGAAAATATTTTGTGGAAGGTGTTTTTACATTTAATGTAATATATTTGATTGATGATTGATGCCGGCTTATGGCCAGAAACAGGTTCCTTCTTCCACTCTTCAGGTGTCCAGCTTGAGCCCAACTGATGACGGCTTAAGGCCAGAAACCGGTCTTGGGAGACGCTTGCTGGCGCTTTGGATTGCGGGTGAAGGAATGGCAAAGCACGTCGTGGACCACGGGTGAACTTCCTTAGCTTTTTAATACTTTTCTCCACGGGCCCAGTTCCCAATATTACGATCATATATATATATATATATATATATATATATATATATATATATATATATATATATATATATATATATATATAGTTCCCAATATTACGATCATATATAATCATTGATTCCCCTGATCACCCTGATTTTTTTCCCGCATAAATCTGTTCTATAAAAAACTCATACTCATCAGCTAATCAATCTCGTTTGAAGGAAAATTTGAAAAAAGACATCCCTTAAAAGCACTACTATTATCAATTATCGGGCACATGACATAACCCCTACGCTTCGAACATATTTTCTAACTAATTAAAAACAAGAGTATGAAAATTGCTTATTTGGTTATTTAATTTTATGAAGGATTTATATTTATATAGTTGATGGAACATGTTCTATTATCAAAAACCAGTTCAGATATACAGTGACTAAAACAGCACATTTGTCATCTTTATTTAATTAATTTACCTTTATATTAAAACCGATATAGCATAATAACAATGTTTATGCACTAAATTACTTTACACTGACACTACCTCAATTTATATAATCGGTCCAGGCGGCTTCAGGATAACCTGGTCCTCGGTCCATACCTCTGGAATTTATTCCACGAGAACCCTAGAAAATTCAGCCCGCCGCCAATGACTTTGGTCCGACCGCGCTATTTCTATAATTCCAGGAACTTCTCGTACCGTTTTACATATTCTAAGTATCAGATTCATTACATTGCCCCATTTTTAGGAACATTTTATCCCAAATGTTATTGCGCTATCAGTACGTTATTAAAAACGCCCAGCATAACAGTAACCTCTGAGAATTTTAATATTTAAAAAGCGGAAAAATGCTCCAAAACATATTTCTGATAAATCAGTCTATCACTTTTACAGGTAATTTTAGACATAATAACTCTTGATATATTCCAAGATAAAAAAATATGTCAAAACTGTATATCAGTGAGTTATACAAACATTATAATAAACTGAATATAACTGCTTTTTGGTGACCTAAAATTTTGTGTGGATTTTACTTTAATGAATGTTCATTCATGCTTGGAAAATAGTGCCAAAGACCGGAACCATTTTAATATTTGCCTTCATTTAGTGTTTTTCTTGACGGTACACAACATCATTTATTATTTCCACAACCTTGTATAGTTCCATGATATTAGTGCTAGTTATAAACGCATAAGCATTTCGGTATTATATTCCTCAGTTTCAGTCTTTCAATTCATAATAACGCCAAATTTAAGATAATTTTCTTGATTTATTTCAACCTCGGCAGGCTGTCACCAGTCAACCACAATGTCCGTCTTCATAAACTATTGTCTGACCTTACATTCACTATAATATATTAGCATTTTTAATGAATGTCTCCAACCTTTCTATACATCCATAAGAATATCCCGAATCCTTATCCCATCTAATTAACTTTCTTCCACAGAGACGCAAAGAAAAATGTTCTATAATGTTCTGTAACTTCGGTGTTGTCTCCGATATTGTATTTCTAACCAAATAAAGGCTTTTTTCCATCTTGGATGTGCGATCAATCTCACATTTCCTGAAGTATAAATTACATTATTTTCCCAAACAAGGGGAGTATTTATTTGTCGAACAACAATAGAAATATCACATTTAACGAAATGAGGATGCCAATAATTAAAAGGGATAAAATACAAAAAAAAAAAAAATATATATATATATATATATATATATATATATATATATATATATATATATATATATATATATATATATATATATATATATATATATATATATATATATATATATATATATATATATATATATATATACATATATATTTTTTTTTGTATTTTATCCCTTTTAATTATTGGCATCCTCATTTCGTTAAATGTGTTATTTCTATTGTTGTTCGACAAATAAATACTCCCCTTGTTTGGGAAAATAATGTAATTTATACTTTAGGAAATGTGAGATTGATCGCACATCCAAGATGGAAAAAAGCCTTTATTTGGTTAGAAATACAATATCGGAGACAACACCGAAGTTACAGAACATTATAGAACATTTTTCTTTGCGTCTCTGTGGAAGAAAGTTAATTAGATGGGATAAGGATTCGGGATATTCTTATGGATGTATAGAAAGGTTGGAGACATTCATTAAAAACGCTAATATATTATAGTGAATGTAAGGTCAGACAATAGTTTATGAAGACGGACATTGTGGTTGACTGGTGACAGCCTGCCGAGGTTGAAATAAATCAAGAAAATTATCTTAAATTTGGCGTTATTATGAATTGAAAGACTGAAACTGAGGAATATAATACCGAAATGCTTATCCGTTTATAACTAGCACTAATATCATGGAACTATACAAGGTTGTGGAAATAATAAATGATGTTGTGTACCGTCAAGAAAAACACTAAATGAAGGCAAATATTAAAATGGTTCCGGTCTTTGGCACTATTTTCCAAGCATGAATGAACATTCATTCTTCTAGACGGAAAACTTATAGGGTAATCTCTGAAAGTAAAACTTGTTTGAACTACCCTGTAATTATTGTCTAGAGTTCAACGTCAACATGAGTTTGGGCAAATCAGCCGTTTAAGAAAGTAAAATCTACACAAAATTTTAGATCACCAAAAAGCAGTTATATTCTGTGTGTGTGACACACACACACATAGAGAGAGAGAGAGAGAGAGAGAGAGAGAGAGCTGGTTGACTTTGCTGAATTACAAGAACTCTATATTATGAATTCCTTTTATAAGAAAAAAATCAGCAGAAAATGGACATGGAGAGGTCCATCTGGACTCACAAGTGAAATTGATTACATCATGTCAAATGATAAAACAATATGTTGCTATTTTACTGTCCTTAACCATTTTAATGTTGGAAGTGACCACCGAATGCTACGAGCAAGAATTAGGATAAACTACAGGAAAAGAGCGCGAATTATCCTGTCGAACTGCTTTGTTATGTTGCAAGACCTGGAGGAGACGGAGGAAATTACTGAACAATATAAAGAAATCGCCCACAATGTGCTTGAAATGGCTGCTTCAACATCACCAGAAGATAAATGTTTCAAGCAGTCAAAACTCTTCATTGAAACCATTAATTTAATGAAAAAAGGGCGGAAAATAAAGAATTCAGGCAATCTTTTGGCAGGGTCGAGTATGTTGAGCCTTGCAAAACTATAAGAAAACGTATTCGCGAGTAAACGTGCCGATTTAACATGCAGCTAGTGCGAAACACTGGAAGAAAACAAGAGAATTAACAAAGCTAAACAGAAGGTGAAGACGCAGATATTTGCGTTAATGCGTGAGGATGATACAGCGTGCAGGGAGCGGACGAAAATGTTGGAGGTTGTCTGATTGGAAAATAATATTTAAAAGAATATTACGAAAACTTAATGATGCATAACCAAAAGAGCAGGCAGGATTCTGAAGTAAATTTAGTACAATGGATCTCATCCAGGTTCTACAGCAGGTTATAGAAAGGCACAACGAATACACTATGCCACTGTGCTTGGCTTTTATCGATTATTTATAGAGAAGCATTTGATTCAATCTCAAAGCAGGCCATAATAGATGCATTGCTTAATCAAGGTGGTGAGAAAGCCTATGTAAACCTACTAGGATGGATCAATATATGATGAAGTTGTAGTGACGGTCCATCTTGATGATCTTGAAGTTGGAATTAATGTAGAGCTGGAGGAGCTTTTTTTAGCTCGCTTAGAAGAAATGTTCTATAATCTCGATTGAGAGCAGGATGGAATAAAGATCAATGGTGCATAGCTAAACCATCTTAGATTCGCAGATGATATCGTTCTTCTTTCACAAGACCCAGAGGAGCTGCAAAGGCAGGTAGAAGAGAGGCAAAGAGCTGAGAACGATTTGGTTCGAAAATAAAGCAGTAGAAAAGTCAGGCTGTGTTCAATAAATTTGTTGCAGATAAAATAATATCTAATTTAGGAACGGATTTGGAAGTTGTGGATCACTATATATATCTAGGGCAGATGAAATTCCATTGAAAGGAAGGGGATACCGTCCGGGAGGTGGAACGACGCGTTAAATGTAGCTGGGAGGCATTTGGTAGGCCTAATATAGTGTTAAGGTCTTTGATCAGTGTGCCCTGCCAGTTATGACATATGGAAATGAAACCTGGACACTCACATCGCAGTTAATTCAAAAACTTCGGGTAGCACAGAGGGGAATGAAAATATATATTTTTGGCATTACTTGTCGGGATAGAAAGACCTGCACATGGATCATGGAACAAACGAAAGTGAATGACATCATTGGAACAATAAAATAATTGAAATGGAGGTGGGCATGCCATGTAGTGAGACGATGGGGCCTTTGTCTTAGCTGAGAACGGGAATCTTTCGATGGACTGGTACGATCCTAGACTGGATACCGCTTGACCGCAAGCGTCACGGAGAAGACCCAAAACACGATGGACTGACGACATCATAAAGTATATTGGACCCGAATGGTAGAGGAAAGCACAAGACTGCGAGAGTTGGAAACATACTGAAGAGGCCTTTATCCTGCAGTGGATTGACGCGGGCTGATGATGATGATAATATACGGTTGTCCCGATGATGATGATAATATACGATTGTCCCGTATACATGGTGTCCGCTAATTAATGGTACACAGCAAAACGGCAGATTTTTGAGTAAAAATATTGCGATTTATCCCAACTTACCATTGTCCAAAAGTTAATAGTAACCAAGATACAGGGTATTAAAGTTTTTTCAATTTAGTCAATAATTTCTTAAAATAATAAATTAAAATTTGTCGAAAATTTTGATGTAGATCTCTAGAGGGCGCTGCCTGCGACACTGTTCTACGTTTAAAAGGTCACAACTTTTTTGCGCCTTAGTGTATTCGCATTTTTAATGAAAATATTGTTTTGTCCACCTTTTTTACGTAAATAAGATATACCTAGCAAATGTCGCCCCGAGTTACCGTTTTCTAGATATCTGCGTTTAAATTATTCATTGCATCGTTTTAAATTGCGCTGTTGAAATGTAACACTTTTCTTAAAGTAGGTAGGTTATGATTAAAATAAATACATCAAAACGATCTAGAAATTTAGTTACTGTCAAACTTTCTATGTGAGTATTTATTTTAATACTAGTGATGAGGTGAGGATGTAAAATGGAAATGGTTTTCGCTGA
This sequence comes from Cosmopolites sordidus, assembly GCA_031761425.1. Classification (NCBI taxonomy): domain Eukaryota; kingdom Metazoa; phylum Arthropoda; class Insecta; order Coleoptera; family Curculionidae; genus Cosmopolites; species Cosmopolites sordidus. The sequence continues at coordinate 5,548 of JARFXV010000953.1, read as the reverse complement.
ATAATCAATTGCATCGATATCCTCTCCTAACGTGTCCTAAACATTTTAATTTTCTAGCCTTGGTCATTGATCCCTTTCCTTACACATTTGTTTAGAACATCCTCATTTGTGTCCCTGTTCATACAAGATATTCTCAAGACAATATAACTTATCTGAAAAGCCTCAAATTTATTGGTGTATTCCTTTTTAAGTCTAGTTTCTTCAATGACATAGAGCAGTTTTGGTGTTAGCAGCCAGTATTAGCTTTATGTCGCATAAAACTTCTAACATAAATGATAAAATGCAGGATTCAAGAATACGCTGAAACTATTTTGGGACAATACCAGGGTAATTTCATGAGAGGTAAATCAACTGTCTATACATAGTCAAATATAAAAACCAGTGAAATACGAATCAAAATACGATCAAAAAAGCATACGGTATCATCAACAGGGAAATCATCTATTAGATACTGAATACTTTGAAATACCTGATTAATCAGGTATTTCAAATTTCAAATCAGGTATATAATCAATGATCAATGTTAGGATCAAAAATTAAGAAAGGACTGCGGGGCAAGTTCCTAAAGAATTTCAAACGTCTACTGATTAAGACAGGGGAAAGGACTGGCAACCAATATTTTTCAATATTTCTCTTGAAAAGGTTATAAGTCATAAGGGAATTGATGGAAAAGTCTTACTAATAACAAAGTCTGTAAGCTAATTGCTAACACATTGGTTTGTTTCACATCTTGCTAACACTGAAAGATGTGATCCAAACCTTCCAGGAACTACTAGAAAATGTCATTCAAATCGAATTTCAGGTAAACCAAGAAAACATTAGATGGTATTTTCATTAAGAAATGCTTTTACTGGTAAAGGTCTGTGAAAAAAGGACTGTAGTACAGTCAAAGCTCTTTTTTCGCGGGGGATGCGTTCCTTAAATATGCCGCGAATACAGAAACCGTGAATACGGCGATTTTTTAACAATATTAATAAGCATTGTCAGGTTTAGGCAGTGGTTTAAAGAAATTAGTATTTTTTTTTGTTTTGCCACTTTTAAAAGGTCCTTCAATTTGAATTGATATTTGGCTGCGGCATTAACAATTTACATTTTAAAAACTTCTCTTCTTTTAAAAACTTCTTTCTATAGACAGATCAATTTTTATGAAGTAATTACAAAGCTCATTTCCCATTTGTAAACCTTCACTAAGTTTTTTTTTAGATTAATGACACTTTTTCAGTGCTCGTTGAGGCTTCCAATTCAATGCAATGTGGATTAAACATTTCCACCAAGTCGGTCTGAGTTAAATCTTTATCTTGCGATTCAAGCAATTTTTGAATAAAGCACTTCATTCTATCTGTGCGACAACAACTGGTTCTATGCCATTTGCAACTTAAGCAATGTTTTCAGTTAATGTTTGAATTTGCACGAATTCTTCATCATTATAGAAATTTAGATTAGGCCAGGGTTTTTTCCAGCATAATTTTAATTCATTATTTCAATGCATCAATGTGTATTTCTTCAGCTATTGCAATGATTATTTTATGTTAATACTTTGCTGTGTCATAATTTTTCCAGTATGGTATATATATATATATATATATATATATATATATATATATATATATATATATATATATATATATATATATATATATATATATATATACGGACCGTTGCGCTGATTTTTATATCGGCGTCTGTGTTGATTGTATCGGGGTAATTCGGGGATGTTCACGGCGCTCGGCTCCGTTACCGGGCGTCCGCTTATTGATTTAACAACACTTAAGATCACTAAATGATATTTTGGCAAAACGTCTTGAACTCTCACAAACGCACGGATTAATACTCGATGGACGCACGGATTAATATCTAATGATTTAGGCACCTTATCTACAATCAGTGAAAATATTCGAAGTAACATTGAATAGAAATATTATATTAGTACATAGTCATTTTTTCTTAGTATGCTTAATTTTTCAATATTTGTTTCAGTCTATATTATCAAACTAACTCAGATATTTTTTGTATATTTACAAATTGAAACAAAAAGTTTCCCAACTTTATCATATTCTTTACAATTTTCGTCCTCATTTAAGGTGGTGTTTATTTCAGCTTGAGTCTAAACAAAAACAAAAAAGCAACCCTTATTATATATAAACCCTATATAAAAGAATCTAATCAAATTAATGGCTTCGGCACATTTTTGTTTCTATTTGAGGGAAAATATATTCAAGATATATAGGTAATTAATGCACCGTAATTTTAACTCTTTCAAAAGGCGTCTTTTTATAAAACCTAGTATAATAAAAATAAATGAATGAGAGAGAAATTTTTGTATATAGATAACAACATAATTAGTATAATTAATATCGATTTTAACAGATTTGTTTTTTGTTAGTTTTTCTATAAGAGAGACATACTTTATGATAGATAGCAATATATAGCTTATTCAAAGTTCCGATTCACGGTCACCAGCCCGATTGATCTATCAACCCTTATAATTCTCATAGGAGACCTCTAAAAAGTATTTGGTTATAGTCTGGTTACTGCGTGAATAAGGGGCGGTTCCTTGTCAAATTTCACACACCTGTAGTACCAACACCTTAAGCACTGTAACTGCATTGGTCGACTCCCAGACTTAGAAATCGTAGGATAGATAAATTATTATTTCACTTTTTAACATTATAGAACAACATATCAAAGAATAATACTTTTTAAGGACCTGTAAAAAAACATCAGAAACATCACCTTGTTAAAGAGCTATTACATCAGAAGCTAGTTAAGGATAATTTAATGTCTTGATATGCTTGTATTATCTTGTGCTGGAAAGTTGTGATTATCCGAAATGATAAGAACGTGGTAATCTTAGAATTACAATTTTTAAGATACTCATTAATGAAAAACTTTTTTTCTTCAATTTCCACTTTATTTTAAACATTTTTATGTATATTGCTCTTAGCAACTTAGCCTCAGCACCGTTTTCGAGTAAATCGCTTTTAAGCTTTTCGTGAGCAACAAGGCAAAAAAGGTAAAAGAAATTAAGAAAATGTTATAACTTAAAATCATATCTATTAGTATTGAACAAAATGCATGCCTTCAACTTCAACACATTTCTGATAGCTCCGCATAACAGATTGTTTGGCGTTGTGAATAAAATTTGGATTAGCTCGCAACCAATTGCAGAAAATACTGATCAATCCTAAAAATGAATTTTTTGGAATTTCATTTTTATTTGAAAAATCAAAAATGTATGGAACAAAATACCTGATTGTACTAAACAAGTGGGTCGTACTAACCTAATTTAAAGACCACTTGGCTTATTTGAGATATGACAGATTAGATAGATATGCGGTTACTCAACATGCAAGGTGTATAAATAAGTAATCGTAGCGTAGCATTCTATCTGACAACACTATTTGCTTTCCCTTTGGAAGGGAAGCATGTCAAGACCTTATTCGCCTTCAGTATGAGTTTGAATTCCCTAAAGTCACTTGGTGGTCCGTAGCAATTCTTTCCGTAAATAGGATTTTTCCTAGCAACGGTGCGCTATCAAGTTTTGTTTTATACTTGGGCACGATGTGACAGAAATTTTTGCAAAACATCAAAGCGCAAATAAAAAACAGTGAAGACCGAGACTCCATCGAGGCAAAATGTTTTTAACTGGAAGATATGATGAAAATGTCCACAGAAAACAGGATCTTGTGTATTTTGATCGTCGGTTAACGGTCACACAACCGTTCATCAGATTTTAACCAATGAAATAAGGATGAAGAAAATGTGCGCGAAAATTGTTCCTAAAAATCTTTCGCATGAACAAAAGGATAACCGGAGGGAAATATGTCTTGACTGTTTGGGGTGGATTGAAAATTACTGTCATTTCCTGGAACGTGTCATTACTTGGACCAGTTTGGAATTTTTAAATGCGATCCAATTTTAAAAGCGAAGCGTCAGCGCCAGGAATGGCACACCCTAGCCTCATCACGATCAAAAAAATGTCAGAATGAATGGCTAAAAATAGCCAGAAGAAACGATTAAAATAATGCTGATTTGTTGCAGAACGCAGTAGAAAATTCGGGTTCACGAGAAGAACTGGTACGGAGCACCAAGTAACTTTAGGGAGTTCAAACTCGTACTGAAGATATATCAGATATTGACTTAACTCGTCTTCAAGGGGGAAGTCAGCAATGTTGCCAGATCACTACGCCATTAGTCCCTATTGTTTATTTATACACCTTGTATTTATGAAACTAAACATAAAATAGGTTTAAACAACATAAAATTACTGAGATATGTAACATTTGGAGATTATTAGATGCGTACAAATACAGTCAAATATCCAAATGTAAAAATGATTTAAATAGTAACAAGGGATCAATTTAAAAATAATATTTATTTACAATATGTATTACGGATAACTGGAAAATACTAATTCAGGATAATGAGGAAATAGTTATATAGTTTTTATAAAAAAAGTATTGTAAGGTTTTCGAACATCATATTACACTATTTAAATAATTTATTTTATTACATCTGTTCTATAATTTCATAGAAAATCTTAAGGTTTTTTTTTTAAGCAACAAAATAAATGCAAAGGACCCGGCAATTCATCATTTTCTTTATGGACCTCGCTTTTATTTTCGCCTGCTGTTTATTTTAGCTCGAACTTGATAGTAAAACAAAAAAAAGCAACCCTTAACGGATATATATCGTCCATAAAATAATACAATCAAATTAACGATTTTAATGCTCTTTTGTTCCCAATTGGTGGAAATATGTTTTGGTGTATCAGTGTTTGTCATGCTGTCTAAATTGTATCCAATGATTGATAATAGCGAGGCGGGCTGAAAGGTTGCTTTTATATTATGTTGTAAATTCATACGGTTTAGTGCGATTATCAATATAGTGAGTCAGATTTTTAAGTATACATATGATTGAGTCAAATATGGAATGAATATCTTCCGAATAATATTTCATCGTATGGAAAACATTACCATAAAATTAATATTGCTTTCTCAAGTATTAATATTTAAGGGTATCATTTTAATTGATGTGTCATTTTAAATGAAGATGCTGAAGAAGTGTAATAACATATGTAAAGCCTCGGATAAAAATGTTGAGGAAAAAGAAGTAAAAGAAAAAAGTTCACACAACGTGTTTTCCACAGCAGAAGGGATCTGCCTCTTCAGCCTCATCCTCTACATAAAGATAAAGACAAGGTAATAAAATAATAAGTATGAGAAAAAAAAAAGAAAAATGTGGATGTCGGAGTCAGACTTCATACAAGAAAGGTTTGGAAAGTCGAACAATATGCCACCCTCCCCCCTTAATTCAGATCCCTCCAAGGAACCTAAAGGTGGTTCCATCCAAGGATCCTAAAGTTCTCTCTAGCCCAAAAACCCTAAATAAAAAAACAAGATATTCAAAAAAGAAAAACAATTTTATGGCTTGTCCTCATAGCCAAGAGATACGGCGCAAATTGATCGAGGACCACGCACGTGTAATCCTAGCTTTAAATTTTAATCGAAGCAAGAAAAAGAAAAAAAAACAGGTATATTTTTGGCAC